>CM070629.1:48482915-48813505 GCA_036346255.1 Ampelocalamus luodianensis | reverse complement strand
TCGACGATCCACGCCGCGCGGCGCAACCGACCGTCCGAATGCATACACCAATCTCACCGCCCATTTCGCATCCAACGGTCGGCGTTTCGATCAAGTCAAACCACCGGTTCGCACCGCTGATAGGCCGATGTGGCGGTCCCACCTGCAGTTGCTTCGCCATGTCGCTTCGCTAGCCCCAGCAGCAACGCCGCTCGCTAGCCTCGCCGGGCCGCCGTCGCATGCATGCCGCCACCTCGCCACCGGCCTTTTCACCGCCCATCGCCACCTCGCTCCGCCGCTCCTACAAAAGCTCACGAGGGTTTTCCTACCGCTCGCCTCCATTGCCTTTTTCCATCGAGCCCAGAGCCGTGAGCGCCGCCGCGACGCCCGAAGCGCTCTTCGCCGCTCCGTGATCTCCGAGCACGCCGACCGCGTCACGGGCGTGTTCCACATCCTCGGAAGTAAACCTCTAGGAATTTCGGATTTCATCGTCGTGAGGCCGCGCGTGGGCTTTTTCTCCAAGTCCGCTGAAACCGCCTTTTCCGCCGCCGATCTTCTCCGTGAGCTCCAACTCGATTCTTGCTCTGAGAGCGCCACCGACTCCACCTTTCTTCTCCACTCTCTCACTCGTCCTCGCTCACCCTGTGCCCTCGCCACCGCTGATCGCTTTTACGCCGCTGGCTCGCCGCCGAGCCACTCGTGCGTTCTCCGCCGCCGCCAGCACACCTGAGTTCCCGGTAACTCACCGATGCCCATGCGCCGCTAATTTTCATTGTTCACCTCTCGTGCAGCCGCACCTTGTCACCCCTACCGCTGCCGCCGTGCTCGCCGCGCCGCCACCTCAGCATCTCCCGCCTCCGCGACCACCCTTAGCTTCAAAGAACCTCTCGGACCCATTTTGGCTGCCGTGACACCGCGCCGCCACTCCTTCCTTTCACGCGGCAAGCCAGTCCAGAGTCGCTGAGACTCTTCGTTTTTCGGCTGTGTTCCTCTCTCGCCTGTCTCGACAGTGGGGCCCACCCTTCAAAACCGCTTCTTTAGTCTCTAATCATGATTAGGAATGTTCTTCGCTTCACTCTCATGCTTGATTAGAAGTTGGGATTGGAAGTTTGGAAGTGTTTTAGTGTGTTCTCGAATTTGTCACCGTTGCTTTGCTCTGTTGTCGGTACAAATTCTAATTTCATGCTTATGCTTTGAATTCTTGTTTAGTGCTAGTTGGCTCCTCTTGTTGTGGTGGTTAGTCAAATCGCTTAGTTAGTATCTTTAAATTTCAAAGCTCTTGTTGTCATGTTTAATCATAAGGGATAGTTAGTGCTCATTTTATTGTCTCAGACTTTTGATTTATCAATGCAGAAGATTTGGTGTAATAGCATGCTGAATTGTGTTAACCTTACAAAATGTTGGCATGTTGCTTAGGTGTGTTAGTAGCTGAATTTTATTAAAGCCCAAACTTATTTAGAACTTTGTTTAGCATCTCATAGTTGGATACTTGACTAGTTAGTGTTTTCAATAGCTTCTTTCAGGTCTGCTCTCTCAATCGTTAATGGTTGTTTTAGAGTAGCTAGTCTGTTTTGATGTGTTAACTTGATGATTAAATAATAGATGTGCACACAATCACCACCAAAGTCTCATCAATGTTTAAATCATATAAGAAGAGTGATTTTGTGGTTAACCCGACAAATAAGTGAGTGGGTCTCAGAGAAGATTTGTCATTCTTTTGTGATAGTCTAGCCTTTGTGTATAAATTGGTGTTGGTTTGTGATCTTGATTTTTGCCGGTGTTATTCGTTCTTATTCACTGCTTTGTTCAATCGTTAGGATTCGATATTTGCGTAACCCCAGAACGATCCTCCGCAACATATTGAGCAATGCAATGTGCAAGCAGCTTGATCATGTTTATCCCAGTATTTTAAAGTCTAATATTTTGTTTCAACTGTATGTATGCATCGCTTAATTTGTGTTAAATTGATTAGTTAAACCGTAGTCGCATATCCTCGTAGACAAAACATTGACCTCTACTACCCGAGCCTAGGTTATTTTTGTTGTGATTAGATGTCGCTGGTTGATCTCTTTGTCACTTAGTAGATCCGGTCAACTTGCTTAGACATGCTTAGCTATCAGAGAATCAAGCGTTATCGACTTTAGTCGGTAACCTTGATCACACAAAATTTACGACAACTTTATGTTTTAGCATTTCGCTATGTTTAATTGCAAAATTAAAAATGAAAACAAAAATGATTTAGACTTGGGCACAATGGTAAGTACTGGTGTGATCTCGTTGGGTGGACTCGAAAGGTGCCCGAAGCCGCTTAAGGACCGAAGTTACTTGCGCCACCGCATTGAGCATTTTTTGCGTGGCAACCACACTAGAGTATATGGACCTCTCTGACCTAGTACTTTGCAGTGTATTGGCTCCGGTCGCAGGAGGTCGCAGGAGGGATGGAGGTGGGAGCATGGTAGTTGTCCAAAGCTTTATCCGAGTGGGTAGTTGTCTTTCGGCTTTACCATGTAAGCGTATGGGTTTCATCCATACGAGCGGCTCGTAGTTAATACACAATATTGGAAAAAAGTCTCAGAGGACTTAGTCTGCCAAAGATACCTTCTAAGTGTGCTTTGGCTTAAAGGCCTCAAGTGTGGGTACATTGGTACACCGCAGGTTAAAACTATTCGAATAGCCTCGTCCCTAGGTTATGGACACGCTGACACGCCCCAAGAACTAGACTACAACATTTAAATTAAAATTTGATGGGTGGTACGAACTGGGATTCGTATATTGTTGTGGTGACTATTGGGATGGTCACTTCTAGGATGTTTATCTCTATTCTTTGTATTATTATCCCATCAGATTTCAACCTTAAAAATGAATTGCAAACTTGCCTTCAATCTGATTATATTATTGCAAATGAAAATTGGCTTTATGCAAATGAAACATATGGCCTCCACTAAACAAGCCTGCATGTAGCATATGAACAGTCCGCTAGTTCACACGTGACTCTTATGGGTACAAAGACAATCTTTGTACTCAGTGCTTTGCTTTAATGTTTTGTTGCGGAGAGGAAGAAGGTGAGCCCCAAGGGCCTCACTCGTGAGTCAGTGTTGCCGCTTCGTGGACGACTAGACTTGGCGGTCCGGCCGATGCCTTGTGGGTTAGAGGCACGATTGGCTTTGTTTATAGCCATCTTATGGCACTTTTGCTTCGCTGTCGTTCTTGTTTATTCAGGTATCTTGGCCTATCGGCCTTTGTCCGTAATAACTCCACTATTTGTTTATCTTCCGCTTGTAGTGTAGTGTTTGGACTCTATGTTTGGAATGGAGTTGATGTCTAATTTTGTACCGAGGTGTGTACACCGCTTCGAAGTATACATATCTCGAGGATCGCTTTATTTGATTTGTGCCGCTAGGACGGTGGTTGGTTAAGCATTACAAGCCAAATAAACCGGGGTCCTCACATCTTCGCTCGATCGAGCTACGCGCAAGTGCTCACGAATCAATCGCACTTGACTTTCCGCTCATTGATCGAATCCGCCAAAGAACCGCCTTTCACCGATTCGGACCAGTTCAATGGTGTTCTCGCGCCTCCCACAAAGCCTCCAACGGTGCCATACCGAGACTAGCTCGAAGCGTTGTTGTAGGAGAATTCGCAAGCGGTAGGCACTTCTCCCAATTCTTTCCATAGGAAAGAACACAAGCACGAGCATATCTTCAAGCACCGATTGACTTCGCTCTGCTCGACCATCGGTCCGAGGATGATAGTTGAAATGAACGGAAGACGGGTCCCCATAGCTTCTTGTAGATCGTGCTAAAATCGGGAGGTGAAAAGAGAACCACGATCTGACACTATCGTTCGTGGCACACCATGCAGACTCACAATGCGGGATATGTAAAGATCCGCTAGCTGATTTACATCAATTTTCGATCGCACTGGAAGGAAATGGGCCACCTTTGTCAATCGATCAATGATAACCCATAATGCATCCTTCCCCGCAGGAGTACGGGGCAAACCAGTGATAAAATCCATGCCTACAGAATCCCACTTCCACTCGGTATGGGCAAGGGTCAAGAAGACTACCGGACGCCGATGCTTCGGCCTTGACACGACAACATATGTCACATCGGCAACGAACCCGCAATCGCGTTTCATGCGAGTCCACCGAAATCTTCGACGAGATCTTGGTACATTTTAGTGGCCCGGATGGATGGACAAAGGCGAATCATGGGCCTCTGAAGAATCAAATCCCGCAACTCGGGACCTTTGGGACCACAAGCCGCTGCCAAACCATACAACACCGTGCTCATCTTCCGAGAAACACTGGCTATCCCATTCTTGATGTTTCGCTTGATTTTACCCACACCAACATCTCGATCATTGTCTTGACTTGATTTGATCCACCAAGGTTGGTTTCACAACCAAGGCGCAAAGGAACCATGCTCAACCAAATCAGAACACCCCAGGATCCACAATACCTGGAATGCTACTTAACCACTCTACACTAGCCAATAATTTCAAGACAAAATTAATTCAAAGCAACTCTAGACAAGAAGCACTAAGCGGAAGCATAAACAACTAAGGGAATAAAGATGACGGTAACAAGTTCAATAATTAAACAACCTCTAGCAGATTAAACAAAGAATGGTTGACAAGTCCATCCTTATTTAACAACATAATCATCCACAAATAGTTAAGCATTTGTCTAGAATTTCATCGTCTTTAATACAACATGAGTTGATGAACCAAGTGCATTATTGTGGTGCCGCTCTACCCATCCCATGAATGCTCAACAATCACCTGAGGGGGAAAACAAGGGTGAGATAAAATCTCACAAGCAAACTATTTAACAGCTAATCAGGACTACAAATAAATATACAACATCATTAAAGTATCCATATGTCCACATCCATAATGTGAATCCACATTCATTTACAAGCTAATTTAACTACAAAGATATTAAGCATCAATATCCAATTCTCATAATGAACACAATTATAGCCTCAACCATATTTACTACCAAAGATAGTAAAATATTAACAACAAAATCTTGATCAATCGCTTCATATTATTCACCACTACCACTACCAATGACAATAGAGTATTAACATGTTTTACCTCATAACTTTACTATTTCTCACATCCACAAGCTGCTACCAACGATTACCACAAGAGAGAAGAATCTCATGCCACAATCACAACCTCTACCATACCACAAGGGATAAACCCCATTCCACAACCACAACCACATTATTCATTCCACCGAGACTCTCATGAGTCAATTTCACATTGCAACTATGAAGTTGCGCTTGATTGCAAAATAAATTCACCTCAATAACTTGCATAAGAATGCAAATGATCTTTCCACAATGTAATGCATATGTATGCTATGCTCCACTACACCTTTACCCAACAAGGTAAAGGTATGCATCGTCTTTCTGACAATGCACGATGTTGTACCGAGACTGATCGCGCTATAAGCGGCGACATCCACAATGCAAATGTCATGATATGTCATGAATGATATGATATGATAATCATAAACCACAAGAATTTAACCACGGAGATCAACAACATACTCATCATGAATATTTTCTCATAATCCACATGTGTCTCATTAAGCACAATACCAACGTGTCATAAGACCATTACCACATAACCCACACCCGATTCACCAAGATCAAAATCAATCGATCTAGATGAAACTCTATCACATAGACCACCTTATTATCATCATGAAAATAACCACAATGAATTATCAACATGTCCACCTTGAGTTTATTCTCATATTCCGCATTTGGCTCATTACGCGAATTACCACAATACTACCCAAACTCATCCAAACATAGCAATTGATTAATATCTTGCTACCACATTCTTACTTAGAAAACATGTAACCATGGCATATCATTTAACACTACGTCAATCATGCATAGTGCAAGTAGTAAGAAAACGGGTTAAACCGTAGCACAACCGCTACATTTACTTGCCTTCCACGATGCACGCTTAGTAGGCAAAGATGATACTCCTAAACCTGAGGCTTCACCTCCTAAACAGGTAAAATAATTTCAATTAAGACATAATATACTCAGCGCTACTAATCGGCATTCTACATCGCTTACTTGACGACTCAAAACGAGTTTACAAAGCTGAAACTGAAAAACAACGTTTCCTGCCATATACTGATTCTGGACAGCAGCACGGTAAATGACATAACTCATGAACTGGAAGTCAAAAGAGGTAAACCCAATTTCTGTAGATTCTTAACTGAATAATCTACAATACTCTAGTTGACACGATAAACCAATTCGGCCAAAATATTAGGCTAACCATTGTCTGAACTTTCAGTACAGAAACTGCCTACACAATCGAACAGCAAAACTAAAATGACCATAACTTTTAATAGGTAACTCCGAATTGATCGTTCTTTATCAATCTGAAAAGGTTATCGAATTACCTACAATAACCTAGTTGGATGAACTTTCAGATTCTTCCAATTTCCTATCATATTTTAGGAAATATCCAGACAGTTTATTCTCGTCAGATTTCTGGCAGCAGATACTAAATCGACCATAACTTTTGACTCAGACCTCGAATCGAGTGATCTTCGCGGCTACTGAAAGATAACGACATAACCCACATAACTCTAGGAGATGGAATCTTAAAATTCAGCCTCTAAATACACGAAAAAACCACGCAAGATACTGGACAGAATTGAATCTTCTGCAGCCCAACAATTAACCAACAATTCTAATCGGTTTAGCATCTACTATGGATCAAACAGCGGGAAGGCATCTAGTTACCCTTGTAGAACCGCTTAGCTTGCTGAACCAATCCCCACGCGAGTTCTTCTTCTCCTTCCTCCTTCTTCTCCTTCCTCTCCTTCTTCTCCTTCTTCTCTTTCCTTCTTGCGCAAGGCAGCAGCCTAGACGAAGGGAATCGCGAGGAGCAGCACACGTGGGCAGGGGAGGCGCAAGGGAGAGGGGAGGATTCGGCCAAGGGTGAGGAGAAGGCGGCTGCAAGTGGGAGGAGAGAAAGGGGAGGCGGCTAGGGTTTGGGAGGTGGCTCCTCCCCCTTTGGTCGGCCACTACGGGGCGAGATGGGCCAAGGCCCGAGCCCAAGTAGGTGAAAACACAGAAAAACCCCTCTCTTTTCTTGTCTTTGCTTTGAATTCTGAAATTAAACTCTTCCCGATTAAATAATTATCTACCAATTAAATTTAATTAACCCGATTCTTGACTTCTCACACTTCCGGAGTATTACACTCTTCCCACCTTAAAAGGATTCGCCCTCGAATCCTACTCTACAGACCACAAAGAGAAGAACAACAAGCCAAAAGCAACCCAAACTAGGAGTACTCACCAGCCTCGAAGAGCTCAGGGTACTTCTTTCGCAAAAGATCCTCCAACTCCCACGTAGCTTCTCTCTCGATGATTCGTCCAAAGGACCTTCTCATACTTGATGGTCTTATTCCTCAAGACCGCTCCGACGTATCAAGATACTGAACGGCCGACTCTCCACGGTGAGATCGTGCTCCATCGTGACTGTTCGAGTCAATCTTGTGTTCTGATCCATAAGTATTTCCTCGGCATAGACACAAGGAAAACATTGTGCACACCACTCAATGAGTTTGGCAACTCAAACGATAAGCCAAACTACCCACCGAGCAACCACCAAAAAAAAACCGATGTACTGCGGGCTAAGCTTCGGTGGTACCAAAACGAACAATACCCTTAGTCGGAGACACCAAGGAGCACAAGGCTTCCCACGCAAAACTCCAATTCTCAGCGCGAACATCCGCATAATTCTTTTGTCATTACGAGCACCAATGTGTCTGCCATTTTGGCAAAATTTCCATAAAACTATTAAGACCACTTTCTCAAACCATCCTCTTTCTTAAAACATTTTCTCTTAATAAATATACTCAGGATAACCCAATATACCCAATTTCAAGAATTTGATCACCAATTTCACTCACATAATTCTACTAGAAGCACAACGATATAATTTACAAATATAACCCAATATAAGAGAAAAGGATTATCAAGCATCACACTAGCAACTAGTTTTCCTTCAAAGGACCACGATCCAAAACAAAGGATTTACCACAAAACACCTTCCACTCTCCAAGTAGACAATTGGAGAAACCACACCACCTAAGCTAAGAGTGAAAATCACTCACGGACCAAAACAATCAATTTTTTTCCTAACTGGAAAAGACTACGCCTCAACATACGTCAACTCAAAATGCAAATGGTCTCTGCCATAAACACACAGCATAAACAAGAATCAAGAGAGCATCGCACTACTTGACATAACAATAATTTCCCAATTCATTTCTTTTAATAATTTAACTTCCTTGAACCAAGGATTTTCAAATCATTACCCAACACACCAACTCATTTAACTCAAGTTGGCCACCTCAACAATTAGCTCAATTGAGTACATCATCTACACCATTGTAGATAGACTCTCACGGCCCCGCAAATCATACTCTATCCCAAAACCACGACCAACAAAAAGGCTTCGAACCCACAACAATTACCATGTTCTTAGAAGAAGAGGTAAGAAGAAATAAATTCCAACATACTGAAAATGGTTATCATCACAATAGCCAAAAGACCAAAAGAATAACAAATAGCAATGAGGTTGGAAAAACACAAGATAAGATCATCCATTACCTCAAATACTTCTAGTACAACTTTTCCTTTCAATAAGAAGCAATTTTCTTTGATTACAACATCCCGCCATTTCAACAAAGGATGCTTGAAGACCACAACACAAGATTCAAATAAAACCAATAAGATCAATCAACACGTCGCTTTACTCAGAGCAACATCGACTATGACACAAGTCATAAGGTCCAAAAGATTCCAACAGTAAATCTCACACCCTTCAATGCAATTAGTATTATGGAATTAACAAATTCCTTTATTTTAAAACATTCAACACCATAATCACAACTACATGCTATCGGTTGTATTCACAACAAGATAAAACGTTCTTTACAAAAAAAATCATCATATCATCCCACTCCTTCATATTTTTCCAAAAGGAACAACATTAATCACTTCATCAGGTTCTTATTATCCAAATAAGATTCCAACTACCTAATCTAGTTAAAACTAGTGCATAAGCCATCACATTAAAACAAACTCTTTAACAAGATGATATTAGAACATAACAACCTCACAAAACATGCTAGTATGAATCTCTTATTAGATTTCATACATTTATCTCATCATCGATGCTCAACTCTAGTTTAGCAACAAGTAATTACACTCTAGCTATTCTGTCAATAATTGATTATTAATTTTCATCGGCATAGCATTAATGATCCTATCTCTAATTTGCAATCACAAAGACAATAAAGAGCCTGATTCGATACTCCACCTTATGTTAAGATATTAAAATAAAATAACTTTAAACATCAATAATACCGACTTTATAAGACAAGATTCCATAAGTCAATACATCCACCTTCATCCATTTCTTTATACATAATTCAACAATTTAGCATGGTAAAAGTTACATAACTTTATGATTGTACATGCTCATCAAGTATGTAAGAGAGGACATAATTAAGGTTAATTTTATTAAGGCAATATTCCAACACCTCCTTACTTGACCATCCCGAATGGTCGATTAATTACTTAAGATCAATCAATCCAATCTATCCAACAAGTTGGGAAAATTAAACAACTACAATAGTCAATACAATTGTTTTTCATAATCCTTAATAAATGCATGAGTTCTACACATGTATCGCTAAATTCTTAATACAAATCTTCAAGAAACTACAACAGGACAACATCATATTAATCAACTTCACTTCTAAAGATGTTAGTAGAAATTAATGATGTACCACACTAACTTTTCAACTTGATAATTCACAATCTATCAATTATTTACATAATTACCACCTACTTCTTAAACACAACAAAACAACATAAAGAGATTTTAACACTCCTTCTAGGAGAAAATCAAACTTCAAAAGTCGAAATAACTCGGAAGAAATGCATAGAGCCAATGCTTCCACAAGTTAATGAACTTCCCACGTAGCTTTGATTCTCTCTAAAAATATCAAACGAAATACAAGAGTCATGTTTTCAAAGAAGAAAGATGGAACAACGCGGAAAAATACCAGATCTCTCCAAAAGCCTTGCTCACGAGCAGTCAAACAACCCATCAATCGAGAAAGAAACAATACTTGGCCTCAAGAACAATTGAGGCCTAGTGACACCTAACAAGCGCAATAAACACTAACCGAGAGAAAAATCATTAGCGCAATAGGCCAAGAATCGCCAACATCAATTCAAGGAGGATAACACTTTTCTAAGAAACTTACCCATGACTTCCGCAACTAAGTTACCCGAGGTAATCGCATCAATATCCCCGTACCACGAACGGGTATAAATCGGCAATGCCCAAGGCAACAAACTGCAAACCCTACCTCTTATCAATGACTATCCTCACTCATAGCGATCATAGAAACAACACATAAACATACAAGATTATCTCATAGCATGAATAATCAATATAACATGTCAAAGCACGAATGCAATGCTTGACCCATCCCATCCTACATGCACCGATGTGTCAATTTAATATTTTTAATTACCACGGACCTAAAGCCCGCTCGATACTAATCTGTAACACCCGAGATCCACAATACCTGGAATGCTACTTAACCACTCTACTGACTAGCCAATAATTTCAAGACAAAATTAATTCGCAAAAGAACTCTGACAAGAAGCACTAAGCGGAAGCATAAACAACTAAGGGAATAAAGATGACGGTAATAAGTTCAATAATTAAACAACCTCTAGCAGATTAAACAAAGAATGGTTCACAAGTCCATCCTTATTTAACAACATAATCATCCACAAATAGTTAAGCATTTGGCTAGAATTTCATCGTCTTTAATACAACATGAGTTGATGAACCAAGTGCATTATTGTGGTGCCGCTCTACCCATCCCATGAATGCTCAACAATCACACTGTAGGGGAAAACAAGGGTGAGATAAAAATCTCGACAAGCAAAGCTGCTTAACAAAGCTAATCGGACTACAAATAAATATACAACATCATTAAAGTATCCATATGTCCACATCCATAATGTGAATCCACATTCATTTACAAGCTAATTTAACTACAAAGATATTAAGCATCAATATCCAATTCTCATAATGAACACAATTATAGCCTCAACCATATTTACTACCAAAGATAGTAAAATATTAACAACAAAATCTTGATCAAGCTGCTTCATATTATTCACCACTACCACTACCAATGACAATAGAGTATTAACATGTTTTACCTCATAACTTTACTATTTCTCATCCACAGCTGCTACCAACGATTACCACAAGAGAGAAGAATCTCATGCCACAATCACAACCTCTACCATACCACAAGGGATAAACCCCATTCCACAACCACAACCACATTATTCATTCCACCAGAGACTCTCATGAGTCAATTTCCACATTGCAACTATGAAGTTGCGTTTGATTGCAAAATAAATTCACCTCAATAACTTGCATAAGAATGCAAATGATCTTTCCACAATGTAATGCATATGTATGCTATGCTCCACTACACCTTTACCCAACAAGGTAAAGGTATGCATCGTGCTACGGCAATGCACGATGTTGTACCGGTACGGTCGCGGCTATAAGCGGCGACATCCACAATGCAAATGTCATGATATGTCATGAATGATATGATATGATAATCATAAACCACAAGAATTTAACCACGGAGATCAACAACGTACTCATCATGAATATTTTCTCATAATCCACATGTGTCTCATTAAGCACAATACCAACGTGTCATAAGACCATTACCACATAACCCACACCCGATTCACCAAGATCAAAATCAATCGATCTAGATGAAACTCTATCACATAGACCACCATATGATCATCATGAAAATAACCACAATGAATTATCAACATGTCCACCTTGAGTTTATTCTCATATTCCGCATTTGGCTCATTACGAATTACCACAATACTACCCAAACTCATCCAAACATAGCAATTGATTAATATCTTGCTACCACATTCTTACTTAGGAAACATGTAACCATGGCATATCATTTAACACTACGTCAATCATGCATAGTGCAAGTAGTAAGAAAACGGGTTAAACCGTAGCACAACCGCTACATTTACTTGCCTTCCACGATGCGACGCGTTAGCGGCAAAGATGATACTCCTAAACCTGAGGCTTCACCTCCTAAACAGGTAAAATAATTTCAATTAAGACATAATATACTCAGCGCTACTAATCGGCATTCTACATCGCTACTTGACGACTCAAACGAGTTTACAAAGCTGAAACTGAAAAACAACGTTTCCTGCCATATACTGATTCTGGACAGCAGCACGTAAATGACATAACTCATGAACTGGAAGTCAAAAGAGGTAAACCCAATTTCTGTAGATTCTTAACTGAATAATCTACAATACTCTAGTTGACACGATAAACCAATTCGGCCAAAATATTAGGCTAACCATTGTCTGAACTTTCAGTACAGAAACTGCCTACACAATCGAATAGCAAAACTAAAATGACCATAACTTTTAATAGGTAACTCCGAATTGATCGTTCTTTATCAATCTGAAAAGGTTATCGAATTACCTACAATAACCTAGTTGGGTGAACTTTCAGATTCTTCCAATTTCCTATCATATTTTAGGAAATATCCAGACAGTTTATTCTCGTCAGATTTCTGGCAGCAGATACTAAATCGACCATAACTTTTGACTCAGACCTCGGAATCGAGTGATCTTCGCGGCTACTGAAAGATAACGACATAAACCACATAACTCTAGGAGATGGAATCTTAAAATTCAGCCTCTAAATACACGAAAAAAACCACGCAAGATACTGGACAGAATTGAATCTTCTGCAGCCCAACAATTAACCAACAATTCTAATCGGTTTCGCATCTACTATGGATCAAACAGCGGGGAAGGCATCTCGTTACCCTTGTAGAACCGCTAGCTTGCTGAACCAATCCCCACGCGAGTTCTTCTTCTCCTTTCCCTCCTTCTTCTCCTTCCTCTCCTTCTTCTCCTTCTTCTCTTTTCCTTCTTGCGAGGGCAGCAGCCTAGACGAAGGGAATCGCGAGGTAGCAGCACCGTGGCAGGGAGGCGCAAGGAGAGAGGAGGATTCGGCCAAGGGTGAGGAGAAGGCGGCTGCAAGTGGGAGGAGAGAAAAGGAGAGGCGGCTAGGGTTTGGGAGGTGGCTCCTCCCCCTTTGGCCGGCCACTCTGAGGCCAGATGGGCCAAGGCCGGCCCAAGTAGGTGAGAAACACAGAAAAACCCCTCTCTTTTCTTGTCTTTGCTGAATTCTGAAATTAAACTCTTCCCCGATTAAATAATTATCTACCAATTAAATTTAATTAACCCGATTCTTGACTTCTCACACTTCCGGAGTATTACACAAACCCAAGTTGAGACGCTGAAATTCTGCAAGAAGTGCAGGTTGCTGCTCTTGGATCATCAAAGTATTGCAATACACTTTTCGGCTAAGTGCATCAGCAACCACATTGGCTTTGCCAGGATGATACTGAATACCCATGTCATAATCTTTGATCAATTCTAGCCATCTCCTCTGCACGAGGTTCGAGATCTGTTGAGTGAACAAGTATTTCAAGCTCTTGTGATCGGAATACACCTCACAGCGGATACCGATCAGATAATGCCGCCAAATCTTGAGTGCATGAACCACAGCAGCAAGCTCTAGATCATGGGTGGGATAGTTGAGCTCATGAGGTCTCAACTGCCTGGATGCATAGGCAACTGCCTTGCCTTCCTGCATAAGAACACATCCAAGACCCTGTCGAGAGGCATCGCAATAAATATCGAAGCTCTTGTGGATATCAGGAAGGGTGAGGACTGGGGCTGAAGTCAATCGTTGTTTGAGCTCCTGAAAGCTCTCATCACAAGTAGAGGACCACACAAACTTCTTGTCCTTCTTGAGCAATTCAGTCATCGGCTTTGCGATTTTGGAGAAATTCTCGATAAAGCGGCGGTAGTAGCCTGCTAAACCAAGAAAACTCCGCATCGATGATCGACTTGGTGACCCCAAGATAGAACATCGTGACTTTCTTTGGGTCCACACTACGCCCCACTGAAAGAACATGGCCCAAGAATGCCACTTCCTTCAACCAGAACTCACATTTGCTGAACTTTTCATATAGCTGGTGTTCCCGCAATTTGCCCAAAACAATTCTCAGATGCTCGGCATGCTCGCTTGATCTTGGAATAGATAAGAATATCATCAATAAAGACCACCACAAATTTATCCAAATACTCCATGAATACTGAATTCATAAGGTTCATGAACAAAGTGGAGCATTGGTTAGACCGAAGACATGACGGTATACTCGCATGCACCATAATGAGTAGTGAAAGCCGTCTTGGAATATCCTCGAATCGATCCGACTGATGATACCCCATTCTCAAATGAATCTTTGAGAACACACAGGCTCCATCAAGCGATCAAGCAGATCATCAATGCGGGGCGAGGATATTTGTTCTTCACCGTCACCTCATTGAGAGGGCGGTAATCAACACACATGCGCAAAGTCTTGTCCTTCTTCTTCACAAAGATCACGGACAACCCCAAGGAGATGGCGGGACGGATGAAACCCTTTACTTGGAGCTCACCAAGCTGCTTCTTCAATTCTTCTAGCTCATTGGGAGGCATCCGATACGGCGCCTTGAAATCGGGCGATGCGAGGCAGCAACTCGATGACAAACTCAAGGTCTCGATCGAGGCATCCGGGCAAATCATCGGAAAAACATCCTCAAAATCACAAGCGAGAGGAACCTCCGAATCTTCAAAGTGGCTTGGCTACAAGTGCACAAAGGTGCGACCCTTGCGTGCGGGAAAAACCGACTGCTACTTTGAAGGGTGGTGAGATAGACAATCTTCCGGCACAATCGATTTGCCCCAAGTGTTGGGACAACCAATCCATGCCAAGAATCACATCAGGACTCATTGAATCGAGGCGAATAAGGTTTGCCAAAAACCCTACTCCTCGACTATGATAGGAACATCCCGACATCAAGATCGGCTCTCATTTCCGACCCGGAGAGCGGATGAGCAAAGGAACTCCCAAAGGAACAGTGAAGACCACTAGCAGCAACAAATGATCTTGAAATAAAAGAATGCGATGCTCCATAATCAAATAATCTGCAGCGGGGCGAGAATTAACGAAGTGTACCAATCACGACATCCGGCGCCTCCCGAGCCTCCTCACCAAAGGTGGTTGACTCGACCACGCCGCACCTCAGGTCTTGAATAATCTTACGGTCGTGGGTGACCACTCCTCGCCCGCGTCCTCCATTAGGGCGAGGGCTGCTGCAACACTCGGAGGCGGCATTCGCATAATGGCCCTTGTTGTGGCGCGAAACAAGTAACCTCGGCGCCGGATTGCGGAGGCGCTCTGCTGGCTTGGATCGCAGCGCACGTGGCTGAAACACGCCTGCGGTGGGCGAGGAGTGGTGCGAGATGGCCTCGCGCGGTGGAGCAAAAGAACGGGCCATCGTGCCGCCCGGCCGAGGACAGTGAGGTGGTGTGAGTAGACCGAGGTGCCTCCCATTTGCGCTGCGGGACTCGCCAGCGCTTTGCCTTATGCTCAACAACAATGGCCTTATCTACCAAGGCCTGAAAGTCAGAGAAGTCCACAATAGATAGCTTGTCCTGCAGCTCCTCGGACAAGCCATCCATAAACTTCTCCTGCTTAGCCTCATCTGAGGCCACCTCTCCCGGAGCATAACGAGCCAGATGATTGAACTCGTACAAATACTCCGTCACAGACTTGCGCCCTTGCTTGAGCGCGAGGAACTCTTTCTTTTTCAGCTTCATCAGGCCATCTGGGATGTGGGCCCGACGAAAAGCTGACCTGAACTCCTCCCACGCGACCACATGGCCCGCGGGCTGCATGGCGAGATAGTTCTCCCACCATGAGAGTGCGGCGCCCTCAAGCTGGTGGGACGCGAAGAGTGCCTTATCCTGTGCCTGGCACTGAGCTATGTTGAGCTTTCGCTCAACCATGCGCAGCCAATCATCCGCATCGAGAGGGTCCTCAGAGCGGGAGAAAGTCGGTGGCTGCGTACGGAGGAACTCTGCAAGTCCCCCGCGAGTCTGGTGGCCGCCACCACCGCAGTGGAGGTATTCCTAGCAATAACCTCCAAGATACGCGTCGGTCCATGCGGTTTCGCTCGATTCGAGCGAGCACCTCGACCATGGTGAGGAGGAGAAGCTCCTCATCATGACCACCTGATGATCGCCACGCGTTCTCCGGCCATCTGTTTCACTAAGACAAGTTAACAAAGCCAGAAAAACACGAAGTCGACAACCTCTGCAAATAACTTACTAACAGCACAAAACAAACACAAGACTTTTAAGTTACAAAACCAACTGACAAAAATCAGACACTTAGCAAACTCATATATATCTTACCCTTACACCCCCACAAATTTTACTTAGACTAATTCTCTATGGCTCTCCCAAAGACTGATTCTACCGGTAGTAACTATCTTACAAAGGAAAGAGAGAAACCAAGTTTTAAACTCAAATTAGAGTAAGATGAGAGTAGAAGGCCAAGATAGGTAAGGAGTAAAATCGAGAATCGCCTAGGTTTTCATAAACCCTTTTATACTTTGAAATTAAGCTTTTCAAAATATCCTAAGGACGACTATGCTTTGTTACTACGGTCGAATGGCTCGATACCAACTTTGTGAGGACCCCAATTTATTTGGCTTGTAATGCTCAACCAACCACCTGGTCCTAGCATCACAAATCAAATAAATCGATCCTCGAGATATGTATACTTCGAGCAAGATACACACCTCGGTACAAAATTAGACATCAACTCCATTCCAAACATAGAGTCCAAACACTACACTACCAAACGGAAGATAAACAAATAGTAGAGTTAATACGCACAAAGGCCGATGTGCCAAGATACACAAATAAACAAGAACGACAATGGAAGCAAAAGTGCCATAAGATGGCTATAAACAAAGCCAATCGTGCCTCCAACCCACAAGGCATCGACGGACCGCCAAGTCTAGTCGCCCACGAAGCGGCAACACGACTCACAGTGAGGCCCTTGGGGCTCACCTTCTTCCTCTGCAACAAAACATTAAGCAAAGCACACGAGTACAAAGATTATCTTTGTACCCGCCAAGATCGACGTGTGAACTAGCGACACTGTTCACAAGCTACATGCGAGCTTATTTGGTGGAGGCCATATGTTTTATTTGCATAAAGCCAACTTTATTTGCAATAATGTAATACGTTTAAAGGCAAGTTTGCAATTCATTTTAAGATTGAAATAATGATGACGGATAATAATACAAAAGAATAGAGATAAAACATCCTAGAAGTGACTATCCCAATAGTCACCACAACAATAGCACGAATCCCGCATTCGTACCACCCATCAAATTTTAATTTAAATGTTGTAGTCTAGTTCTTACGGGCGTATCCGAGCGTGTCCATAACCTAGGACGAGGCTATTCGAATAGTTTTAACCCCTGCAGGGTGTACCAATGTACCCACACTTGCATCGCCTTTAAGCCAAAACACACTTAGAAGGTATGTCGGCACGCTAAGTCCTACGAGACTTTTTCCAATATTGTGTATTAACTACGAGCCGCTCGTATGGATAGAAATCCATACGCTTACATGGTAAAGCCGAAAAGGCAACTACCCACTCGAGGATAAAGCTTTTGGACAACTACCATGCTCCCACCTCCATCCCTCCTGCGACCTCCCGCGACCTGAGCCAATACACGCCAAAGTTCTAGGTCAAGAGAGGTCCCATATACTCTAGTGTGGTTAGCACGCAAAATGCTCAAGACGGTGGCGCAAGTAACTCGGTCCTTAATCGACTGGGCACCTTTCCATCACACCCAACAGATCACACCAATCGTACCATTGTGCCCAAGTCTAAATCATTTTTGTTTTCATTTTTAATTTTGCAATTAAACATAGCAAAAATGCTGAAACATAAAGTTGTAGTAAATTTTGTGTGATCAAGGTTACCGACTAAGTCGATAACCGCCCATTTCTACCGATACTAAGCATGTCTAAGCAATTTGACCGGATCTACTAAGTGACAAGAGACCATCCAATGACCTCTAATCACAAACAAATAACCTAGGCTCGTAGTAGAGACCAATATTTTGTCTACAGGATATGCACACGGATTTAACTAATCAATTTAACACAAATTAAGCAATGCATACATACAATTTGAAACAAAATATTAGACTTTAAAATCTCGGGATTATCATGATCAAAGCGCTTGTTCGGCTTTGTTGCTCAATATGTTGCGGAGGATCATTCTCGGGTTGCCGCAAATATCGAATCCTAACGATTGAACAAAAGCAATGAATAAGAACGAATAACACCGGCAAAAATCAAAGATCACAAACCAACACCAATTTACACACAAAGGCTAGACTATCACAAAAGAATGACAAATAAGCACTCAGAGACCCACTCACTTATTTGCTAGGTTAACCACAAAATCAAACCTCTAACTCGATTTAAACTTTGGACAGACTTTGATGGTGATTGTGTGCACATCTATTATTTAATCATCAAGTTAATATATCAAAAACAGCTAGTTTCTCTAACTCAACCATTATTAGTGATATTACGGAACCTACAAAAAGCTATTGACAACACTAACAGTCAAGTATCCAACTATGAGATGCTAAACAAAAATTTTCTACTTAAGATAGGATGCTAAGGATGCTCAACTATTCAGACCCAAGCATCACACCAAGATTTTGCAAGGCTAACAAGTTTCAGCATGCGGCTACTACACCAAATCTTATAGCACTGACAACTCCAAAGTACAGAGACAATAAAATGAACAGCTAACTATCCCTTATGATCAAACATGACAACAAGAGCTTTGAAACTTAAAAAATACTAACTAACTGATTTCATGCTAACCACCACAACAAAAGGGAGCCAACTAGCACTAAACAAGAATCCAAAGTATAAGCATGAAACTAGAACTTAGCCACTGACAACAGAACCGACAACAGGTGACAAATTCAGAGAACACACTAAAACACTTCCAAACTTCCAATCCCAACTTTTAATCAAGCAAGAGAGTGAACTGAAGAACATTCCTAATCATGATTGGAGGCTAAAGAACTGGTTTTGAAGAAGTGGGCCCCACTGTCAGACAGACAGAGAGGAACACAACTGAAGAACAGAGAGGCTCTGGACCTGGATTCGTCGCCGGTGAAGGAGTGGCGGCGCGGGCTGTGCGACGGCCAAAATGGGCCGCCCAGGGGTTACTGAAGCTAAGGGTGGTCGCGGGTTCGACGGAGAAGCACGGTGGCGGCGCGGCGACAGAGCACGGCGGCCGGCAGTGGGGGTGACAAGGTGCGGCTGCACCAGAGAGGTAGACAACAAGAATTAGCGCGCGCATGGGCATCAGTGAGGCTTCAGTAACTCACCGGAATGACGCGGAGCTCAAGAGGTGCCGGAGATGGCGGCGACGAGAACCGGCGGCGATCAAGGGGTCACCGAGGAGGAGCAACTGAGCAAAAATAGGGAAAAGAGAGACGGAGATAGCTTGAGTGAGTACACTAGATGGTGCTAGCGCGAGCAATTGCCCTAAGAACCAACTCACCGGAGATGAGGACGATGATCCAACTTTCGGCCGAAGAAGAGGGACACCAAAATTCAATGGCCCCCCGCGAGTGAAACTCAAAATTAGCTGAGGGGAAAACATGATAGGGATCTGGAACACGATGTGACGCGCAAAAGAAGGGATGATCTTCACTGGTTGCGAGGATGATACGGCGGAGCGGCACGGCCGTGAACCAGAGTTTGAGCACAACTATGATTTGAGCTCAGAAGGAGCAATGGGTGATAGGGGATTGTTTAATGGTGTCTAAAGAAGGAAGAGGGAGCTTTGGGTGAGCTTAAGTAGGGGCGAGGACGGAGGAAAACGAGCGGCGACGCTTTCGGCACCGAGGAGCTCAAGAACGGTGCTGACAAGCTGGTGAAAGGAGTGGTGGGTGATTAATGCTGCGCAGGGCATGGCCTCTCAGCGGAAGATGCGGCCGAGGTAATGCGCGCGCGAAAAACCGGAAAGCGGTGACGGAACAGCGAGGCGAGGTGGCGTTCATGCGCGCTACCGCCGGCACTCAGCGCTTCAGCTCAAGGTAGGTGACGACCTGACATGTGGGGCCCGCCTGTCAGCGACAGCAGCCAAACGGCGCGAGCCCGAGTCAAGTGCGACGCAAACCAGTGGTTTGACTCGACCATTATCGCGCCGACCGTTGGATCTGAGACGGACGGTCGAGATTGATGTATGCATTCGGACAGGTCGGTTGCGCACGCGACGTGGATCGTTCGATTTGCATCGGACGGTCACGATCGATTGGACTCGGGCGGTGCGATTAGTTGACGCGACCGAGTCCATTAGTGCGGTCGGACTCGAGCCCAAGTGTGGTTCGGGCCCGACAAACAGTGTTTTCAGAATTCGATTTAAAAGACAAAGAAGTTTTCGGAAATTTTTAGAGATAGCTCCAGGGCTCCAAAAATTTTGAAATTTTTATGGAAGCTAACTGGAACAGAGGACCACCTTGTGTAATTTTTCCAGGAGTTTTTATGCTCTAGATTACTCCCACTAAAATTCACAAGCTGCTGAACAGAAGGTTTGACCAGATTTCAACTAGGTTGACTTGGCCATTTGAAATAGCAAATAAAATCTAAAAATTGTGAAATAATTCAGGGAGGTAGATAGGATGATCAAGGTGACAGGAAAAATATTCCTAGGGGATGATCACAAGTTTGAAAGCTAAGAATTTGCTGACAACAATTTCCATTCACAAGAATTTAATTTTAGAAAATGGAAATTGCTAGGAAAATGTAGAAACTTTCAAATGATTTGAAGAGACAACAAAAGTTTTATTTCTCCTCAAAATTTTACATTTGAAATACAAACCCTAAGTTAGGTTTTATTCATGACCGCCACCGCCAGTAGCGTGGGAGGAAGGCGAAGGAGAAGTCCGCCAACTGAGGGGAGGCGAGGCAGATCCGAGCGGCACCTCGGCCAGCGGCAAGCGCTGCACCAGTAGGCCCGAGTCGGCGGTGCATCGAAAGGAGAGCTCCGATCGCCGGATCGGGTCGAGGAGACGAGGCCGATGCGCGGGCGAGCTCCAGTCGCCGGATGGCGGCCATCTCTTCCTTGACCGCCTCCGCCTCCTGGAAGAACCCCCTGAGGCGCTCATTGGGGATGCCGCCAGCGCTCGCCCCCGTGAGCTCGGTCTCGACGCCCCCCGCCTCGATGTCAGCGCCGGGAGCTGGGGCGGCGGCGTTGGGTGAAGCGGCTGTGGCACCGGGGGACGAGGGAGGCAGCGCTAGGGGACGAGGGAGCAGCGATGGCGCAGGATTGGGCGAGGTCGGGGAGGCGCGCATGGTGACGACGACCAATGGAGGAGGTGGGTAGTGGGAGGGGTGGGAGGAGAAGGGGATCTGTGAACACACAGAGAGAGAGAGAGAGAGATAAGTGGGCTTGGGGAACAAGAGGTGAGAGGAACCGAGGAAGGTAAAGAAGATGGGGGCAATAACATCAATATTTGTGAAATAGGTAGATTGGTGGCATTTTTATGAGAAAGAGAGCTTTATAGTGGCATATTTCGAATTTCGAAATGAGCGATGGCATTTCTCTGAAATGAGCACTTTGTAGTGGCATTTATCAAAATCTCCCTTTGTAAATGGAGCTAGTATTTTCTTCAAATCATCCTCACGGTATGTCCACATATTATCCAAGACAAGCAAGAACTGGCTAGATTGCAATCTTTTTTGAATTAGCTCTTCGTCACTAGCATTTTCTTTTTCATCTCTACCTTTATGGATATGTTTTACAATCTCTCGTGCCAAACTATTTGCATTGAAATTGTGAGAGACACATACCCAAACCGAGAAATGGAAGTGGCTCTTCACTTGTTGATATATGTTATGTGTGGAAGTTGTCTTCCCAATACCCCCAGACCAACTACTGAAAGCACATTAAGGTTGTTTGCAAAATATTTACTAGTAAAGTTATCTACGACATTCTTTTTTTGCATTTCCCACCCGTATATTTTGTGGCCTCGTTTTGGGTCAATCTGATGCAGTTGTTTGTATTGTGGTACGGTTAGGAGCCTAATAGCTCTAACTTAAGAATGGAAGAGCCCAACAATTGTTTGTCAAGAATGGTGGAGACCTTCCTTAGCACATATGGGCTTGAGCTGCTCTACGATGTCCGCCATCTCTCTAGACAGCAGGACGTCTGAGAGGGGCCTAACGCCCTACCCACCACCCAGCACACCGCGCTGATGGCGACATCTATCACTCATCATGTTTCACACCACCGAGAGATGTCGTCTTGGAGGACGCTAGCTACGGTTCATTTGCAAACGATGCGGTTAGCTAGTAGCAACCAGCACTATGATCGATGTTGCTGCTGCTGCAAGATTGGAGGAACAGGAAGGTCGGAGCATGCAGCGGTGGACACCGAGCTGTAGTGAATGCTGGAGAGCCGTGTTGCGAATAGAGGGTGTGGAATAAAGATGGCAGGTGGATGATGGGTGTGTTCTGAATTGATACAAGGAACATATAGAGATCTGAGTTGCAAGTTGTAGTGTACTAATCTGTAATTAGCCATATAGATCCATGTGGCATGGCACCTACAACCATATATCCTCTTCCATTTCATGACCACTGAACAAGAGCGAAGTAGAACACTAGTCTTTATGAGTAAATGCTCCCATCCATGGAGTTCCACATATATACTCCAGTTAATTTGTTCACCTATGATAGAAATATGTTTTTTTCAATCTGCAATATCTTAGTACAATCAATGAGCACATCATTAGAAACAAGTAATCAACACACATGTGTATTGCCTCAAAGAAAAATCAAAGACCACACACCAATTACCCAAATATACATGTTTGATCTGCATGGAATTTAATTGGGGCACATCATAGGGAATGGATATTTTTCTGCCAAAAAAACACAGGTATAAAATCTTTAGCAATTACTTAATACATGTAACTTCTCCAAGTGTCTATTCCACAAATTCATCATGTTCATTTAGGCCAAGATTGATGCACCTAAGCATGCAATTAATACATGCCAAGTCGCTACCATTCATTATTTATTTTGCACATTCTTCACCCAGGGAAAGAATTAATGTAGTGACAAATGACAAGAAGCACTATGTACAATTTGCAATAGCTACTGGCTAATTTGCAACAAAGGAGTAAAATCATTGACCAGAATAGTTGAAAATGCATAGTAACACTAATTGAGCACATGGAAAGCTCCAAGGCTGCACAGTCACTTCAATTGTTGGTACAGTAATGGCTGACGTATGCATCCTGCGTAGAGCGCTCTAGGTCGAAGGGACTATGTGCTACGAGGAGTACAGTGCAGGGAGCATCTCCACGTATGGATCATATACCTCACAATTGGAAGGTAAAAGAGGAAAGGTGATATATATGTACAAGTCTGAGATCACGCCCAAATTGTCCCCTTTGTGAAAAAAAAACCGTGGCCTCATTTGTTGCAACTTTAGTAGAGAAGTCATGCATGCAACTTTGGTTGTGCTGCCATGTGGCTGTTGAGTGAGTGCACATAGCTCATTTCAGTGAAAGATCATAAATTAAGGGATTTAATGTGTAAATAATGTCTTTCCTTACATGAGATTGTAAGCATTTTTAGAGATGGGTATTTATGGGATACAGCTAGCTTATAAAACCGCATTTATGGGAAGATAGGTCCACTGTTCAATACTGTGGGCATGTTAGTTTTTTTATTTTCTCTTTTCACCCATCACTTTAAAATCACAAGCCATTTGAATCAGTTTTGCTTGTAAGATCTTACACACCTCCCCACCACCATGTTTCCATCGGGCAGCAGCTGCTCCTCTATTCCAAGCAAGAAGGTTTGTCAAAAAATAGTTTTCGTCAAGAAAATCAAGGAAGTTCATTAATTTTAAATTGAAACCTTCATTATTTTGTTTCTCCATATATGGTTGTTTCTTCAATTCTGCTTGTTATAAGGAATGTCTTAAATATATATTTTTTCAAGAAGTCCATATTATCTAGGCAAGAAATGAAACCTCATATGTTTTGAACTTCGTTTCACTACCAATTTAGCCCATTAGTTTATTCCAATTTCTGACGTATTCTTACATATTTGCGGTATTCTAGTTAAATTTTGGGAACCACCGTGTTCCTGGCCAGTTTCCAACAAATCGATAGGGGCTGGGAACCAACCTAGATATGATTATTAGACTTTGTGTCCCTCATCTAAATTTTATAATCTTCATGAAGCACTTGTAAATTAATGCAATCACACATATGAGTAATCTTCTTTTGATTTTTAGCCGTATCTCTTTTTGTTACTTTACAAATTGCCCAGCAAGCAATGTTAACACAAAGACTTTATATTCTTTAATACAAGCAGAAGCCTAACACCGATTGAATGTCCAATCAGTAAACATAATACCAAACAACAATTTTATTCTAAACCAATTTTAATAAGAAAACATATCCACATTGATGTTGAGGCCTATTATATTCACGAAAGTTGGAATTTTTAAATTGAGCACAAACACAAAGAAGTAACAGAAAAGCAGCAAAAGCCTCAGGAGACAAAGGAAGATGAAATTAAAGCGGGTTAATTTGTGATCTAGTTGACAAAGAAGACTCAAATAAGTTGAGGCACTTTATAAGAAGGAAAAAAATCTTGGATGAATGACTTTAAGAGGTTAAAAAAACTAGGTATAATGCCACAAAATAACAGTAACATCATCTTTAGGAGACTAGTGGTGAACACCTTTATAAATATCAAAAATTACAAAGACCATTCCACCAAAAGGATCCTTGCTTGTCATGGGCAAACGGTAGTTCATCCATATAACACAAGTTCCAAAGAAAAGTTACCAATAGAGTATCAAACCTGTGGAAAAACTTGTGAGAAAAACTTAAGAATAAGAGAAAAAAAATTGCACATGAAGATTGGGCACACAAACTTCTCAAGCTACAAAGAGTGCTCAGAGGCATCATCAACATAACTTTTCCAATGTAAATTACATTGAGCCTTATCAATTTTTCTCAATAACACAAACTGTGAACACATCCATGGCTCTTGAATCATTGGCTTATCAATGAAAAGAGGCAATCTTAAGTGAATGAAGGGAAATAGGAAGACCATGGCTTATAAAGGTCTCCAATTTTTGCTGTTAAATTAAAAATAGGATATTTTAATTTTTCGTATGTAGCTCAACAAGAAATTGTTATTTCTTATTTTTGTCCTTTACATCTGTTCTGATTTCATGAGATATTTATCTATCCCAATAATTCTTCAAAGACTTGACTCCATCCTAAAGCCACCTGTCAATGCAAAAATTAACCGCAAGCCTAAGTGGCTAGTCTATCATATCCATTGGAGGCATGCGACCATAACAAAGAGTCCATTGAATTCTTGTGACTTGTGGTCAATTGTGTCTTGATACACATCTACTTAATTACTACCTTTCATTTTATCTCTACCTTTGCAACAAAATTGCACCTGATTTAGTTCTTTCTTGACCCTACTACTAATATATTTCAACTAACATGGAATCAGTAATTCATTCATATGCATCTTTCTGCTGGTGCAACTCATTCAAGGGAAAGGAGATCATGGTGGAGGAGCCAAACAGCAGCAGAACTACAGACAAGAATGAACAGGGCAACATTTCACCGTTGCTGCTGTTGTCACGTGCTACACGAACACCAAGAGTGCATCGGGATGAAACGCCTCAGTTGTTGCATGAGCTGCTTAGGACCAAATTTTGGAGAAAGTGTGAGGTGCATGATAATGATGAGAATTGGTATAGGGCCGATGAAAGCATCTTCTGCATCCAATGCTTCAGGATGATCTGCCCATACTACAAGCATGATGAGCCTAGCCATCGGCTCCTCAAGATCTGCCGCTACATGTTTCGTAGTATCGTCCGTGTTAAGGACATGCAAAAGCTCGGGATTGATGTTTCCATTGGGCAGCAGCTCCTCTTCTATTCCAAGCAAGAAGGTTTGCCAAAAAATAGTTTTATTCTAGAAAATCAAGGAAGTTCATTAATTTCAAACTGAAATTGTCATTATTTTGTTTCTCCATATGTGGTTGTTATTTCAATTTTGCTTGTTGTAAGGAATGTCTTTAATAATTTTTTATTTCAAGAAGTACAGATTATCTAGGCAAGAAATGAAACCTCATCTATTTTTAACATTATTTTACTACCAATTTAGCTCATTAGTTTATTCCAATTTTTGACCTATTCTTACGGATTTACGGTTTTCTAGTTAAACTTTGCGAACCATCGTGTTGCTGGCTAGTTTCCAACAAATCGACAGGGGCTGGGAACCAACCTAGATCTGATTATTAAACTTTGTGTCCATCATCCAAATTTATAATCTTCATGAAGCACTTGTAAATTAATGCAATCACACATATGAATAATCTTTTTTTGATTTTTAGCCATATCTCTTTTAGTTACTTTACAAATTACCTAGCCAGCAATGCTAAAAGGACAATAGAAGAACAAATGCACTACTATTGTCCCTACAACAATTTGTCCACAAATGTTACATAGTAATCTCTAATGATATTTTTTCAGAAATACTTAACCAATTGTTCGGTATGTCCGGCAAAAATACTTTATGTTCTTTCATACAAGCAGAAGCCCAATACCGATGAAATGTCCAATGAGTAAACATATTACCAAATAACAATTTGATTCCAAACGAAATGTCCAATGAGTAAACATATTACCAAATAACAATTTTATTCCAAACCTTTCTAATAAGAAAACATAACTCTACTACTTAAAAATACGAGTTGGTGGAGGTCCGTCCTCCTTCGTGCAATGTGAGCCATTGGATCCGTTCTTCTTCATGCAGCGTGAGCCGTTGGATGTGATGCATACGTTCTTCCTTGGTTTCTCCATTGGATCCGTTCTTCTTCATGCAGAGTGAGCCGTTGGATGTGATGCATACGTTCTTCCTTGGTTTGTCCCGTGCGTAGTTCGCCGCTCCTCTCCACTCCCCCTGCATCCTAACTGCCCACCAAACCCACACCCCACTCTCTCCACCCCTATCCCTCCGTCATGCGCCGCCCCCATCTAATCGCTGACCACGCCTCCCCCGACCTCTCGCCGCGCTGCCACCATCCAATTGGTCGCGTTGCCCCCGTCCTCTCGCCACCTTGCTCCGCCGGCGGTGTTGAGTTGGGAAGGAGAGAGCCGAGAGCACACCTCGGCTTGGAAGGCAGCGAACGGGCGCGCGAATTCGGCGTCCAGGCCGAGCAAAACTTCCAGGTGGGAGGAGAGAGAGAAAACTTTGAAAAGATCTGAGTTTGTGGGAGTGGGGGCTCTTTGGATGGGGGCAGCACATGCGGCATTGTGGTGGAGGCAGAGGGGATGAGGCGGAGGCGGAGGTGCCGGTGCGAGGTCGACGGCGAGGGAGGAGGAGATGGGGGCACACCGCGATGGTGAGGGTGGAGGACGCTAGCGACGGGGCCACACGCTGGTGGCAGGTCGCGCAGAGCACGGCGGTAGGGTGAGACCATCGCCAAGGGGCACAAGAACTACGAGCTTATGCACAACCTCTAGCTTGGCATCAGGTGCATTTCTTGGCCGTGTCTCTCGTTTCTTTATTCCAATGGTCCTTGGTTACCTTCCTGGCCATCTCTCCATCCATCCTTGTTGTGGATGTGAATTGTCCATTCGTTGAATGATTATTTAATTTTAGGCATGTATGCTAATTGGGCATTTCATCTTATGTAATGACAAATTTGCATTCGGTTTGGGAGCTAACGTTTTGTTACATGAGATTAGATCTTCCTAGTCCCACGGTTATCTAAAAGTTTTTAGCTTTTTCAAAGACGAATAACAAATGGTTTGATTTCCCCTCCTGTTGTGGATACGAGATTTAAGAAATTGTTTGCATGCGTAGGAAACATGAAACGTTAGACAATCCACCACCTAATCTGTATTCTTGTAATGGTCCAAAGCTGAAATAATGGTGGGTGATTGCAATGTGGTGACTTAGAAGAGAGGATTCGTATGATCTGCCTCTGCCATTCCATTCAAATGGCATGGAATGATAACACCGTGTAGGCCTTTCAATCAAAAATCGAAGGTGGGGATGGATGCGGTGGAAAGTTGAGGTGCTCACAGCCGCTGAGCAAAGTCATCATATATGGCATTTCAACCAACAAGGGTTGTGGATCATAATGGTACAAGAGATTCACACTTCTGTTGCGAATTTTTCAACAACAATATGACATTTGCAGGATTGTTGTCATCATCTCGAACTCCTGACATGAAGTCATTGAGAGTAACACAGTAAGAAATAGGGAGCTACTGTGGGCAAAAGCATACTTTGGCAATTACATATTTTTGCTCTTAAGTAGAAATATTTCTTCTCACACTAGAATGCCATGTCTTTCTAACATTTGAAGTTAAATTTTGTTCATGCGCTAATTATCTTGTCTGGGCAACAGATATGCAGTAGGAAAGCAAGGTTCCCTCCAGAAGGCTCAAAATCTAAAGTAAAGGTTCATGCCTTGTAGTTCTCTTTGTCCAAATGCTTTCTAATCTTCGGAGACAACCAACTGTTTTATACTGAATGTACGGAGCACCTTATTTTGTGTGAATGGAATGGAACACTTGTTATCGTGTAGATATTTCTGAAGATGCTTCGAGCTTACTACAATCATGTCCGGGGGTTCGAGAACACTCTGGTCACCATGTTTTTTGGTCTGCATTGTGTCAAGTTAGCCGGAGTTAACCAAAAGAAGGTCATAACAGACTATATATTTGGTTATCATGCCACAACTACTTTACTAATAAATATTTTCTTCATAAGCTTATATATTATGCCTGATCATCAATTTGCTATATTAACTAGGTTCACTTTTGTCATCATGGGAAATCTGTTCTGTTCTGATTTCTCTATACATAGGAGATTTGATCTGAAAGGCTCATCCCTTGGACGTACAACTGACAAGTCACAGACAGAAATCAATGAGTACACTTCGAAATACCTCGATCTTAACTTTATCTTTCGATTGCAGAAACACTGGTACCAAGAGTTCCAAAGGTAAGTGAGGTTAGTGCCAATGAGAAATCATCACAGTTTTTACTCCATATGTTAATTTAGAAGTTGATTTGTTGAAGCAGACAAGTTGACAGGGACTGCGAGTTTCTCGAGTAGGAAAACATTATGGATTACAGTCTCTTGGTGGGTGTACATTTTAGAGATAAGAGAGATAAGCTAGCAACTGGAGGTTGGTTGAAAATTAAAACAAATTTAACAATTTTGGCATGGCTATTGTATACCTTACAAAGTGCGTTGGTTGAAGGTTCATTTGATAGTGATAGAAGCAAAGCATCATCACCTCACCTGTCTAGAGGAGACACTGATCCAAACTGGTAAAACAAGATACTTTATTATCCTTCACTTAGTTAAAGCACATTACTTTTTTTTTGTTGTTCCCGTTACTTGTCCTTGTCAAGCATGCACATGCTATTATAATCTGACTCATCATATTGAGACGGCACATGCTTCCATGATGTTGGTCTTGATCCTAATGCAATGTTCAATGGGCTTCTGTCTGTACCTTTTGGTTCACCTGTGCCTTATTATGATTCCTGGATGTGTCTCACTGGTATGTCCCCATAGACACCACAAAAAGTTACATGGTTGAATGGAGTTTGCTCTGTTGGAAATAGAATTGTTGTATTGCAAGGGGCCAATGAGCCTATATATATAAGGCCTCGCCGCAGAACCTGGTGCAGGAGTAGAAGCAGTGTGAGCATCTCTAGGTGCGTATGCTCCAAGGAACTCTGCCGTGAACCGGACTGGGAGGAGCCACCTCCCCCCTCGAAGTGCGGCCACTGCGGCGAGCCTTCGCTACAGTGGCGATCTTGGATAGTGTGCGAAGCGATCCACGATGAGTCACAGTGAAGGCTAGTGGGAGTAGCAGCAGCAGCCACAGGGGTAGAGGCAGGCGTAGGCACCGGTGTTGGTGTGTGAACAGCCAAGATTGAAGATGGTTGCTGTAGAATCCCTGCCGTGCGAAGACGAGCCTCCTCAGCTCTAATAGCAGTAAAAGCCTCCAATATAGAGGGAAGTGGCTGTCTCATCAGCAATTGAGAGTGAGCCACTTCATACTCCGGACGGAGGCGGGTGAGGAACTCGCGGAGGTGACGAGTCTCTATGTACGTTTCAATCTTGCTATCTAGAATGTATGTCAGATTCTGACAGTAGTTTTGAGCTGTGTGCTAAATTTTGTTAAAGGCAAAATCTGAGGATCGGTCCAACTAGACTTTTGAAGTTCATATTCTTAGCTTTCCAGATTGATAAAGAAATCAATATTTGGTTTAGCCAATTAAAAGTTATAGCATTTCTTGTGCCGTTGTCCTTTCTGTCTATCAAATTGTAACTTCAGATTTTCAACTGAATATTAGGCTCATATGTTGGCCGAATTAGAGGATCTAGACAACTAAGTCCTATCATTCTAATATGGGAAAGTAAGACCCATCATTCCAATGTGGACAAATTGGATCTCTGTTATGAAATATTCTTCATACGGACCTTGTATCCCCGTATTTTGGATAATACGGGCCTGAGTGAACACTAACGGGTGTTCACTGGCTATACCGGTATAAGCAGAAGTGAAGATCATATATTTCATACTTGCATAAGTTTCCTGGCATTTTATTTATGTATGCGAATATTGGAAATGACATATGTTTGTTCCATCGCTTTCTGTATTGTTCAACTGTATTTGCTGAGTCGTGGACTCACTCTTGCTAGTTTGTTTGTTTTAGGTAAAAACTGAAGGCGGCATGTTTTTGGGATGGAGTAGTCACATGGATAACTTCACTCATTTTACCAATTTCACTTTTATTTAATGAATCTGCTATTATCATTTAGTTGAAAATTTTTGGGATTGTAATAATTAGCGACCTGATGGTTGCTACCGTCTATCGTCATGATTTGGTTGAACTAGACTATGCCACAAATTTAAATTTAATCCGCCAAATTATATGCAACAATTATTTTGACCAACTCCAATATCAGTAAGATATCCCTCAATCATATATTCCATTATCCAACAATCATATGTTTGTATAATTCAATATCCAACAAGTATACAATTCTATAATCCGATCAAGACATATCTCTATAATCCAACCAAGATTTATTATGACTCCAACTTCTCTATTCAATCATATCTAATTAAATCCAATATGACCAATATACCTAATTAATTCCATACTTCTTGATTCAACCTAATCCACCGAAATCAACATCATGAATTGGTAATCCTATAATCCAATCTTCAACAATCATGTAATCCTTTAATAAAAAATCCAACCATAATATATTTCTATAATCCAACATCCAATAATTATATTTCTATAATCCAATCTCCAACAATTATATTTCTATAATCCAATCAAGATTAAACCAACTCTTCCAAAATTAACATCCTGAATCGATATGGAAAATCCAATTCTTTTCGCATTTTACTCTCTACCTTTTATGCACACATATCTCAATTTCAAGTTTCCGACCAACATTATAATCAACTTAAGATTCGAGGAAAATCCAATTTCTCCTAATAATCAAATGAATAATTCATATTCATCTATCCTTCATGATCAATCAAAATTTTTCCTTTACGATTATTTTCTTTCTCCATAATCTATATAATCCACCAATCTGCTATTCTTTAAAGCATTTATAATCAAGCCATATCCATCATTATAGTCTAGCATTCATAATCACTTCTTATAACATCGGCAGATCTTAAAATTTTCAAATCCCAAAATCAGTCTTATCAATGATTCCTCAAAGCTACCTAGCTTGGCATCCAAAAACACTGGTTAATCCCAACAAGGGTAGCTTCCAAGCGACTCATATTTGAACCATCCCCAACAAGTCTTCACAAGTTTAAAAGATGAGAGGAATAAAGCACGATAGGTGAGAGGGAAAAGCACAATAGGCGAGTGAGAGCAAGGGAGAAGGATAGAAGCATCCTAACTTGTTTGGATTGATTTCAGATTGAAGTTAGTTTACAGCCACTCCATCCTAGAGGACAAAAGCTCAATACTTGAGCATACAATCAATCCAACTCTCTAAAACCCTACCTCTCAACTTTCTTCTGTTCTCCCTAGAACCAAACGAGGGTTTCTCGTACCATAGTTGGAGGGTGCATAGCAAGCACCCTCCCCTATTTATAGTGGAGGTTAGCTTCTAGAGGAAGATAGTTTAACGGGCACCTATTAAGCCCACACACAACGGGTTTCACTTGCATCGACCCCTGCGCCGCTTGACGTGACCTATCGCACAGAACAGTTGCGCTGCTTGATGTGACCCGTCGCACAGAACTGTTGCGCTGCTTGATGTAACCCGTCGCACTGAACTGTCCGCTCGGTCATCATTGTCCATTTTGAGCCATTCTTGAGTCCAACCATCTCTCCTGGCATCCACAATCGTTCTGGACCTTGGTTCTAAATAGGTCCCGATCCTCCTCACTGTTGACCATAGTTGACCACCAAGCCACCTGCACAAAATAGATCAAGAAATCGTTTCCGGGAACAAGTTCTTCGCAACTTAACACACGTTAGTAAAAACACATCAGCAACACATGCACCACATATGTATCCATGACCAGTGTCTACGATCAGTGTCCAAGACCATTGTCTACGACTAGTGTCCACGACCACTGTCCGTGAAGAACCGTACTCGAAGCAACAACACTCTGAATGAAGAGTACTTGAGCTACAGTACTTGAAATGAATAGTACTCAAAGCAACAGTAATCGAACTACAGTACTCGAGATGAACAATACTTGAAAGCTACATTACTCGATGAATAGTGCTCATAGCTACAGTACTCAAGTTGTCGAACACTCGGCACTCGTAGCTACAATACTCGATGAACAGTGCTCGTAGCTACAATACTCGTAGCTTCCGACCACTCGGTACTCGTAGCTGTAGTACACGAAGTTTTTGATCACTCGGCACTCGTAGCTACAGTACTCGATAAACAGTGCTCGTAGCTAGAGTACTCAATGAATAGTACTTATAGCTTCCGACCACTCGGTACTCGTAGCTGTAGTACTTAAAGTGAACAGTACACGTAGCTACAGTACTTGGAATGAACAGTACTTGGAGCTTTTGACAACTCAGTACAAAAAGCTACGACCACGTGCAGTCGAAGCCTTCTACAACCATGTTTAGCTATGATCACATGCAGCTACGACCACGTGCAGTAACACCGTTCCTCAAATGTGGTCATTCAATATTTCTGAACTCTGCAGAAAACGAGTGATTCGACGAACCTTCAACACCATTGCCAATTGTATCATCATCCTAAGATCATGAGCATATCTCTATGATATCCACAATCTCCCCCTTGATGAGCACATTGGCAATCTTCTCAAAAATGCAGATTGAAGGTTGTTTTGAAAAACTACATCTCGTTTTTGCGCAAAGGCACAGCTTGGTCCAAAAGCAAGAGAACGCAATGGAAATAACCAAGTTGGCTTTAGATAAGCATAGACAAGTGAGATAAGGCAAAAGAAAGTAAGAAAGCTTCAATTTCTAGAGAAAAGTCAAAAATCTCACTTAAGGTCTATATGAAAGAACAATTGTTCAATTTGACCTTTGATCATTGTGAGATTCCAAGAATTTCAATTCAAGTTCAAAAAAGACAAGATCATAAGAATGCAAATTAGATACTCACCCACACTATGATCATGATGTTTTTTTTAAAAAAATCATTTTCTCCCTTTTTCTCCACATAGCACATAGCTTCCCCTTTTATCATCATTTTTGTTATATCTTCTCCCCCTTTGACAATGGAGTCATCAAGGAATCATGTCTTCCTCTCATCCAGAGATGACAAATGCAGAAATAAGGACAAAGCATAAGAAAGAGCATGGACGAAATGCAATGGAGTGGCTTCATTTTTTATATATATTTTTCAAATCTTAGTACAAGAAGCTTTGGAGATTATCCAAAAGAACAAGCTATCATTTCTACTATTACTCAAAACATATCAAGCATGAATGTGCTAGCAGGATCATGTTAAGACATATATATCAAAGCTAAGCTAGACGGCTCAAGATAAAGCAATGAATTGTAACAATTTAAGAGCAAGATCATCAACACAAATCATAAAGTGATAATGGTCATGTCAAAATATCAATGTGAGATCAAGAAGCTAACAACAACCATCCTAGAGACAAAAAGTCCTAAATTTGAATCATTTTACTCAAAGTACCTCAATCACCCAATTTTCACAACAGTTTTCATTTACAATGAGTATTGATGTTGATTAAAGGTCTATCTTAGTGAAAAAGATCCTGAACTAGGAGTCATCCACAAACTCTTCCTAAGCTTCAACAATGGCGACAAATCTTGAGGTTCATGTCAATTTTGACAAGCAGTCCCCATGAGGTCGTCTGGATCATCAAACCATCTCCATTTTCATGTCTTTGATATGCAGTCTCGTAAGAATAGTTTGGCAAAATTTCACCACATGAGAAATTTAAAATTTGATTTTTCATTTTGCACAAGAGCAGTTTTAAATTCGCAAAGGAACAAGCAGCTCAAGAGATGTTCAATTCTTAGATTCAAGTTTGACAAGGCCAATGTCACAAAAAGATCACTAATTGTGCAACTAGCCAAAGATCCACAAATTGTAATTTTTAGTTCAAGTTGTCTTAAAATTCTAGTTCATTTAGCAAAGACTTAGCTACATATGTGAAAGCATGATAATTCTAGCAAGTCAAAGAACTAGATATAGAATTGAGCAAATATTGAAATACCAAAGCTCAAAAGGGTAATAAGCAAAGCTTCATCAATTTAAATGACAAGTAGTAAAGTTTATATTACAATGCATCTTTTTTATATTTTCATATAAATGCAATATGATACAATGAGATGCAAGAAAAACTTGAAGGCCTAAAAAGATCAAAAAGATCAGCAAATTCAAAAGAAGAGCAAGGAAAGATCAGATGAACAAGGAAAGCTCAGAAGAAAACCAACTCCCCCTCAAACCAACCCATAGGAGTAAATTACCCCTAAATCACTCCTCAAGGTGGCAAACCTAGTTGGGTCTAATGGCTTAGTAAGAATATTAGCTAACTGAGCCTCAGACTCCACAAATTTTAGCACAATATCACCCTTCTCTACATGGTCTCTAAGGAAGTGATAGCGAATGTCAATGTGCTTGGTCTTGGAATGCTACACAGGGTTTTTAGGAATATTAATGGCAAAAGTGTTATCACAGAGAAGCGGAACACTAGCAAAAGTTAACCCATAGTCCTTAAGAGTGGACACCATCCACAGAATCTGACTACAGCAGCTAGCGGCAGCTACATATTCAGCATCTGCAGTGGATTGAGCAACAGTGGACTGCTTTCTAGAAGACCAAGAGATAAGAGAAGTGCCTAAGAAGTGACAAGAGCCTGAGGTACTCTTCCTATCTAGCCGATAGCCCGCAAAATCAAAATCAGAAAATGCTCGAATGGACAAGGAAGATGAGTAGGAATACCAAGTGCCATACTGAAGGGTAGAGTGAAGGTACCTGAAAATGCGCTTGACGACTTAGCAATGGGAAGTCCTCGGAGACGCCTGAAACCTCGCACAGAGTCAGACCGCGAACTGGATGTCCGGTCTTGAGGCTGTCAGGTAGAGGAGAGAGCCGATCATGTTGCGGTACTCATGTTGACCCACGGCTTCTCCTTCCTCGTCTAGATCCAAAGCAGTCGAAGTCGCCATAGGAGTGGTGATTGGCTTGCAGTCACCCATGTTGAAGTGCTTGAGTAGATCCTTGTTGTACTTCATTTGATGGATGAAGATCCCTTCCTTGCATTGTTTGATTTGAAGCCCTAGAAAGTAGTTGAGCTTTCCCATCATACTCATCTCAAATTCCCTGGACATGGTCTGAGAAAAACTGAAAATAAGAGCATAGGAAGAACCACTGAAGATAATATCATCTATATAAATCTGAACAAGTAAGAAGTCATTGCCATACCTAAGAATGAATAGAGTCCTACCAACCTTACACATCTCAAAGTTATTATTAAGCAAGAAGGTCTTAAGTCTATCATACTAGGCTCTAGGGGCTTGCTTAAGACCATATAAGGCTTTGGATAGCTTGAAAACATGATGTGGATGCTTGGGATTCTCAAAGCCTCAGAGTTGTCTAACATACACTTCCTCCTCTATGTAATCATTCAGAAATGCACTCTTAACATCCATCTGATACAACCTAAAACCCTTAGATGTAGCAAATGCAAGCAGAATGCGAATGGTTTCTAGTCTAGCAACAGGAGCAAATGTCTCATCAAAGTCTAACCCCTCAACTTGGCTAAAACCCTGAGCTACCAATCTAGCCTTGTTTCTAATCACAGAACCTTTCTCACTTTGTTTATTCTTGAACACCCAACGTGTTCCTATCACATTATGACCACTATGAGGCTTTACTAGGTTCCAGACCTTATTCCTCTCAAAGTTCTCTAACTCCTCATGCATGGCATTGACCCAACTTGAATCAGATAATGCATGTGATATATCGTCGGGTTCGAAAGAAGCAACAAATGCAGAATGGGAGTAGAGACTCGGAACGTGATGCCTAAAGTGTAATACCCCAAATGTATTCAAGAAAGAAGAAATAAATTAGAGACAAGGACCAATTAGAAAAGTGTTTTAACAGGAGATTAGAGGGGGATTTACGCATAATTTCGACAACTTGGGCTATGGGCTTCCAGCCCACAGCATTTAGGCCCATGAGGGGGCAGCACCAATAAAGAGGAAGGAAACCTAGAAGTGGTACTGTAGCATGGCATGCTACAGTACCCACCGCCCTTCTGATGACGGTAAACAGTAGCCACCCCAATTGGAGGAAGAAAGCGATCACCGGAGATCGATTGGCCAAGAAGAAGGAGATCGCTGGAGGTGCCCGGCTGTTGGAGGAGGAAGAAGGTGAGGAACAGGACCATCCTTGGGGAGAGTTCGCTGGTGGGTGCTCATCGTGCCCGGCAATCGGTTCTTCAAGGGTAACCTCGTTTTCCCTTGTTTAGATGTTTTAGCGCTTAATTGTTCTATTCTATAAGGGCGATCGTGTTAGAGGGACGTTTTGATATAGTTCTAATACCCGATTATTCGATATCGAATCTTTGTAAGATTAGAGAGGAAATAAGTTAAAATTCAGAATTTTAGGAGAAGTATCGCCAACCCATATTCGAGAAGAGGGAGCCGTTGGCCCAAGGCCCATGAGTGATAGAAGGCAAGGGGAGGAGGGGACCAAATAGCCCCATTTTAGTAGCCATTGCTGCGCCTGATTCTGTCTCCCGCGCCATGTCTGGCCGACCTTGGGAAGAAGAAGAAGAGGAAGGAAGAGAGGATTGAAGGAGAATTTCTTTGATTTGATCAGCGATCTCCGATGGTTCTTAATGATCGCTGTTTAGGTTGTTTGCATTCGATTAGTTTGATTGGATTGAATTGCTGATTTCAGTTCTGTCCTGAATGTTGCGTGGCCTGTTTCGTGATCTTAGAGTAGAGTTTTGTAGATATTGACTTAGCTCTGCCAAGAACACTGAATTCGACTTTCGAGTCGTTATGATAGATTTATTATCTGCTGGTGACGAGAAATAGCAGCCTCTGTATAGGTTGATTTATGGCCTAGTTAGAGGGTGCAGAGGTCTTGCCCATAACAAATTTTGAAGGTGATATCACTAGCTTTCAGGATTGATAAAGACATTTGGATTTATAGATCAAAAGTTATAAGTCTGTCAGTTTGTATGTGACCACTTTTTGTTTGTATTCGTTCCCTTGTTTAGATGTTTTAGCGCTTAATTGTTCTATGTCATTTTAAGTTTTGTATTAATGACTAGAGTCATCGAGTGAAGCGTGTTTAGCAATTATTCCTTATTGAAATTATTTTAGTTGTTTAGAGGTGAAGCCTCGGGTTTAGGAGTCGACTAACGCTGTCGCATCGTGGAAGGCAAGCCTTAATGATTGTGATTGATGAATGTTTATATGGGCAGATCGTGTTAGATGGACGTTTTGATATAGTTAACTGCGGATTCAGTCTCGGATGTCTCCTAGGAAGTTGTAGAGGACGTTAATAGCTTTCAATGAAGTGCTAGAAAGTAATTTTTGGACCTCTGTAGCAAACGTTATGAATTTAAATGGTGCGGCTGTTCTGCAACCCTGAGAAGGAAGGATACCTTCTCAGTGTGAACCTTCTTTATTGATGGACAGGTGAAGGAAGGATTTAGTTTATCTTAATGATGTCTGATATACTTGTTTCAAGTTCTTCCGCATTATGGATGTATGTTAGATGTTTTATGACAGTTCCGAATAGAGGGTGTTACAATAGTTAATCATGGATTCAGTTCGGATGAGGAGTTGTCTCAATAGTCAATGAACGAAAGTAAGTTAGCAAACGTTATGAATAAATTGTGGACAGGTTTTAGTAATCTGCTTTCAGGATCTCAGGAAGGTGTACATAACAAGAAACGCGAAATTTGGATGCACGAGCTGAACGTTATGATAGTTTTAGTGCTCTGTCCAGAAAGTCTGACGTGAAATCGATGTTTTATTAATCAGCTTAAAAGTGATTCTAGATGGCCGAATCAGGGAGGCTCACCGACTAGGTTTAGTTGGGAAATTTGATTACCTTTCAATTAAGTCCAAGAACACCTAATTTGGACCACTGTACGGAAAGATATGAATTTTAGAACTTGACTGTTCACAGAGGGCAGTTCAGTACTTGGGAAAGTGGGGTCGGGATCGCGTTGCAATCTGCTACTTGATGTGTTCGCTTATATAATTCATGTTTTTCGTTGCTGTGGTCTTAGTTTTTATTCTTAATGTATTAGGTGGGGGATTGGTACCGGAGGCAGCACCGTCTTCACGTCCTCCATTCTCACGCGGTTAAAGCAAGTACATTGTTTGATTCGTGGTTGTGATTGATCGGTCATGTTTGGGTGCTTTTTCGATATGTGATAGCATAGTGAGATTGTTGGCATGATGTTGGTTTAAGATTGGTGGATGCTCCAAATATGTTTATGCTCTTTTGTCGTATGATGTTATTGTCTTGTGGTAATTTGATGATGATTAAATTATGAGCATGTGCATATTGAGATCATGTTGAGGCTTGGTCACGTGGTGACCAAGTATGTTTTCCTTTGAGATCCCCATCATGAATGTGACGGGCCCGAGATCCCCACACTCGTGGAGTGTGGGCTTGAGGTCCCCATTACTTGCAGAGTAATGGACAATTGGTCCCTGTGCTTGCAAGCACAGCCATGGGTATGCGGCGACGGTTGCATACTTTGCATTACCGGTAAAATGCAAAAAGAGATAAAGAGAAAGGATCCTTGAGCATTGCATTTGCGTGTGAGATGTTCTATTGTTGCATTTCTAGCTTTGGATACTGATGTTATAATTGTTAATATGTACTTGCTGAGTCTGTGGGCTCACTCTTGCTTTTATTGTTGTTTTAGGTACTCGATCCAAGAACGACATGCATGGGGGCAAATAGATTGATAGTCACACACTCACATCATGAACCAAATAAAGATGAATAAACTTCAGACTGTGTTTCCTATTACTGGGCGAGTTGCTCAAAGATATATTATGTTTTGTCTCATGTAGTGGGTTAAGTGTAATAATGATGACTAGTGGAACTTTATACTTCTCTAGTTATGTTAGACACTTAGCATGATTTGATTATCTATTGAGGATTAGAGTTGATGGATTGATTATTTGTGATTTACTTGTCTGTTGGAATCCCCGTGTAATTGATTTTACAGGGGAGGTTCCGCCGAAATTTATTAAAATTGCCTTGGTTAGAGTTATTTAAGGTTAGTTCGGTAGCATTCCAGGCTCATGTCGGGCTGGGGTGTTACAGTTGGTATCAGAGCGGGCTGTAGGTCCGTGGTTAATAAAACATTAATTTTGACACACTAAGCACAGTAGGTGGGATTGGGTTATTGCATTGCATTTACATTTTCGCATGTTGTATTGATGATTCCTGTTATGATATACATATATATATATATATATATATATATATATATTATAATGCTATAGTTAGTATGTGTGGGGATAACCCATGTTGAGAGGTTGAGGTCGAGGTTGTGGCCTGTGTTGTACCAGGTTAAACCACTGTTCGTGGTATAGCAATAGTGAAGTGCCCACATTGGATATCGTAGTTCAGGCTTTAATAGTAAGTATATTTAGAAGAGTTGTTCTTTTCTTTGAAATTTGAATTTGGTCAACTCTTGTCTAGTTGGGGTTGATGAGCTTCTCTTGGGTTATTAGTTTATTACGGTTGATGGATTGCTTTGAAAAGGATTGATTTGTTTTCATTGGTTTAATTTTGTCCTGTAAAGCAATCATTGTTTTCCCAATCGTTGAGTTTTTTTTTTGCGGCTGATGAACTTGGTTGATTGTCAAGCTTGACCTTTATAATGGAGTTTTGTCTTTCTCATTGGAAAACCTTGACCCATTTATTCGCTTGATGTTTTTTTTTAGCTAGTGAAAGTTTCCTTTTGCAAGTCCTTTAGTACGTGGAGGCTTTGACGCAAGGTATCTCTTTTGGGTATTTTGAGTGTGGAAGTTGAATGTTTCTCTTTTATGAAAGGAAACGTTAAACCTTTAGCGATGTCTTGTGATGGTTAAACTAGAGGTTATAACCGAAGAAATTTATGGTTGTGATATGGGTTATCAAGTTGAGTCTGTAGTGTGGTGCATATTGGATCTTAACTAAGATCCTTGGAAGGGAAGTTGTTTAATTTGATGGTGTCTTGTAGTAGTTCTTGTCGAACTGTGTTTAAGGTTATGGTTGTACCCAATTGAGGTTAAAGGATTTATTAATAATTGTGAGATATTGGTGATTTGGTCTGAGCATTAAGATTGTGGAATTTGTTAAATTTATTGGATAATTCGGTGTAATGGGTCCCAATGGATTAATCTATCAATAGTGATGATTATGTTAAGGATATGTTTGACGTTGCCTTAGAGGATTTTAATCCAGAAATTTTCATAAGTTGACTACTTGATGATTATACTTAATTGCTAGATTGAAACATGTATACCGGATTGGATGAATGTTGAGGTAGTACCTTGTGAAACCCGTTGATTTAAGGAGATGATGTTATTAAATCCTTAATTAAACTCTGAGCATAAAGTGGAATATTGACACGGTGTATATAGATGGTTCAGGTGATTACAAATAGACGTATGATCCTATGTGCATACGTGATAGTTACAATTGTCAATTGTTGATGATAGATGAGGTGGGTGTTGAGCACCATTTATGGATTAGTGGATGAATGATTATGTGGTTTCTGATAGTGTGCCTAGCAAAATTATTATTTGATAGCATGATCTGATTAGAAGAGGTTTGTTTCAACCTTGTGGCTTGTGTTTCTTTTGGGTAGGTTTATGAGGGGATAAGAGGCTATGATGAGTCTCGCTAAGAGTGTATTATGTCATTGTTATGGCGATGGTCAGTAAGGGATTATGATCATAATATTGAATGTTTTGTGTAAAGGAATTGGATTGCTCACCTAATATTGATTAAATGAAAATGTTTCTAGTTTCATGTTTATGATCTTTCAGACCTCAGGTTGGTGTGGTAGCTGAAATTGTTTTGAGCAAAGTGAAGTGTTGAGAGGTTTTATAAGTTCCTAAGTGGTTTATGTGTTGTGGTCTTCAAATCCCTTTTTGTTGGAGTTGGTATGGTGATGTTGTAACCAACGAAGTCATTTTCTTTGTAAAAGGAAAGAGTGAAGTAGAAGTATTTGAGATTGAAGTCAAGTTCTGTAATTTGCAGGTTATTGAAGTTTATCTAAAACTGTTGTTCTTGCCCACAAGAGGTTTTTTTTTTCAAATTTCCAAAGCAATGTTTTATTCTCGTTTGAGGCTTGATATTCTCTGCTTGTGGGCGTGTGCCTCAATTATGATCTCATCTTTTGTTTTCCAAGATCATTGTTATTTAATTGTTCTCTTGATCTTGTAACGACTGTAAGTGGTAACGTTTCCCTTTGTGCTGAAATTTACTTCTATTTGCCTCTTCTTCTAAGAAAGGGTTAACTGAACTGTATTGCAAAGTCTCGTCGGATGTGAATTGGCAACTAGATAGTGGTGGTCTGGTGAACCTTTAGGTGTCAAGTTGTCTGAGGGGCATTGAGTAATAAATCAATTTATTAGAATAATCCTTGCAGAGGATTTGATTTAAAAAGAATGCTTGTCTTTGGAGCTAACAGGTTTCGTTGCTGCAACTAGTAGGACCTATAGCGAGATGTGGTCCAAGATTTTGTGTTCATTTTGAAAGAACATTAGAATTAACAAGTATGGAAATCTTGACCAGTTTATTAGAGTATCGCATTTGGGTACTCGATAAGATTGTGTAGAAGAAGTATGTTGGAGTAGTTCAAGGAGAGTAGCAGTGTAGAGAAATCTAATAGTCGTGTTAATTAATGAGATAGCGGGGATTGTTGAGTTATTGTCAAGTATGACTCGGCCTCATTGAGTAACCCTATGGGAGTTAAATTATCTCTAAGGGTAATTTGATCAAGAATATATTTATTTATTGACGTTAGTGATTGAGTATGTTTGAATCTTGGTCAATCAGTTAGGGTGTTGTGACAATATGTGTTTATTGTGGTTGAGTAACTGCATTTGATTGGTGTGGGTTAGAAAAGGGCTAAGATTGATGAAACGAATAGCCTTGGGCGGTTACTTGACTAGTGAGGAATGTTGATACTAAGGACTGAGGTTATTGTTGGGCTATGTGAAATTTTAGTCATCAGACCTGAGGGTTACCTATCAAATTTACCAGAAGTTCAGTGTAGGAGTCTTAGAGATTAAATTCGGGCTTGCATTTTTATGCTAGCACCTTGGTTTCCCATGATTAGGTTCCAAGAGTTATGGTGATCTTTGATAGAATCCCTTGAATGTAGTAAATGAGTGTGTATGCGGTGAATTTCAAGTTGATTATCCTTACAAGATTGAGGTAACGTGATTATGGCTGAAATCTATATTGAGGTGTGTTGGGAATTATTTGTCAAAGTAATTCTTTTGGTAGGGAAGTTGATCAGAGTATGTTATGGTGGATTGAAAGAGTCTCTCTACATAGGTGTAGATTTTGTGTTCAGTTTGAGCATAACTTTGAGGTTGCCAAGTTTAAAGAAATGAATTATTGGGTTATGCGATGGTTTGAGACTTGAGATTTAAGAGGAAGTTGAATTCTTAATGAAAGTTTGGGAAAAGGTGGTATTCTCGGTTAATGAGAAGTACTCTTGGTTTTATTTGAGCTTTGTCTCCAAGACATATGCCAATTATAAACTGTGTTGATTCTTCTTGATATGCGTGATTCTTTTTGGTTAAGAAAAGAAAGGAAATGGCTATTTTGGGCATTTGCGTGATTTCGCCTCTAGCTTATGTGGTGTTTGTTGGCAAACTGCCTACATGGAAAGTGGAGGAGTTTCATGATGAATATTTTGGTTTTGGATTTAACTCTCTTTGGTGGGGAGTTGGTAATGCGTGTTTGCAATGAGAATCCTTTATTTTTAGTCGAGTTCTGTTGTGTGTCCCTAGTTAAAGGAGGTACTCTTTGTTAAGATAAAGAGGTCGACTGAGAGATGGAACATGAGTTCTATATGTTACATGCAAGTTTGGTGGTTTTGACCCGAAGAGATAGATAGCCTAACGTATATTTGGTTATTCTGGAAGTTACGGGGACTTCGGAAGAAAGCCATTCACTAGGACCGTCTCGAGTCATGGAGCAGGAATATAACGTGTTGGGTGAATCGGTGTTACGAGAATGCTAGAGCCATTCGAGTGTGAAGATTCGTCGGGTTGGTGACCCACGAGTAAGGCGTGCCCTCGAGTCATATCCGTTGAGTGACTCTTGAAAGGATGGGGCGAGTAATAAGGCGTAACACGTCAGTTGCATCAAGGTGCGGGGGTTCCATAATTCTGAGAGGAAGACGACTTGGGAATTGAAGTCTCACATGCGCGATCAGAATACAAAATTATTCACTCCAGGTATGTGGTAATGTTAGTATGTTCTTAGCTGTGGTTATTCTTTGGCGTTAAGTGTGAGCAGAATTCGGGGTCGAATTCCATTTAAGGGGGGTAGAATGTAATACCCCAAATGTATTCGAGAGAGAAGAAATAAATTAGAGACAAGGACCAATTAGAAAAGTGTTTTAACAGGAGATTAGAGGGGGATTTACGCAAAATTTTGACAACTTGGGCTATGAGCTTCCAGCCCACAGCATTTAGGCCCATGAGGGGCTGGCTACCAATAAAAAGAGGAAGGAAACCCTAGAAGTGGTACTGTAGCATGGTGTGCTACAGTACGCATGCCCTTCTGAACCATGAGCAGTAGCCACCCCAATTGGAGGAAGAAGGCGATCACCCGGGAGATCGATTGGCCAAGAAGAAGGAGATCGCTGGAGGTGCCCGGCTGTTGGAGGAGGAAGAAGGTGAGGGGAACAGGACCATCCTTGGGGGGAGAGTTCGCTGGTGGGTGCTCATCGTGCCCGGCAATCGGTTCTTCAAGGGTAACCTCGTTTTCCCCTTGTTTAGATGTTTTAGCGCTTAATTGTTCTATGTCAGTAATTCTGTCGCCTAAGGGCAGATCGTGTTAGAGGGACGTTTTGATATAGTTAACTGCGGATTCAGTCTCGGATGTCTCCTAGGAAGTTGTAGAGGACGTTAATAGCTTTCAATGAAGTGCTAGAAAGTAATTTTTGGACCTCTGTAGCAAACGTTATGAATTTAATGGTGCGGCTGTTCTGCAACCCTGTCAGTTTCTGGACAGGTTTTAGTAATCTGACCTTTGCGATAAGTTAAAGAGAGAATTAGAGGATCTCAGTATAACGAAAGGTGTACATAATTGTCGTAGCTTTCAGGGAAGCACAAGAACGCGAAATTTGGATGAACGAGCTGAAAGTTATGATAGTCTTAGTGATCTGTCCAGAAAGTCTGACGTGAAATCGATGTTTTGTTAATCAGCTTAAAAGTGATTCTAGATGGCCGAATCAGGGAGGATCACCAACTAGGTTTAGTTGGGAAATTTGATTATCTTTCAATGAAGTCCAAGAACACCTAATTTGGACCACTGTACGGAAAGATATGAATTTTAGAACTTGACTGTTCACAGAGGGCAGTTCAGTACTTAGGAAAGTGGGGTCGGGATCGCGTTGCAATCTGCTACTTGATGTGTTCGCTTATATAATTCATGGTTTTCGTTGATGTGGTCTTAGTTTATATTCTTAATGTATTAGGTGGGGGATTGGTACCGGAGGCAGCACCGTCTTCACGTCCTCCATTCCCACGCGGTTAAGGCAAGTGCATTGTTTGATTCGTGGTTGTGATTGATCGGTCATGTTTGGGTGCTTTTTCGATATGTGATAGCATAGTGAGATTGTTGGCATGATGTTGGTTTAAGATTGGTAGATGCTCCAAATATGTTGAGGCTTGGTCACGTGGTGACCAAGTATGTTTTCCTTTGAGATCCCCGTCATGAATGTGACGGGCCCGAGATCCCCACACTCGTGGATTGTGGGCTTGAGGTCCCCATTACTTGCGGAGTAATGGGCAATTGGTCCCTGTGCTTGCGAGCACAGGCATGGGTATGCGGCGACGGTTGCATACTTTGCATTACCGGTAAAATGCAAAAAGAGATAAAGAGAAAGGATCCTTGAGCATTGCATTTGCGTGTGAGATGTTCTATTGTTGCATTTTTAGCTTTGGATACTGATGTTATAATTGTTAATATGTACTTGCTGAGTCTGTTTGCTCACTCTTGCTTTTATTGTTGTTTTAGGTACTCGATCCAAGAACGACATGCATGGGGGGAAATAGATTGATAGTCACACACTCACATCATGAACCAAATAAAGATGAATAAACTTCAGACTGTGTTTCCTATTACTGGGCGAGTTGCTCAAAGATATATTATGTTTTGTCTCATGCAGTCGGTAAAGTGTAATAATGATGAGTAGTGGAACTTTATACTTCTCTAGTTATGTTAGACACTTAGCATGATTTGATTATCTATTGAGGATTAGAGTTGATGGCTTGATTATTTGTGATTTACTTGTCTATTGGAATCCCCGTGTTATTGATTTTACAAGGGAGGTTCCGCCGAAATTTATTAAAATTGCCTTGGTTAGAGTTATTTAAGGTTAGTTCGGTAGCATTCCAGGCTCATGTCGGGCTGGGGTGTTACATAAAGCGAGTGACTCGATCATGAAGATGACCAATCATCTGATCCGAAAGATGACACATCTGAATGTGAAGTGGAGCGCCTGAGGGAGATAACTCCTCTTCGTGTTGGAGATATGCCCTAGAGGCAATCATATTGATGATGATATTTCATTGTATCCATGATTTAATAAATGTTCCTTGAATATTGCCTTTGTGTTGATTAACAAGTATGTGACTTGTTTGTGAAACTCTTTACTTGTATGGTTATTCTAAAGTTGTCCCTAGTCGGAGTTCATGTGAGGACACACGTGAATGATGGATTAGCACATGCATCGGTTGATGATCATGTTTCACAGGTCATAGACATGGAGATGTCAAACCAATAATGTGGACACATGTTTAGAACATGGGGTTGGACCGACCCAACATGAGACATAGTAATTATTCTTATGGTTCTCTCTACACAATGTGTACGCCTTGTCCTTAGACACGAGATTGTCGCATGTACTTGAGATGTGAATCGACCTACTTAGGGGCTATCAAACGCTACTCCGTGAATCGGTAGTTATAAAGGTAGCTTTCGGGTTTGTCATGAAGCATCTTTGCGAGGCATGGTCGGTCGAGATGGGATTTGCTCTCTCTACCGAGAGAGATATCTCTGGGCCCCTCGAGTGATCAGATCCAGAAATGCATGGCCATGCTACTTAAGGTTAAGAGTTAACCTAGTAAGGGATTCCGGATCACAGGATCGAGAAAGAGTGGTCAGCTTGGAGCTCGACCGAATATCGTGAGACAAAGGGATTGGCATGTACATAACGTTGTGATGGTTCGTCCGATATGATCTTTACGTATGTTTAGGAGTTGGAACGTCTTGCTAGAGGCCACTACCAACTATTGACCAAGTATGTGTACTCGCGTCATGTCTAAACATATGTGAACCATAGGGTCACACACTTAAGGGGCTGAAGCCTAATTCGGATTGGATCCGAATTAGACTGGGCATTGAGTCCTAATGGGCCTCTATTTGTAGAAGCCCATTATAAGGACGTCTATAAAAGGAGGGCAGGGGCGCGCTGGTTGAGGGATGAGTTTTTCGTGACATCCTCAAACCACGCGCCACCCTCCCACGCCCTAGTCGCTCGCGTGGATCTAGTAGTCCGGCGGCGTCGCTTCCTCCCGCACGTGTGGATACCTTTGAGGCGTGTATCGTGGCGTTGGGACGAACCGCAAGAAAGGAGGCAGACGTGGGACGCCGCGACGCGACGAGGAAGTAGTACGACTACTCGCCCCGACGCATCGCATCAATCGAGTACGACTACACCGCCCGACGTCGTCGCATCAACTTCCGCACTGCGCGTCTAGTGGTAAGACCGTGATCTATAAACTGCAGTGATCTTGGTTTACGGGTAGAATTTTTAATTTGCGCTAGTGTAGCCTACCCGCTTCCCTCTGCGGTATCGAGGCGGTTCTTTGTCATGTTATAGGTTCGGGTGATTTGCATATGGCGATATGTAAATCGGTATGATCGATGTGATCGATTGTATAGTTCTGGTAATGGATTGATCTGGTTTCCGTGATCATGCTGCTAAGGTCGTGAAACAACATACCCCTACCGGTCGGATTCGCCATCGGGGTAGACAGTGACACGTAAAACCGGTTGCGGAATGCGAAGACCAATATGATTGGTCGAATCGGAACCTAGATTAATAATCGATGTACCGTGATCGTGCGCTCGGGCTCCATGAGCCGAGAGTTGTCTTGGTTCTCAAACCACGGCATGCTGCACGCGAAGATCAGTACAAATTGGTCGAATCGAACGATGAGTCGATTTGTGGTAAATATGATTTGCCGATCAAAATCCTAAGTAAAAATTGCATAGATTGGATCTGTTTTTTTACGCGGTATTGCCTTCGAACCCTGAGGGGAAACCCTCGACCCCTATCCGTAGATTGCGATTCTATGCATAAACTTGTTTTTGCAGGATGTATGTGACCAGTATGGCCTAATGTGTATGTGATGCATGTTTGTAATATTTCATGACACGCATGTCATGGGTTCGCAACACAGTGGAGCCAATGTGTTGTCAAAGTATTGTATTAACGGCTGCGTGCCGACTTGTGATGATTCCTAGTATCCATGTATTTTATTACTAGCTATTGTGAGTAATAGCTTATATTAGTACTCGGAGGACACATCACTTGGAGGATGGCACACATGAACCATGGAGATGGAGATCATCATGGCGGATGATTCTATGGCGATGGAGATCACCATGAGAAAATAGGCCATCTTGAGTCACAAGCTGTGTGAATGCTATTCCTATTGTTTTACTCCTATGCATGTTTGAATGGTAGAAGTATAGCGATCCTCACAAAATGTTAAGTTAAACATATGCCCTCCCAATTAAACTTTGCACCATCCCATGTCTTGTAAATTGATGGTGGGTCTATAAAATTAGGGCACCATCAACTTTCCTTGACTAGATGGGTTTTGTATCGGATACTTACATGCATAAGGATTGGTGAACTTAACAAGGTTATCATAAAGGTTATGGCCTTGGGGCATAAAGGTTGGGCGCCGGGGCATAGAGATGTCCCCAACAACAAGAGTCATATAGAGATATGATTAGCAGGTGTTGCTTATCGAATTACCTTGTCTCTAGCGGTGATGCAAAAGCTCACTAGTAGACTCATTAATTGCGGATCTTGAATCGCTAAGAATCAACAGAGGATGTTGATTTTAGTGGGAGTACATTCTATTAAATTTGTTTAATACGATTTACTCTATCATGGTTTTATTTGTCTTAGTATTTTGCATTTCCTATTGTAGATCAATGGCATCTAGCAACCACACACACCCTTTTGCTTTGCGATCGATTCTTGAGAAAGAGAAATTAAATGAAACAAACTATTCGGTGGGTCCGTAACTTCGAGAATTGTTCTCAGGCGGATAAAAGGAAAACGCTCGACACCCCAATCCCGTAAGAACTCGCAAACAATGCGTCTGCTTCTCTGTTAAAAATGCCTACAAGAAAGCATGTGATGACTCTCTTGAGATTAGCTGTCTTATGCTTGCATGCATGGAACCCGACCTTCAAAAGCGGTTTGAGGATCGTGAAGCGTATGATATGATCATAGCGCTTAGGACATGTTCGCACACGTGCCAGGTGAACGGTTCAATGTCTCTAAGGCTTTTCGGAATGCAAGCAATGAAGGTGCACCGTAGGTCCACATGTGATCAAAATGGTTGGTTCTGATCGGACTTTGGATAAACTTGGTTTTCCAATTGGCCAAGAGTTGGCAATCGATTTCATTTTAGCGTCTCTTCCACCTAGCTATGGGCATTTCATTTCGAACTACCATATGCATGGGGCGGATAAGGGCCTTAATGAGCTTTGTGGGATGCTCAAAAAGCAGAGAGTGACATTAAGAAGTGTGCGGGGCCTAGCCATGTGATGGTCATGAGAACAAGTCTAGCTTCAAGAAAAGGGTAAGAAGCCATGGCCAAAGAATAAGGGCAAGGTTAAAGATATGATCTCAAGCCAACGCCTAAGCCTAATTTGGACACGAGCCGAGACAAGATGCTTCTATTGTAAAGAAACCGCTTTGGAAGAGAAAGCGCAAAAGTACATGGATTCCGATGAATGCAAGAAGAAGGCTGGAAGTAAGACCTCCACCCATGGTACACTTGTCATAAATGTTTTAGATATTTTTCTTGCTGATTCTCCTATTAACTCTTGGGTATTTGATACCGGATCAGTTGCTCACATTTGCAACTCGATGCAAGGGCTAATAAGAAGTAGAGGAGTCGCAAGAGGTGAAGTTGATTTTCGCGTCGGAAATAAAGCAAGGGTTGCTGCGTTGACCGTCGGCACCATGCAACTTCAGCTTCCTTCAAGATTTATTATGGAATTAAATAATTGTTATTATGTTCCTAGTATGAGTCGAAACATTTTATCCCCCTCATGTTTGATGAGAGATGGTTATTCATTTGCAAGTAAAGACAATGGTTGTTTGATCTCTAAAAATGGAATGTTTATGGCTTTTGCGCCCATTGTGAATGGGTTATTTATTTTAAATCTTGATGATGCGCCTATCTTTAACATAAATGCTAAAAGACTTCGACCTAATGATTTGAATCCCACCTATGTTTGGCATTGTCGTTTGGGTCACATAAGTGAAAAGCGCATGAAGAATCTCCATGTTGATGGTCTTCTAACTTCGTTTGATTTTGAATCATACGAGACATGTGAAGCTTGTTTGCTTGGTAAGATGACCAAATCACCTTTCAAAGGTTCTTTTGAGAGGCGCGGACTTGTTGGAAATCATAAATACCGATGTATGTAGACCAATGAGCACGATCGCTAGAGGTGGATTTCATTACTTCATAACTTTCACTGATAATTTTAGTAGATATGGTTATGTCTACTTAATGAAGCATAAGTCCGAAACTTTTGAAAAGCTCAAAGAGTTCGAATGAGGTTGAAAATCAACGTGCCAAGAAAATTAAGGCTCTGCGATCCGATCGTGGTGGCGAGTATTTGAGTCATGAATTTAGCAATCATCTCAAGAGTTGCGGAATTGTTCCACACTAACACCGCCGGAACGCCTCAAAGAAACGGGTATCCGAGCGCGAATCGGACCTTGTTGGACATGGTTCGATCGATGATGAGCGATCGATTTACCATTATCCTTTTGGGGTTACGCTCTAGAAACAGCAGCTTTCACACTTAATAGGTACCGTCTAAATCCGTAGTTAACACACCATATGAGATATGGTGGGAAGAGTCACGTTTGTCTTTTCTAAAGATTTGGGGATGTGAGGCGTTTGTCAGCGACTACAATCGGACAAGCTCACACCCAAGTCGGATAAATGCATTTTCGTGGGATATCAGAAGGAAACCTTTGGATATTACTTCTACAACCGACTAGAGGGCAAAGTGTTTGTCACTCAAGTGGTGTTTTCCTAGAGAAAGAGTTTCTCAATAGGAGACAAGTGGAAGAACGGTGCATCTTGAAGAGGTTCAAGATGAACCAATCGGGAAGACTCGACGAATGATGCCCATGTGGCGAGAACAAGTTGAGGAACCCATGGCAAAGGAAGCACCACCACCACGAAGGTCGGGAAGGCTCGCAATGCTCGAGATATGTTATTGTTAGACAATGATGAGCCTACGACCTATGCGGAAGCAATGATGGACCCGCACTCGAGAAATGGCATAGTGCCATGAGATCCGAGATAGCATCCATGGGAGACAATTAAGTTTGGAATTTGGTTGACCCTTTGATGGTGTTAAAACCATAGAGTGCAAATGGATCTATAAAGGAAGATTGATATGGATGGAAATGTTCATATCCATAAAGCTCGACTTGTCGCAAAGGTTTTCGGCAAGTTCAAGGAGTTGACTACGATGAGACTTTCTCACCTGAGCGATGCTTAAATTAATACGGATCATTCTAGCTATTGCTGCATATTTCGACTATGAGATATGGCGATGGATGTCAAAACGGCTTTCCTTAATGGAAATTTAACCGAGGACGTGTATATGATACAACCTGAGGGTTTTGTCGATCCAAACAATGCTAGAAAAGTATGCAAACTTCAAAAATCCATTTATGGATTGAAGTAAGCATCTCGGAGTTGGAACATTCGTTTTGATGAAGTGGTCAAAGGGTTTGACTTCATCAAAAACGAAGAAGAATCTTGTGTTTACAAGAAGACAAGTGGGAGCTCACTCGTATTTCTAATCTTATATGTAGATGACATATTCGATTGGAAATGATATTCCTATGCTCGAGTCCATTAAGACCTCACTAAAAATAGTTTCTCAATGAAGGACTTAGGGAAGCGGCATATATTTTGGGTATTAAGATCTATAGAGATAGATAAAAAGGCTAATAGGATTAAGCCAGAGTACTTACATTGACAAGGTGTTGAAACGGTTCAACATGGAGGAGGCAAAGAAAGGGTTCTTGCCCATGTCTCATGGCATAAATCTTGGCAAGACTCAGTGTCCTTCGACAACTGATGAGCAAGATCGCATGAGTAAGATTCCATATGCTTCGCCATTGGATCTATCATGTATGCTATGATGTGTACTCGCTTGAGATGTTTCCTATGCTTTAAGTGTTACGAGTAGATACGGTGATCGGTGAGAGTCATTGGACAGATTAAAAACATCCTCAAGTATTTGAGAAGAACTAAGGATGTGTTCCTAGTCTACGGAGGTGAGGAAGAGCTTGTTGTAAATGGTTACACCGATGCAAGCTTCCAAACCGACAAAGATGATTACAAATCGCAATCGGGTTTTGTGTTCCTTTTGAACGGTGGTGCGGTAAGTTGGAAGAGTTCCAAGCAGGAGACTGTTGCTAACTCTACAACGGAGGCCGAGTACATTGCGGCTTCTGAAGCAGCAAAGGAAGGTGTTTGGATAAGGAAGTTCATAACTGAACTAGGTGTGGTTCCTAGTGCGTGCGATCCTCGGATCTTTCTTCGTGATAACGGTGGGGCCATTGCGCAAGCCAAGGAGCCGAGGAATCACCAAAAGAACAAACACATATCTGCGGCGGTTTCATCTCATTCGAGAGATCCTTAATCGAGGAGATTTAAAGATATGCAAAATACACACAGATTTGAATATTTCAGATCTTTTTGTGAAGCCTCTCCCACACCTAAGCATGAGGCGCACACAAGAGCTATGGGTATTAGATATCTTCTAGATTGACTCTAGTGCAAGTGGGAGATGTTGGAGATATGCCTAGAGGCAATCATATTGATGATGATATTTCATTGTATCCATGATTTAATAAATGTTCCTTGAATATTGCCTTTGTGTTGATTAACAAGTATGTGACTTGTTTGTGAAACTCTTTACTTGTATGGTTATTCTAAAGTTGTCCCTAGTCGGAGTTCATGTGAGGACACACGTGAATGATGGATTAGCACATGTATCGGTTGATGATCATGTTTCACAGGTCATAGACATGGAGATGTCAAACCAATAATGTGGACACATGTTTAGAACATGGGGTTGGACCGACCCAACATGAGACATAGTAATTATTCTTATGGTTCTCTCTACACAATGTGTACGCCTTGTCCTTAGACACGAGATTGTCGCATGTACTTGAGATGTGAATCGACCTACTTAGGGGCTATCAAACGCTACTCAGAATCGGGTAGTTATAAAGGTAGCTTTGGGTTTTCATGAAGCATCTTTGCAAGGCATGGTCGGTCGAGATGGGATTTGCCCTCTCTACGAGAGAGATATCTCTGGGCCTCGAGTGATCGGATCCAAATGCATGGCCATGCTACTTAAGGTTAAGAGTTAACCTAGTAAGGGATTCGGATCACGGGATCGAGAAAGAGTGGTCAGCTTGGAGCTCGACCAAATATCGTGAGGCAAAGGGATTGGCATGTACATAACGTTGTGATGGTTCGTCCGATATGATCTTTACGTTTGTTTAGGAGTTGGCACGTCTTGCTAGAGGCCGCTACCAACTATTGACAAAGTATGTGTACTCGCGTCATGTCTAAACATATGTGAACCATAGGGTCACACACTTAAGGGGCTGAAGCCTAATTCGGATTGGATCCGAATTAGACTGGGCATTGAGTCCTAATGGGCCTCTATTTGTAGAAGACCATTATAAGGACGTCTATAAAAGGAGGGCAGGGGTGTGAGGACCCCAATTTATTTGGCTTGTAATGCTTAACCAACCACCTGGTCCTAGCATTACAAATCAAATAAACCGAAACCTCGAGATATGTATACTTCCTGAAGTGATATACATCTCCCACAAAAGTATGCATCAACTCCATTCCAAACATAGAGTCCAAACATCACACTACCAAACGGAAGATAAACAAATAGTAGAGTTATTACAGACAAAGGCCGACAGGCCACAAGATACACAAATAAACAAGAACGACAGCGGAAGCAAAAGTGCCAAAAGATGGCTATAAACAAAGCCAATCAGTGTGCCTTCAACCCACAAGGCGCCCGAGGACCGCCAAGCCTAGTCGTCGCCACTTAAGCGGCAACACTGACTCACGAAGTGAGACCCAGGGCTCACCTTCTTCCTCTGCAACAAAAACATTAAGCAAAGCACACGAGTACAAAGATTGTCTTTGTACCCGCAAGGCGACGTGTGAACTAGCAGACCTGTTCATATACTACATGCAGGCTTATCTGGTGGAGGCCATATGTTTCATTTGCACGAAGCCAGATTTGTTTGCAATAATGTAATACAGTTTAAAGGCAAGTTTGCAATTCATTTTTAATGTTGAAATACAGTAAAGGTAATAATAACAAAAGAGAAAGGTAAACAACCTAGAAGTGACTATCCCAAAAGTCACCACAACAATAGCACGAATCCCAGATTCGTACCACCCTTCAAGTTTTAATTTAAATGTTGTAGTCTAGTTCTTACGGGGCGTATCCGAGCGTGTCCATAACCTAGGGCGAGGCTATTCGAATAGTTTGAACCTGCAGGTGTACCAATGTACCCACACTTCGGACCGCCTTTAAGCCAAAGCACACTTTCGAAGGTATCCTGGCACGGCTAAGTCCTACGAGACTTTTTCCAATATTGTGTATTAACTACGAGCCGCTCGTATGGATAGAAATCCATACGCTTACATGGTAAAGCCGAAAAGACAACTACTCACTCAGGATAAAGCTTTTGGACAACTACCATGCTTCCACCTCCATCCCTCCTGCGACCTCCTGCGACCGGAGCCAATACACGCCAAAGTACTAGGTCAAGAGAGGTCCCATATACTCTAGTGTGGTTAGCACGCAAAATGCTCGATGCGGTGGCGCAAGTAACTCGGTCCTTAAGCGGCTCGGGCACCATTCGGTCACACCCAACAGATCACACCAATCATACCACAGCCCAAGTCCAAATCATTTTGTTTTCATTTTTAGTTTTCACAAGTAACATAGCAAAAAGCTGAACTAGAAAGTTTTAATAATTTTTGTGTGATCAAGGCTACCGACTAAAGTCGATAACCGCCCAGTTCTACCGGTAGCTAAGCATGTCTAAGCAAAATGACCCGGATCTACTAAGTGACGAGAGATCTTCCGTGATCTCTAATCACAACAAATAACCTAGGTTCGTAGTAGTAGAAATCATTTGCCTACCGATTATGCATCTAAAGGATTAACTAACCAATTTAACACAAATTAAGCGATGCATACATATAGTTGAAACAAAATATTAGACTTTAAAATCTGGGATTAACATGATCAAGCGCTTGCACATTGCTTTGTTGCTCGAATGCTCAACTTTGCAGAGGATCGTTCTCGTGGTTACCGCAAATGTCGAAGCCTAACGATTGAACAAATAACGCGAATAAGAACGAATAACACGGCAAAACTCAAACATTCAAATACAAACACAAATTCATACACGAAGCTAGACCAACACAAAAGGAATAACAAATTAGTACTCTGAGAGATGTTTCAATTTAGACATGCTTTCATTTGATAGATCTACCCACTCACTTGATTTACCAAGTTAACCACAAAATCAATCCTCTTATATGTTTTAATCTTTCTACAGACTTTGATGGTGATTGTGTGCACATCTATTAACTAAGCATCAGAATAACACAAAAGAAGTAACTAGCTATTCTAATGCCACCATTACTGACATGACTTCATTTAGGCCTATAATGTGCTTCAAGAGGACAATTACTATCTTATCAATCAACTAATAGACGCTAAGACATTTTCTAATTAAGTTTGGGTTTGAAAAACATTTCAGCTACTACACACCTAAGCAACATACCAACATATTGTAAGGTTATCAAAATTCAGCATGCTACTACTCCAAATCTTACTACACTGATAAATCAAAAGTACAGAGACAATCAACATGATCATCTAACTATCCCTTTGATCAATCATGACAACAAGAGCTTTGAAACTTAAAGATGATAACTAAATGATTTCATGCTAACCACTACAACAAAAGGGAGTCATCCAGCACTTAACAAGAATCCAAAGCATAAGCATGAAACTAAAATCTAGTTACTGACAACAAAAACGACAACAGGAAACAATTACAGAGACCAACACTAAAATACTTTCAAACTTCCATTACCAATTTTGATCATGCAATGAGAGTGAACTAATGAACATTCATAAGCATGATTAGCAGCTAACTACAAAGCTTAAGGGAGGTGGGGCCCACTGTCAGACATACAGAGAGGACAAAACCGAAGAACAGAGGAGCTCGGGCGGCGCTGGACCTGGAAGTCGTCGCCGGCGAAGGAGTGGCGGCGCGGGCTGTGCGACGACCAAAATGGGTTGTTGGAGAACTGCTGAAGCTGAAGGTGGTCTCGAGGCAGCCGGAGATGCACCGAGGCGGCGCGGCGACGAGCTCGGCGGCGGCGATGGGGTGACAAGGTGCGGCGCACGAGAGGAAGACGATGAAAACTAGTGCGCGCATGAGCATCGGTGAGGCTCGAGAACTCACCGGTGTGCTCGGCGGAGCGGAGAGGCACCGGAGTGGCCCGGCGGCGAGAACTGCGGCGGCGCAAAGCGGTCAACGGCAGCGGAGCACGAGGTGAACGAGGACGTATGAGTGAGCGGAGAAGGAAGGTGGAGTCGAGCGATGCTCACCGAGCGAAGAATCGAGTGGAGCTCACCGGAGAAAACGCGGCGGAAGAGGCGGTTTCGGCGGACTTGGAGAAGAAGAGAGCGCGCGGCTCCACCGTGTGAAACTCCGAATTTCTTGAGGTTCGCTTCCACGGGGTGCTAGGCACACCGTGACCTATCGGCGATGACCGGAGATCACCGGAGCGGCTGAAACGCTCGGAAGCGGCGCAGCGACGCTCTCTGCTCTCAGAGCTCGGTGAAGAAGAAAGGCAGTGGAGAAGAAAACGAGGTAGGGAAGGCCCTCGGTGGCTTTTGTAGGAGCAGGCGGAGGCAGCAAGGTGAGGCGTTGGGGCGGCGAAAAGACCGGTGAGGCGAGGTGGCAGCGTGCATGCGGGCGGCTCGAGAGAGCTGGCTCAGCGACATGGCGGGGAAGACCTGCAGGTGGGACCGCTCTGTCAGCGAGAGAGAAGGGAGCGGCTCGAGTCGGAGTCTGGTGCGGTGCGACGAGTGGGTTTAACTCGATCAAGATCATATTGACCGTTGGATCTTACGGACGATCGAGATCCGATAGAGCAATAGGACGATCCGATTGTATCGCAAAGCGTGGACCGTGCGATCTGCATCGGACGGTCACGGCGAAAGACTCGAGCGACGCAGCGAGTTGGCGCGATCAAGCTGAGTGGCGCGGTCGAACTTAAGTCGGGCTCGGGTTCGAGCAGATGAGCGATGAATCTTGATTTGGAGTTTTAAAAGGCTGAGAGAGTTTGGAGAATTTTTAGAGGTAGTTCCCGAGCTCCAAAATTGCGAAATTTTTATGGTAGCTATGAGGGACAGAGAACAACCTTTCATAAATTTTCCAGAATTTTTGATGCACTGCATTGTTCTGCAGAAAATTCACAAGCTGCTGACCTAGGGTTTGACCAGAAATTCAAACTAGTTTGACTTGGCCATTTGAAATAGCAAATAAAATCTAAAAATTGTGAAATAATTCAGGGAGGTAGATAGGATGATCAAGATGATGGGAAAAATAATTTCAGAGGATGATCACAAGTTTGAAAGCTAAGAATTTGTTGACAACAATTTCCAATCACAAGAATTAACTTCTAAAAATTGGAAATTGCTAGGGAAAATTTGGAAAACTTCCAAATGATTTGATGAGACAGCAAAAGTTTTTATTTCTCCTCAAAATTTTACATTTGAAACATAAACCCTAACTTAGGGCTGTTACAAATCTCCCCCCTTACAGGAATCTCGCCCCGAGATTCTGATCGCTGGGAGAAAAAGGACGGGTAATCTGCTCGGAGACGATCTTCCCGCTCCCAAGTGGCTTCGTCCTCGGAGTGATTCGACCACTGAACTTTGAGGAACTTGATTACACGGTTCCTCGTTCTTCGTTCAGCTTCTTCGAGAATGCGAACGGGGCGCTCACGATAAGATAGATCTTCCTGCACATCGATATTTTCCAGTGGTGTTTCCTCAACTGGAACACGGAGGAACTTCTTTAATTGCGATACATGGAAAACATCATGCACTCCCTCGAGTGTAGCTGGCAATTCTAGCTTGTATGCAACAGCTTCCACTCTATCGATGATGCGGTAGGGTCCGACATACCGAGGAGCCAATTTGCCCTTGACACCGAAACGCTGATGCCCCTTCAAAGGTGAGACTTTGAGATACACAAAGTCATTGGGCTTGAAACTCAACTCACGGCGACGCCGATCGCATAGCTCTTACGCTCGGATGAGCTACGCGCAAGTGCTCACGAATCAAGCGCACTTGACTTTCAGCCTCATTAATGGAATCTGGGCGAAAGAACTGTCTCTCTCCAGTTTCTGACCAGTTCAATGGGGTTCTGCATCGCCTCCCATACAAAGCCTCAAATGGTGCCATACGGAGACTAGCTTGGAAGCTGTTGTTGTAGGAGAACTCGGCAAGCGGTAGGCACTTTTCCCAATTCTTCCCATAGGAAAGAACACAAGCACGGAGCATATCTTCAAGCACCTGGTTGACTCGCTCTGTCTGACCATCGGTCTGAGGATGGTAGGCTGTGCTGAAAGTAAGACGGGTCCCCATAGCTTCCTGCAGACTATGCCAAAACCGATAGGTGAACAGAGAGCCACGATCTGACACAATCGTTCGTGGCACGCCGTGCAAACTCACAACGCGGGATATGTAAAGATCCGCTAGGTGATTCACATCAATCTTTGATCGCCTTTGGAAGGAAGTGAGCCACCTTCGTCAATCGATCAATGATAACCCATAAAGCATCCTTCCAGAAGAGTGCAGGCGAACCGGTGATAAAATCCATGCCTACAGAATCCCACTTCCACTCTGGTATAGGCAAGGGCTGAAGAAGACCCGCTGGACGCTGATGCTCGGCCTTGACACGACAACATACATCGCATCTGGCAACGAACCTGGCAATCTCGCGCTTCATGCGAGTCCACCAGAATCTCTGACGCAGATCTTGATACATTTTGGTGGCCCCGGGATGGATAGACAAAGGCGAATCATGGGCCTCATGGAGAATCAACTCCCGCAACTCGGGAACCTTAGGAACAACAAGCCGCTGCCCAAACCATACAACACCGTGTTCATCTTCTGTGAAACACTTGGCTGATCCATTCCTGATATTCTGCTTGATTTTACCCACACCATCATCGATTCTTCGTGTCGCCTTGATTTGATCCACCAAGGTCGGTGCACAACCGTGGCGAGCAAGGGAACCATGCTCAACCAAACCCAAGTTGAGGCGCTGAAAGTGCAAGAAGTGCGGGTTCTTTGCTCTTGGATCATCAGTATTGCAATACACCTTTCGCTAAGTGCATCAGCAACCACATTGGCCTTGCCAGGATGATACTGAATACCCATGTCATAATCTTTGATCAATTCCAACCATCTCCTCTGCCTGAGGTTCAGATCTGGCTGGGTGAACAAATATTTCAAGCTCTTGTGATCGGAATACACCTCACAGTGATTCCGATCAAATAATGCCGCCAAATCTTGAGTGCATGAACCACGCACAAGCTCTAAATCATGGGTGGGATAGTTGAGCTCATGAGGTCTTAAGCGCTGGATGCATATGCAAGCCGCCTTGCCTTCTGCATAAGGACACATCCAAGTCCACGACGAGAGGCATCACAATAAATATCGAAGTTCTTGTGGATATCGGGAAGAGTAAGGACTGGGTGAAGTCAATCGCTGTTTGAGCTCTGAAAGCTCTCATCACAAGCAGAGGACCATACAAACTTCTTGTCCTTCTTGACAATTCGGTCATTGGCTGCGATCTTGGAGAAATTCTCGATAAAGCGCGTAGTAGCCCGCTAAACCAAGAAAACTCCGCATCGCTGACTGACTTGGTGACCCAAGATAGAACATCGACCTTCTTTGGGATCCACAGACTCGCCTCGGTGATAGAACATAGCCCAAGAATGCCACTTCCTTCAACCGTAACTCGCATTTCTTTGAACTTTGCATATAGCCGATGCGCGCGAATTTGCCCAAAACGATCTTGGATGCTCAAGATGCTCTTCTTGATCTTGGGAATAGATAGAATATCATCAATGAAAACCACCACGAACTTATCCAAATATTCCATGAATACCGAGTTCATGAGGTTCATGAAATATGCTGGAGCATTGGTTAAGCCGAAAGACATGACGGTATACTCGTAAAGACCATAACGAGTAGTGAAAGCCGTCTTCGGAATATCCTCAGCCCTGATCCGGACTTGATGATATCCCAATCTCAGGTCAATCTTGGAGAACACCTGAGCTCCAGACAACTGGTCGAAAAGATCATCAATGCGGGGCAAAGGATATTTGTTCTTCACCGTCACCTCATTGAGAGGACGGTAATCAACTGTAACATCCCAATTTTCTGAGCTTAAAAATCTTTTAAATAGTTAGTAGGGAAAAATTCACCATTTGGATTTATTTGAATTTCATTTCAAAAGCTTAATATTGGACTTTACAATCAAAAACCTTTAATGTGAATAATCCCAACATGAACAATAGCCAAAACTATTTTATTTGGGTTCTATGTGCTCAGATATATTTTCTAGATTTTTCTAGAATTTTTCTGAGTTCATTTGCTATTTTCTATTGCCTATTTGAATTTCTGGTATTTTCTAAAATGGGAAAATCTATTAAAATCTCAGAAACCTTCTTGGGCCGAATCTCTCCGGCCCAACTCCTATTCCGCGCACTTGACCCGCTCGAGCCAGCGTGCATGCCGCCTCCCAGCGACAGTGGACCCGCTGTCGGCCTCTCTCTCTCTCTCTCTCCGCGCGCCCGCTCGCTCCCCACCATTCGATCAGGTTTGGACGGCTAGATGCGCGTGAGGTAACCGGAGGTTCCGATCGTCTCTTTGATTGTGGACCGTTGGATCAAGATCGGGCGATCAAATCGCGCGCGTAGCGCTTCCGCCCCACATCGCGCAGTGGGCTCACGAGGTCATCGTCTTCGTCGCGCCTTCTTCTCAGCGTCCGAAGTCGAGCCGCCGCCATTGCCGTCTTCTAGAAGAATAGTCCGACAATGACTTTCCTAACTAAAACCTCCGGATTTCTTTGCCAAACTCTATCTCTAATCTTCCCGCGCTCAGATTCGCCTCAATCGGGACCAAAGCGGACTCTATCTTCGTTTCGTTTTCAACCGAAATCCCCAATTTAGGATTCCTTATCCCGGGCACCCCAGCCCTATAAATAGCCCCGAGCCAGACGGACCTCCGCAACCAGCAGCCGCCACCCTCATCTCCTTCCGAGCCTTAGCGCCACCGCAATTGGAGTTCTAGGGTTTCCGCCACCGTTCTATTCTTCGCCTTTTTCGCCGCCGTCAGTGCCGCCGCGTCGTCGCCGAGTGCACCACCGAGATCGGTGGCGCCGAGGCTACCGAGGACCCTTCGCCGTCGCCAAAACCTCGCTGGAACTCCCGTCCGACAAAATTCGAAGCCCTCCGGCGCTCAACCCTCGCCGGCGGCCATCTTCAGGTGTCTCCGGCGCTCGTGAGTGCACCATCGTGTTTGCAAAAACATGGGCTTCAATCTGGTACCATCGGACCTCGCCGGAGCGCCGCCAGTCGCCGTTGCCGTACGGTCTAGAGCCGCCGCCATCTTGTCGTCATCCACGTCGGTGCAGCGTGAGCCCGGTACGCGCGTGGCGGCGAGTGGCGCCCGGTCGGCCCACGTGTGCGCCACGCCGCACCGCGAGTCTCGAGGCTAGGTGGACACCGAGTCGACATGAGGCTCGGTGGACCTAGTCTTTTCCGTGAGCCTACGCCTCTAACATGTGGGTCCTTTAGGAAAACATGTCATGAGATTTCTTTATTATTTCTTTTCCGAAATTCCTCGATTGGCGTCAAATTTCTAAATTTGTCTAAATAATCGATTTTCCTTTAGGAAAATAATTTTCTTCTTTGTTATTTATTTGTTTTGGTTGTTTTGCTTCGTTTGTGCGTAGAGCGTCGATACTTGGGGTTTAAGTCGAAGAAGGCTTCAACCAAGTTCAAGACCGATACATAGACCTATTCCAAGGCAAGTCATACCTTTGATCATCTTGAACCCGGTTTGCAAATTCATGTGTTAAATTATTGCATCCTACTTTAATTATTTATTTAAATGCTTTGGGCATAGTTATTATCAAATTATTATCACACCTTGGCCTTGTATGTCATAATTCCTTGTCACCTAGATTGGTTGAGTTGGTAATATTATAGCACCAACGTGGGTTGGCTAGATGCGAGTACATTTGCTTAGCCATGCCACGGTCATCATCACATGTAAGTTGCAAATATTAATTATGACTAAGTGACTATGGAACTTTGTGTAAAAGCTGTGTGATGTATGTTATTACTTCGTGATGGCATGTGTTGCACTAAACCAACTGGGTGGTAAAAGATTTAGACTGAGGCAAGTGGTGGATACTGTGTGAACTGGTGGCTTTATGATTGGGTTTTATCTGTGTGGTTTAGTTAGAAAAACTGGAAGTCTTGCCTTGGTCAATTAAGGACATAACCTTGTGCGCCATTGAACTGGGCTATACTGTACGACCGCATGTCTGGTGACAGGCCTAACTTAGTAGGTTACGAAGTTTCAACATTGGGGTTGGTGGATAGGTTAAGCTTTGTGATATGGGATTGTGTGAATAAGAACGTCAATGTTGAGGACGAAGTTGCCGAACTGTTTTATTACGATTAGTGCTAGCTACACTAGTTGTATCGTGTGGGTAAAGTGTACAAACCTCTGCAGAGTGTTAATCAATCTATTCGAATAGCGCGTCCTCGGTCATGGACAACGCTCGGGATTTCACATAAGGGTAGTGTTCATAAAATGTGGGATTGGGAGTGTGTGATCTCAATCATATGGGTGTGTGAATCAATCGGTTTAGTTGTGTGTCTTTGTGGAAACAATCATAAATTAATATTGCTTATTTGTTTTAACTTATGCTTTCAATCTATTATTTGTATTCAATTGCAAATGTTGCATTTGCAAAATAACCACGAAGCCATTCCTTTGGAATAAACACGCATCTATATATTGCATTATGTGGTATCATTATAGTACGGTTGTGTACTCACGCTTGTTGTAAAACTTGCGTCCAAACCTCTGTATGGAGGAGTCTTCGCTTTGCTTCGAGGAGGAGTTTGTGGAAGAAGGTTGATCGCTAGGTCATCGATCCCGATCGGTTGCTGTGGTGTCTTGATTGGAGTTTGCCATAGTTTATTTCTTTCATTGCGATATTTCTTTAGTGTTAGCCTGCGTGGCTTAATAAGTTGTAACCCGACCTTAAGGTCAAAACTCTAAGTTGTTACTCAAACTATTCGTTTATGTTATATTTCGCTTGTGTGGATTGATATTCACCTATGTTACATTTGTGTGCACTAGCGTGATCTGGACTAGTGCGAGAATACACAGAGGGTCAGTGCATTTTGGGTCCCGACAGAGGTGGTATCGAGCCATCTTGATGTAGGTCTTGACCTTAGTTAGATTGGCCGTCTTTAGAGTGTCCAAACTATTTTCTAAAGGAAAAATTAACTTGTAAAGTTAATCAAATGCTTAACTCTCCTCATATCTCTCTTGCCTCAACTTTTGCTATAATCTTTTCTTTCCCATTGTTTTAAAGTTGCTCTTACCCAGTTCTGTCTGTCTTGTGGATGCCTCGCATATGAGACCTATGGTGAGCGTTGTAGAGGATACGCCGCCGAACTTTGGAAGCTTCTGCAGGTACTGGGAGGTTTTGATCGTCCGTTGTATCGAGGCAACAACTGGATGGTGGATGGACATAAGCGGGGTACGATTTGTCGCTTGACGATCTACGCCAGGACGAACACCAAGGCAAGCCAGCCGTTGAACATCTCCGTCAGGAGGATCACTTGGAGTGAAGGAATACAGGAATTGTCGCGCCTGGCCATGCTTCGGATCTGCCACATCTACATGCGCGAGTTGCAAGGAACCGTCTTCCGCTACCACCCCAGAGCAGCCGCCGTGGAGCTACCTGCACACTATCCATCCACGGAAGGAGAAGAAGATGCCACAGTGGTACACCTTGCCCGGTACGTCGTCGCCCAAGAGGAATCCATGGAGATGATGGCGCCGATCTAGACGGTGCCTACAAGAGCATGCACCAAGTCAAGAGAAGATCGCCATCTGGAAGAGATACCGGGCGCCCACCACCGGCGGACCAAGAAGAGGAAGAAGATCTAGAAGAACATGAAGAATCGAGGAAGATCCGGAGGAGGTGGAGCGTAACGAGAGGAGCTGTCGCGCCATCAACGCTGTTCTGTTGCACCGATTCGGGGCACCGGGATCGTTTTGAAGATGCCAAAGACGATTCAAGGTCTACAAGCAGCGTGAGCACGGCCGTGGTTGTGGAGGTTACCTCAGCGACTGAGTTCGCTAAGGCCTAGGTTCGCAGTTGAGGCTTAGTGTGTTAAGCCGCGTCAGTCTAAGCCTAGTTGTGTCGCCCTTTAGGCGTTAGATTGTGTGCTTAGGATTCACTATTTTCCTTGAGTGTGAGTATGAGCTGCAAAGGCCCTTAGGCATCTGTTGCAAGCCATACTAAGTTCTTAAGTAATAAAGTTGCTTTTGGTTCTCTCAGTTGTTGTTGGGTTTAACCAATCCCCCGCTTAGTTCTTAACTCACCCCATGCTTGATACCTTATCTAACCCTTGGAGCTTCGCCAGATGGTTCAAACTCGTCAGACTGCTGCAAGTGGTTCCGGTACCCCAGCACCAGGAGGCAATGAGCAACCAGCTACAGGGGCAGTTCCGCCACAGGCACCCCCAATTGACTTGCAAAACTTTGGAGCTTTCATGGCAGCACAGACTCAGCTGATGAATAACATGATGACTCAGATGCAAGCCATGCACAACCAGAACAATAACAACAACAACCACCAGCATGGAGCCCCAGCTGCTCATGGTCACCATGGACCATCCAAACTTGCAGAATTCATGAGGACTCGTCCACCAACATTTTCTGGACATGTATCCCGGTGGAAGCGGATGATTGGCTTGGGTGATTGAAAGAAAGCTGCGATCACTCAATGCGGCGACCATGAAAAAGTTCTCTATGCCTCTCACCGTTGGAGGCATCGCAGCAGAATGATGGGAGAACCTGCGCCGCTCATGAGGCACCACGAATATCACTTGGGAGGAATTCTCTCGGCATTCGCCAATACCACGCACTGAAGGAATTATTGAACTAAAGAAAGATGAATTTCGTGCCACGAAGCAAGGAAGCTTGTCGTTGTCGACTATCTCAACAAGTTCTCGCAACTTGCTCGCTATCCGCAGAAGATGTTGCAATGCACAAGGCTCGCAGAGTCGTTTCAAGGGACCGAACACGGACTTGGTCAATCTCCTTGCACATACCTTCCACGACTTCCAAGAACTGATCAATAAAGCTTTAGTCATGGAGGATAAGCGCAAGGAGGCGGAAGACAATCGCAACGCGGGATGATCCGGCGGGAGGCCAGCAATTCCAACAGAGAGCAAGGGCGGTGCCACCGCAGATTCAACCGGTTTCTCCACGTAACTCCGCGAACACGCACCAACCTCGGCACCTCGCCCGGTTGCTCGAACACTCGCACCCAAAGACCGACCAACGCTAATCCAAAGATCAACAAGTCGCAAGAGCCAAGGGTGTGCTACACTTGCCGTCAACCGTGCCACTACGCCGTCGGTGTCCACAGAGGGGAACGATCACTCCGATTCGTTTCAACCTTGGAGCTACACCAAATAAGACACCGCACGGGTCACCAACAGGAACTTTCAAGCCCCCAACCAGCGGGAGGAGGGACGCGATCCGTGGTCCGAGGCCGTGTCAACCACGTCACCCGGAAGGAGCACAGGAAGCACAGGCGACGTCTTGGGTAAGTTCTGGTTAATTCGATACCGCATCGTTCTGTTTGATTACGAGCTTCGCATTCTTTTGTGTCCAAGTTTTTCAACTAAGAATAAGTTGGAGGCTATATAACTTAATCATACTCTATTAGTTCAATCGCCTGGAGCAGAGCTAAGATCTAGAGTGGGTTGTTTAGGAGCCAAGTTACTCATAGCTGGAGTTGAGTTTCTAGCCAACTTAATTGTTCTAGACACCCAAACCCTAGATGTCATTCTTGGCATGGATTGGCTATCCAAGCACAAAGTCATGGCTTTGGATTGTGGCGAAGAGCCGAACGGTTGAGAGTCTCGATGGAAGGAAAGTGGAGTTTCTAGCCACATCGGTTCGTGAAGGACACTTGCTAGTAAACAGTCTGAAGACCATTGCAATGGAGAATGTACCAATAGTCAGAGAATACCCAGATGTGTTTCCAGAAGAGTTACCCGGAATGCCACCAGATCGTGACATCGAGTTTGTCATTGATCTAGTGCCAGGGACAGCGCCAATTTCTAAGCGACCTTATCGAATGCCAGCTGACGAGTTAGCAGAAATGAAGAAGCAGATTGAAGAACTTCTCGAGAAAGGTTTCGTAAGACCAAGTTCGTCACCGTGGGGAGCACCAGTCTTGTTCGTCAAGAAGAAAGACGGAAGCATGAGGATGTGTATCGACTACCGTTCTCTCAACGAGGTCACTATCAAGAATAAGTATCCATTGCCCAGGATAGATGATCTGTTTGACCAGATGAAGGGAGCCGGAGTGTTCTCAAAGATCGATTTGCGATCGGGCTACCATCAGTTGAAGATCTACCCTAGGGATATACCAAAGACCGCTTTCTCAACGCGGTATGGACATTATGAGTTCTTGGTCATGTCATTTGGGCTGAGAAATGCCCCAGCTTACTTCATGAACATGATGAACAAAGTCTTCATGGAATATCTGGACAAGTTTGTGGTGGTGTTCATTAACGATATTCTGGTTTATTCCAAATCAGAGGAGGAACACGCAAGACACCTGAGGTTAATTTTGGAGAAACTCAGGGAGCATCAGTTGTATGCCAAGTTCAGTAAGTGTGACTTTTGGAAGAAGGAAGTGGATTTCCTTGGCCATGTGATGACCGCCGATGGAGTAGCGATTGACCGGGAAAAGTAAAGCGGTGTTACAGGACCGGCCCAAGGCGTAACCAGATTCGCGATTTCTTGGGGATGGCGAGTTATTACCGCTGTTTTATCGAAGGATTCTCATCGATTGCTAAGCCTCTTACGCAATTGTTGAAGAAGGAGAAAAGTTCACTTGAACTCCACTGTGAGGAAAGTTTTCGAGAGTTAAAGAAGCTTGACCTCGGCCCAGTGCTGATTTTGCGGATATTCACAAGGATTTCGATATCTATTGTGATGCTTAGCGTCAAGGATTAGGATGTGTCCCGATGCAAGAAGGAAGAGTGTCGCTTATGCGCCAAGACAATTGAGACCTCACGAGGAGAATTACCCTACTCATGATCCGGAATTAGTTGCCGTAGTGCATGCCTTAAAGATTTGGCGCCATTACCTCATCCAGAATTTGTGAAGTCTACAGATCATAAAAGTCCAAGTACATCTTTACCCGTCTAGATCTGAATATGAGACAGAGAAGATGGTTGGAATTGATTAAGGATTATAATCTTGGAATCCACTACCATCCGGAAAAGCCAATGTAGTTGCGGGCGCTCTAAGTCGTAAGAGTCTTGCAATGTTTTGGAAGTAAAGGAAAATTTCCCGAACTTTATGAAGAATTTGAAGCTAAAGCTAGAAGTTGTGTCCGAGGGATTTGTGGCCAACTTGGAGGTACAATCTACCTTGGAGAAACAGATTCGTGAAGCACAACCAAAGGATCCGTGTTGTCGGACATCAAGATCAAAATGGCGGAGGGGAAATTCAAAGATTTCACCAAGGATGATCAAGACATACTCGGATTAATGGTCATATCAGTGTACCGGATATCGATGGTCTAAGACGCTTAATCTTAAAAGAAGCCCATGACTCAAAGTATTCGATTCACCACCGAAGTACCAAGATGTACCAGATGTTAAGAATAAATTTTGGTGGCCAAATTTGAAACGGAAGTCGCAGAGTTCGTGGCCTTGTGCGACACCGCCGTAAAATAAAGGCGAACACGAGAGACCAGCGGGTTTCTTTGCAACCGCTAAAGATTCCGAATGGAAATGGGAAGAAATCGGATGGATTTCATCACCGGTTTACCCAAGACCCAATCAGTTACGATTCAACTGGTAATAGTTGATCGATTGACCAATGTCGCACATTTTTCGCTATCAAAACCACGTACTCGTGAGATCGCCATGGAGTTGTACATGGCCGAATTGTCGGTTTGCATGGAGTGCCCAAGAAAATAGTGTCGATCGAGGATCTCGATTCACCTCTCGCTTTTGGCGAGTTTGCATGAAGCATTGGGTACCCATCGAATTTCGATCGCATATCATCCACAGACGGATGGACAGATCAAAGAGTCAATCGATATTGAGGATATCTTTGAGAGCTTGCGCTCTAGCGAATGCTACCCGATGGGATAAAAGTTTGCCGTATGCAGAGTTCTCGTACAACAACAGTTATCAAGCCAGACTGCAAATGTCGCCATTTGAAGCTTTATATGGTCGTGCTCGCCAACCCGTTAAATTGGTCGAGACAGTGAACATCTGATGTTCGGGCGAGATATCATCCAAGAGGCGTAAGAAACAGTTGCTATGATCGTGAAAGGCTAAAAATAGCCCTACCAAGGCGTAAGAGTTATGCCGATAACCGCCGCCGAGATCTCGCCGAGCTAGAAGATTTTGTCTATCTTCGAGTGACCCCGCCGAGGTGTCAAAAGGTTTCATACCAAAGGGAAGCTTGCCCTAGGTATGTTGGCCCGCTCAAGATTTTGGAACGCCGTGGAGAAGTTGCTTACCAATTGGAGCTACCGCGATCGTTAGCGTGGAGTACATGATGTCTTTCATGTCTCGCAATTGAAGAAGTGTCTTCGTGTGCCAGAAGAGCAAGCCCGTTGGAATCAATTGTTTTGAAAGAGGATCTTACCAACAAGGAGCAGCCAATCAAGATTTTGGATGTCGCAGAGCGCCTCACCAGAAGCAAGACGGTTCATTTTTGCAATGTTCAATGGAGCAACCACTCGGAAGGAGAAGCAACGTGGGAACGTGAAGAAGAGCCGAAAGCCGAGTTCCTAGCCTTTTCTAGCTAGCTTTGAATCTCGGGTCGAGATTCCTTTAAGGGGGGGAGGTTTGTAACATCCCAATTTTCTGAGCTTAAAAATCTTTTAAATAGTTAGTAGGGAAAAATTCACCATTTGGATTTATTTGAATTTCATTTCAAAAGCTTAATATTGGACTTTACAATCAAAAACCTTTAATGTGAATAATCCCAACATGAACAATAGCCAAAACTATTTTATTTGGGTTCTATGTGCTCAGATATATTTTCTAGATTTTTCTAGAATTTTTCTGAGTTCATTTGCTATTTTCTATTGCCTATTTGAATTTCTGGTATTTTCTAAAATGGGAAAATCTATTAAAATCTTAGAAACCTTCTTGGGCCGAATCTCTCCGGCCCAACTCCTATTCCCGCGCTCGCCAGCCCGCTCAGCCCAGCGCCGCGCGCAGCCGCCTCCCACTGACAGGTGGACCCCGCCTGTCAGCCCCCCTCTCTCTCTCTCTCTCCGCGCGCCCGCTCGCTCCCCACCGTTCGATCAGGTTTGGACGGCTAGATGCGCGTGAGGTAACCGGAGGTTCCGATCGTCTCTTTGATTGTGGACCGTTGGATCAAGATCGGGCGCTCAGATCAAATCGCCCGCGCGCGCGCTCCGCCCCACTCGCTGCCAGGTGGGCCCGCCAAGGTCGTCTTCGTCGCGCCTTCTTCTCCGCGTCCGAGTCGGAGCCGCTCGCCATTGCCGTCTTCTAGAAGAATAGTCCGACAACGGACTTTCCTAACTAAAAACCTCCGGATTTCTTTGCCAAACTCTATCTCTAATCTTCCCGCGCCAGATTCGCCTCAATCGGGACAAAACGGACTCCATCTCCGTTGCGTTAACAGAAATCCCCAATTTAGGGATTCTTATCCCGCACCCCACCCTATAAATAGCCCCGAAGCCGCACGGACCTCCGCAACCAGCAGCCGCCACCTCATCTCCTTCCGAGCCGTAGCGCCGCCGCAATTGGAGTTCTAGGGTTTCGCCGCTCGCTGTTCTCTTTTTCGCCGTCGGTGCCGCCGCGTGCCGCCGAGTGCACCACCGAGATCGCTGACGCCAGGCTACCGTGGGACCCTTCGCCGCCGCCAAAACCTCGCCGAACTTCCGTCCGACAAAGCCGGCCCTCCACCGCCAACCCTCGCCGCGGCCATCTTCGGTGTCTCTCGCGCCGTGAGTGCACCATCGTGTTCGCAATAACATGGGCTTCAACCGTACCATCGACCTCGCCGAGCGCCGCGCCGCCGTTGCCGTGACGGTCCGAGCGCCGCCGCCTTGTCGTCATCCACGCCGGTGCGGTGTCGCCCTCTGCACGCTGCGTGGCGCCCAGTGGCGCCGGCCGCCCACGCAGCGCCCGCGCGCGATCTACAGACCCGAAGTCCGAGGCTCGGTGGACCTAGTCCACCGTGAGTTTAGCCTCGACATGTGGGTCCCACATGTCGAGATTTCTTTATTATTTCTTTTTCCGAAATTCTCCACGACGTCGACCATGCAATAATCTGATTTTCCTTTAGGAAAATAATTGAAATTCATGAAATAACGATTTTCAGCATTTTATGTATTTTCAATCTTCCAAAGGCCATAACTTTTGCATCCTAACTCCGATTGAGCCCATTCAAATTTCTAAATTTGTCTAAATTCGAGATCTACCTAATTATTATATTTATTTAATTTTTGGAGTTTGTTTTGCTGCTGTTATTTATTTGTTTTGGTTGTTTTGCTTCATTTGTGCGTAGACGTCGATACTTCGGGGGTTTTCGTCGAAGAAGGCTTCAACCAAGTTCAAGACCAGTACATAGACCTATTCCAAGGCAAGTCATACCTTTGATCATCTTGAACCCAGTTTGCAAATTACTGTGTGTTAAATTATTGCATCCTACTTTAATTATTTATTTAAATGCTTTGGGCATAGTTATTATCCAAATTATTATCACACCTTGGCCTTGTATGTCATAATTCCTTGTCACCCTAGATTGGTTGAGTTGGTAATATTATAGCACCAACGTGGGTTGGCTAGATGCGAGTACATTTGCTTAGCCATGCCACGGGTCATCATCACATGTAAGTTGCAAATATTAATTATGACTAAGTGACTATGGAACTTTGTGTAAAAGCTGTGTGCTGTATGTTATTACTTCGTGATGGCATGTGTTGCACTAAACCAACTGGGTGGTAAAAGATTTAGACTGAGGCAAGTGGTGGATACTGTGTGAACTGGTGGCTTTGTGATTGGGTTTTATCTGTGTGGTTTAGTTAGAAAAACTGGAAGTCTTGCCTTGGTCAATTAAGGACTTAACCTTGTGCGCCATTGAACTGGGCTATACTGTACGACCGCATGTCTGGTGACAGGCCTAACTTAGTAGGTTACGGAGTTTCAACATTGGGGTTCAGGTGGATAGGTTAAGCTTTGTGATATGGGACTGTGTGAATAAGAACGCCAATGTTGAGACGGTTGCCGAATCGCTTTGTTACGATTAGTGCTAGCTACACTAGTTGTATCGTGTGGGTAAAGTGTACAAACCTCTGCAGAGTGTTAATCAATATATTCGAATAGCCGCGTCCTCGGTCATGGACAACGCCGGGATTTCACATAAGGGTAGTGTTCATAAAATGTGGGATTGGGAGTGTGTGATCTCAATCATATGGTGTGTGAATCAATCAGTTTAGCTGTGTCTTTGTGGAAACAATCTGTTAAATTAATATTGCTTATTTGTTTTAACTTATGCTTTCAATCTATTATTTGTATTCAATTGCAAATGTTGCATTTTGCAAAATAACCACGAAGCCATTCCTTTGGAATAAGCTCGCATCTATATATTGCATTCGTGGTATCATTTATAGTACGGTTGTGTACTCACGCTTGTTGTAAAACTTGCGCCCAAACCTGCAGTATGGAGGAGTCTTCGCCGCTTTGAGGAGGAGTTTGTGGAAGAAGGTTGATCGCTAGGTCATCGATCCCAGTCGGTTGCCTGTGGTGTGCTGATTGGAGTTTGCCATAGTTTCTTTCGTTCCGCTGCAGTATTTCTTTAGTGTTAGCCCTGCGTGGCTTAATAAGTTGTAACCCCGACCTTAAGGTCAAAACTCTAAGTTGTTACTCAAACTATTCGTTTATGTTATATTTCCCTTGTGTGGATTGATATTCACCTATGTTACCGCTGTGTGCACTAGCGTGATCCTGGACTAGTGCAGAATACACAGAGGGTCCAGAATTGCATTTTTGGGTCCCGACATCAACACACATGCGCAAAGTCTTGTCCTTCTTCTTCACAAAGATCACCGGACAACCCCAAGGAGATGAACTGAGACGGATGGTACCCTTTGCTTGGAGCTCACCAAGCTGCTTCTTCAATTCTTCTAGCTCATTGGGAGGCATCCGATACGGCGCCTTCGAGATAGGGGCGGTACTGGGAAGCAACTCAATGACAAACTCCAGATCTCGAACCGGAGGCATCCCAGGTAAGTCATCAGGAAAAACATCCACAAATTCAGATACTATGGGAACATCCACGACCGCGAGGTCAAGCCGCCTCTATTGCACATAGATGTGGCCCCGCACTGCGTGGCGAAAATCCGACCGCCGCTCAAGGGGTGGTGAGATAGACAATCTTCTGGCGCATCGATTTGCCCCAAATGTTGGGACAACCAATCCATGCCAAGAATCACATCCGCACTATTGAATCGAAAGCGTAATAAGATTTGCCAAAAATCCTACCCTTTGACTTCAATAGGAACACCGCGGCATTCCATATCGGCTCTCATTTCCAACCCGAGAGCGAATGAGTAAAGGAATCCCCAAAGGAACACGGTGAAGACCACTAGCAGCAGCAAATGATCTTGAAAGAAAAGAATGCGATGCTCCGTAATCAAATAATACCGCAGCAGACGCGAATTGACAAGAAGTGTACCCATCACGACATCCGCGCCCTGAGCCTCCTCGGTGAAAGGTGGTTGACTCGACCCGCTCGCACTCGGGCTTCGGATCATCTTCTCGTCGTGGATGACCACTCCTCGCCCGCCCCCTCCGTTAGGACGAGGGCTACCGCAACACTCGAGGGCGTGCATTCGCATAATGGCCCTTATTGTGGCAGCGAAAACAAGTAACCTCGGCCGCCGGATTGCGGAGGCCACCCTGCTGCTGGATCGCAGGCGCACGTGGCTGAAACACGGCCTGCGGTGGACGAGGAGCTGGCGCTGATGGCCTCGGTGCTGGTGGAGCAAAAGAACGGGTCCTCGTGCCGCCCACCGGGACGAGTGAGACTGGTGTGAGCAGACTGATGCGCCTCCCACTTGCGCTTGCGGGACTCACCCAGCGCCTTAGCCTTATGCTCAGCAACAATGGCCTTATCTACCAAGGCCTGAAAGTCAGAGAAGTCCACAATAGATAGCTTGTCCGCAGCTCCTGACAAGCCGCCCATAAACTTCTCCCGCTTGGCCTCATCGAGGCCACCTCACCCGAGCATAACGAGCCGATGATTAAACTCGTAGAGGTACTCCATCACGCACTTGCGCCCTTGTTTGAGCGCGAAACTCCTTCTTCTTCGACTTCATCAGCCATCGTGATGTGGGCCCGACGAAAGCCGATCCGAACTCCTCCCACGCGACCACATGGCCCGCGGCCGCATGGCGAGATAGTTCTCCCACCATGAGAGTGCCGCGCCTCGCCGGTGGGACGCGAAGAGTGCCTTATCCTGTGCCTGGCACTGAGCTATGTTGAGCTTTCGCTCAACCATGCGCAGCCAATCATCCGCATCGAGAGGGTCCTCAGAGCGGGAGAAAGTCGGCGGCTGCGTACGGAGGAACTCTGCAAGTCCCCCGCGAGTCTGGTGCCCGCCACCACCGGCAGGAGTGGAGGTATTCCTAGCAATAACCTCCAAAATGCGCGTCTGGTCCATGCGGTTTCGCTCGATCTGAGCGAGAACCTCAGCCATGGTCGGAGGAGGGGGAAGCTCCTCATCATGACCAGCCTGCTGACTGCCGCGCGTTCTCCCGGCCATCCTGTTTCACTAAGACAAGTTAGCAACAAATTTAAGATCAAGAAAGCCCAAGATTCATGAAAGCAGTCCAAAAACAAACACAAAGCAGGATAAAGACCAAGCAGCAAAAAAAATCAGACGCATAACTACTCACTTTACATCTTACCCTATTATTTCCACAATTTTTTTTTGTTAGATTAATCTTCCATGGTTCTCCCAAAACTAATTCAACCGGTAGTAACTATCTTTTGAAAGGAAAGAGAGAAACCAAGTTTTTAAACTAAAATTAGAGTAAAATGAGAGTAGAAGGCTAAGATAGATAAGGAGTAAAACCTGAGCACCTGCCTAAGTTTTCATAAACCCTTTTTATATTTTGCAAATAAGCCTTTCCAAAATATCCTAAGGACGACTATGCTTGGGTTGCTACGGTCAGAATGGCTCTGATACCAACTTTGTGAGGACCCCAATTTATTTGGCTTGTAACGCTTAACCAACCACCTGGTCCTAGCATTACAAATCAAATAAACTGAAACTCGAGATATGTATACTTCCTGCATAAGATACACATCTCCTACAAAAGTATGCATCAACTCCATTCCAAACATAGAGTCCAAACATCACACTACCAAACGGAAGATAAACAAATAGTAGAGTTATTACGGACAAAGGCCGATGTGCCACAAGATACATAAATAAACAAGAACGACAATGAAGCAAAAGCGCCAAAAGATGGCTATAAACAAAGCCAATCGGTGTGCCTTCAACCCACAAGGCATCCGACCGACCGCCAAGCCTAGTCGCCGCCACTTAAACGGCAACACGACTCACGTAGTGAGACCCCTAGGGCTCACCTTCTTCCTCTGCAACAAAAACATTAAGCAAAGCACCTGAGTACAAAGATTGTCTTTGTACCCGCAAGACTGACGTGTGAACTAGCGCACTGCTCATATACTACATGCGAGCTTATCCGTGGAGGCCATATGTTTCATTTGCACGGCCGCATTTGTTTGCAATAATGTAATACGATTTAAAGGCAAGTTTGCAATTCATTTTTAATGTTGAAATACAGTAAAGGTAATAATAACAAAAGAGAAAGGTAAACAACCTAGAAGTGACTATCCCAAAAGTCACCACAACAATAGCACGAATCCCAGATTCGTACCACCCTTCAAGTTTTAATTTAAATGTTGTAGTCTAGTTCTTACGGACGTATCCGAGCGTGTCCATAACCTAGACGAGGCTATTCGAATAGTTTGAACCCGCAGGTGTACCAATGTACCCACACTTCGCATCGCTTTAAGCCAAAGCACACTTTGAAGGTATGTCGCACGGCTAAGTCCTACGAGACTTTTTCCAATATTGTGTATTAACTACGAGCCGCTCGTATGGATAGAAATCCATACGCTTACATGGTAAAGCCGAAAAGACAACTACCCACTCAGGATAAAGCTTTTCGGACAACTACCATGCTCCCACCTCCATCCCTCCCGCGACCTCCTCGCGACCGGAGCCAATACACGCCAAAGTACTAGGTCAAGAGAGGTCCCATATACTCTAGTGTGGTTAGCACGCAAAATGCTCAAGACGGTGGCGCAAGTAACTCGGTCCTTAATCGACTGGGCACCATTCCAGTCACACCCACAGATCACACCAATCATACCACAGCCCAAGTCCAAATCATTTTGTTTTCATTTTTAGTTTTCACAAGTAACATAGCAAAAAGCTGAACTAGAAAGTTTTAATAATTTTTGTGTGATCAAGGCTACCGACTAAAGTCGATAACCGCCCAGTTCTACCGGTAGCTAAGCATGTCTAAGCAAAATGACCCGGATCTACTAAGTGACAAGAGATCTTCCAGCGATCTCTAATCACAGCAAATAACCTAGGTTCAGGTAGTAGAGGAAATCATTTGCCAACCGATTATGCATCTAAAGGATTAATTAACCAATTTAACACAAATTAAGCGATGCATACATATAGTTGAAACAAAATATTAGACTTTAAAATACTGGGATTAACATGATCAAACTGCTTGCTCGGTCATTTGTTGCTCGTAATGCTCAACTCATTTGCAGAGGATCGTTCTCAGGGTTACCGCAAATGTCGAAGCCTAACGATTGAACAAATAACAGTGAATAAGAACGAATAACACCGGTAAAACTCAAACATTCAAATACAAACACAAATTCATACACATAAGCTAGACCAACACAAAAGGAATAACAAATTAGCTGCTACAGAGATGTTTCAATTTAGACATGCTTTCATTTGATAGATCTACCCACTCACTTGATTTACCAAGTTAACCACAAAATCAATCCTCTTATATGTTTTAATCTTTCTACAGACTTTGATGGTGATTGTGTGCACATCTATTAACTAAGCATCAGAATAACACAAAAGAAGTAACTAACTATTCTAATGCCACCATTACTGACATGACTTCATTTAGGCCTATAATGTGCTTCAAGAGGACAATTACTATCTTATCAATCAACTAATAGACACTAAGACATTTTCTAATTAAGTTTGGGTTTGAAAAACATTTCAGCTACTACACACCTAAGCAACATACCAACATATTGTAAGGTTATCAAAATTCAGCATGCTACTACTCCAAATCTTACTACACTGATAAATCAAAAGTACAGAGACAATCAACATGATCATCTAACTATCCCTTTGATCAATCATGACAACAAGAGCTTTGAAACTTAAAGATGCTAACTAAATGATTTCATGCTAACCACTACAACAAAAGGGAGTCATCCAGCACTTAACAAGAATCCAAAGCATAAGCATGAAACTAAAATCTAGTTAATGACAAATGTAAACGACAACAGAAACAATTACAGAGACCAACACTAAAATACTTTCAAACTTCCATTACCAATTTTGATCATGCAATGAGAGTGAACTAATGAACATTCATAAGCATGATTAGCAGCTAACTACAAAGCTTAAGGGAGGTGGGGCCCACTGTCAGACATACAGAGAGGACAAAACCGAAGAAGAGAGGAGCTCGGGCGGCGCTGGACCTGGAAGTCGTCGCCGGCGAAGGAGTGGCGGTGCGGGCTGTGCGACGGCCAAAATGGGTTGTTGGAGAACTGCGCTGGTCAAGGTGGTCTCGAGGCACCGGAGATGCACCGAGGCGCGCGCGACGGAGCTCGGCGGCCGGCAGTGGGGGTGACAAGGTGCGACTGCACCAGAGAGGAAGACGATGAAAACTAGTGCGTGCATGAGCATCAGTGAGGCTCCAGGAACTCACCGGTGTGCTCGGCGACGACGGAGAGGCACCGGAGTGGCCCGGCGACGAGAGCCTGCGGCGGCGCAAGGCGCCAACGACGGCAGCGGAGCACGAGGTGAACGAGAGGACGATGAGTGAGCGGAGAAGGAAGGTGGAGTCCAGCGATGCTCACCGAGCGAAGAATCGAGCCGAGCTCACCGGAGAAGACGCGCGCGGAAGAGGCGGTTTCGGCGGACTTGGAGAAGAAGAAGGCGCGCGCGGCTCCACCGTGACGGAAACTCTGAATTTCTTGAGGTTCGCTTCCACGGGGTGCTAGGCACACCGTGACGCTATCGGCGATGACCGGAGATCACCGGAGCGGCTGAAACGCTCGGAAGCGGCGCGGCGACGCTCTCGGCTCTCAGAGCTCGGTGAAGAAGAAAGGCAGTGGAGAAGAAAACGAGGTAGGGAAGGCCCTCGGTGGCTTTTGTAGGAGCAAAGAGGCGCGAGGTGAGGCGGTGGGGCGCGAAAGACCGTGAGGCGAGGTGGCGCGTGCATGCGGGCGGCGGCGGGCGCGAGCGCTGCGAGCGAAGCGGCGCGAGAGAGCCGCTCAGCCGACGTGGCGGGAAGACTGCGGTGGGACCGCTCTGTCAGCGAGAGAAGGGGCGGCTCGAGTCGGAGTCTGGTGCGGTGCGACGAGTGGGTTTAACTCGATCAAGATCATATTGACCGTTGGATCTTACACGGACGATCGAGATCTGATAGAGCAATAGGACAGTCCGATTGTATACGCAAATGTGGACCGTGCGATCTGCATCGGACGGTCACGAGCGAAAATACTCGGGCGACGCAGCGAGTTGGCGCGATCAAGCCGAGTGGCGCGGTCGGAACTTAAGTCGGGCTCGGGTTCGAGCCCGATGAACAGTGAATACTGATTTGGAGTTTTAAAAGGCTGAGAGAGTTTGGAGAATTTTTAGAGGTAGTTCCCGAGCTCCAAAAATTCCGAAATTTTTATGGTAGCTACGAGGGACAGAGAACAACCTTGCATAAATTTTCCAGAACTTTTGATGCACTGCATTGTTCTGCAGAAAATTCACAAGCTGCTGACCTAGGGTTTGACCAGAAATTCAAACTAGTTTGACTTGGTCATTTGAAATAGTAAATAAAATCTAAAAATTGTGAAATAATTCAGGGAGGTAGATAGGATGATCAAGATGATGGGAAAAATAATTTCAGAGGATGATCACAAGTTTGAAAGCTAAGAATTTGTTGACAACAATTTCCAATCACAAGAATTAACTTCTAAAAATTGGAAATTGCTAGGGAAAATTTGGAAAACTTCCAAATGATTTGATGAGACAGCAAAAGTTTTTATTTCTCCTCAAAATTTTATATTTGAAACATAAACCCTAACTTAGGGCTGTTACACGGGGCGCGCTGGTTGAGGGATGAGTTTTTCGTGACATCCTCAAACCACGCCGCCACCCTCCCACGCCCTAGTCGCCGCGCGATCTAGTAGTCCGGCGCGCGTCGCTTCCTCCCGCACGTGTGGATACCTTTGAGGCGCCAGATTCGTGGCGTTGGGACGAACCGCAAGAAAGGAGTCAGACGTGGACGCCGCGATGTGGACGAGGAAGTAGTACGACTACTCGCCCGACGCATCGCATCAACTCGAGTACGACTACACCGCCCGACGCGTCTGCATCAACTTCCGCACTGCGCGTCTAGTGGTAAGACCGTGATCTATAACTGCAGTGATCTTGGTTTACGGGTAGAATTTTTTAATTTGCGCTAGTGTAGCCTACCCGTTTCCCTACACTTCGACCTCCGCAAGTACTGCTAATGATGAAGATACAGCAGGAGCCTCAACTGGAGGTGAAGTAGTGGTTGTAGATTCTTCAATTGGATTAGGAGGTGTAGCAGCAGCAGGCGGGAGACAAATATTAGCTTTGTCCTCATCTTCCTCCACAAATATGCTCTCTATTACCTATGTGTCACCTGAAATATCTGATCTAGCTCCAGGGTTAGTCTCATCAAAAGTGACATTGTATGTCTCCTGAATAACGTTAGTCTCAACATTAAGAACCCGAAAACCCATCGAATATGCAGGATAACCCAGAAATAAACCATCAAAAGTCCTTGACTCAAATTTATCTAGATTTCCTGTCTTGATAGTGAAACACTTGGCTTCAAAAACTCGAAAATGAGAAACCGAGGGTTTTCTACCAAACCGAAGCTCATATAATATTTTGCCCAAAGATGGTCTCAAGAAGACACGATTTGCAAAATGGCAAGCGGTAGCAACAGCTTCGGCCCAAAATCTCCTCAGAGTGCTATACTCATCTAGCATCGTCCTAGCCATCTCGACTAAGGTTTTGTTCTTCCTTTCCACCATGCCATTTTGTTAAGGGACATCTAGAGAAGAGAACTGGTGCTCACTACCACGCTCAGCACAGAAAGAGGCAAATGAGGCATTCTTAAACTCCGTGCCATGGTCACTGCGGATTACTCTCAAGGCACCAGGAAGTTCAGAAACCAAGCGAAGAAACAGATCATGAAAATGATCGAAAGCTTCATCCTTTGAAACAAGAAAGAACACCCAAGAGTATCTCGAAAAATCATCCACTATAACAAGAATGTATCATTTGCCATCACTGACCGAACCTTAGTAGGACCAACAGTATCCATGTGAAGCAATTGTCCCAGTCTGTCAGTCATGACGATAGTCAATGAAGGGTGTGAGGCGGCAACTTGCTTGCCATGCCTGCAGGTCGCACATATAGAATCCTTGACGGCTTTGAGTTTGGGCAAACCTCTCATGAGATCAAGGTTGCTAACTCGCGTCAGATGATCAAAACCAATGTGCCCCAAACGACGGTGCCAAAGCCAGAACTCAGAAGAAGATGCAATCAAACACTTGAGAGACTCAGCAAAAGATTCAGAAAAGTTAGCTCCAAAAATCCTACCAACTCTAGAAATTCCAAAGACAAGCTCACCAATGAATCAAGCACTCGACAAGCATTTTTCTTAAATCTAGTCTCATAGCCATCATCAAGAAGCTACGAGACCGAAAGCAAGTTGTACCTTAGCTTGTCCACAAAGGCGACATCCTTAAGGATAAACTTGTCGTTCACCCTGATCGATCCCATTTCTTCAATCCACCCTTGTGTATCATCTCCAAAGGTGATGAAGTCATCACCTTTCGACCGTGTGAAGGAGGTGAACCATCTTGAGTCTCCAGTCATGTGGTGTGAACAACCAGAGTCAATGAACCACGGGTTCTTTCCCCCTTCCGCGGCTATCCTGAAAATCAAGGCATAAAAGATCGATGTGTCTCAATACTGGGGTTAGTTAAACAAGACGTGGGAACCCAGTACTGAGACACACATCTGCGAGAAGTATGCAAAGAAGAATTGCTAGCCTTGATCCTACTTGAGGTTCTATCATGAGCAATGGTCACAAGAGCATGAGATGCATTATGTTTAGGAACATGATGATGATGAGCATGTGAAACAAATCCTAGTCAAGTTTTTTTTTCTTTTGCTGATTACCATGTCTCATGAAGACTCTAGGTTGATGAGATGAAATTCTAACAAGATTTTTCTTAGCATTTTTCAACCAACGCCAACAGAACTCAAGCAAATGTCCATCCTTCTTGCAATAGGTGCAATGGTACTTGGTACCACTGGAAGAAGCACCTTTTGACTCAACAGATGGTTGGGCAAAACCTGAAGATTTGAAAAGGGTTTTTGCAGATTGGGTTTTGAACTCAACTAAGCCATTTTCCAAAACTTGAATGATATTTGGCTTGGATTTGTCTTGGGTAAAGTTGTATCCTAACCCTTGCTTCTTATAAGGAGTTTTGGACTTGTCAAGAATTATGTTTAGCTATTTCTTACCCTTAGAAAAAATTTCTAATGTATCCTTGAGATAAGCATTCTCTTTTTCAAGATTAAGACATGATTCACAGGTTTTAGCCTTAATGGCTATAGCATGCTTCTCCTTATGAACAACAATTTCAAGCTTGAGGGCTTCACATGAAGCACAAGGAGTAGAATTAATCTTGTCCTTAAGCTTAGCTAGCTCTATCTGCTTCTAATATATCTTTTACTTCGTGTTCATGTTCTAAGCAGAAAGAGCACAAACTAGACTCACCTTATCAGAAGCAACCAACTTGTTAGATTCTAAGCATTTTTCACATGGAGCAGCTTTAACTTCAATTAACTTAGTCCTAGCATTCTCTAGTCGGTGCAAGACAACATCATGAGCATTTTGCAATTTAGCAAGTTCAGAATGTAAAGCATGGCAGGATGAACATTCATCAGCATCAAGGTTCTTAGCATTTACAAGTTCTAGCATCAGATTATCAACTTGTGATTCTAAATCCTTATTCCTAGCCATGGTGAATTCTCATGCCTTATCCTGGCTAAGCAGTTGCTCAAAGATGGTATCACATCTAGCAGAAAGAACTTCATAGGATGGAAGTACCTTATCGATGTCATCGACGTTAACGGATTTGGCTATGAAGCACATGCCGATGAAGTCCTTTGCTTTCCCTTTCTTCTCATTGGGAAGCTCCTCCTCCTTGTCCTACTCGCTCCCGGAGTCTACATCGCTCATGGATTGCTCTCCAAAAGCGGCAAGAACCCGGTGAACAACCTTCATGAGCTTGGCAGCATAAAACTTGGATTTGTTTCTATAACATCCCAATTCTGGACTTGTGTTTCAAATGTAAGAAAATGCATAGAAATTAAAACTTTTCTTGCATCTTGAAGTTTTTGAACTTTTTTGTAATTCTTGTAAAGGAATTGTGGGAAATCAAAAAACCTAAATCTCCCATTTGACTAAAGTCATAAACTCCTTATTGAAAATATTGGGTTCAACTCCCTAGAAATACCTTTCCTTGGTTGTGTGACCCCTTTGAAAAATTTAACAATTTATAGAAATTGTTTGAATATTTTAAGAGGTAGTCAAACCATTTTGACTCTTGGTCAAACCCTAGAATAAACCTTGCAGAATTTCTAGAGAAAAATGCTTTGCATAAAAACCTCTGGAAATTTTACACAAGGTCAATCCTAAAGTCAGCAAGCTACTGTAAAATTTTTAGAATTCTTGGAGCCAGTTTACTACCTCTAAATATCCTTCTAAATTCTCAGCTCATTCAAACCCTAGGTCAAGTGTGGTTGGGTCTGAGTCAGGCTCAAACCCAAGCCCCCTTTCACGGTTGAACTCAACCTTCTCGGCTCAGCCCGAGCCTCTCAAGCACGTGACCAATATCAGCTGTTGGATCTCCATCGGTCTGTCCACTTTTGATTGGACCCCCCCTCGTTCAGACCACCCTTGGTCACAGCCACCTCGGGCCTTTTTGCAAAGATCACCCTCTCGGACTTCCCCTGGACCACCCTCTGTGTCTTTGCAAAGAACTCCTCAAAGACCTCCTCAAAAGACCTCCCCAAAGACCTCCCCTAAGACCACCCTCGGACCACCTCCTGCGTTTTTGCAAAGACCACCCTGTTGGTCTCTTGCAAAAACAACCCTCCAGACCACCCTTGGCGACCACCTCTGTTAGCGCCTGGGTGATCGTGGGCCGTCCATGTCTTGATCTGTGCCTCAGATCTCCTTGAACGTTAGGACCTCCAAAGTTTACTTTAAATCGTGGCCCTCCGTTTCTAATCCTACCGACAAGACCTCCCCAACGCGATCTCTGACTTCACCTAACCAGTTATGTTCTCTTGACCAGACCTCCTAGGTGTTTTCTCACTGACGGTGGGACCTCCCCGAGCCTGGTCACCATCGTCTTTGCATGCGTGCGTGTGTGCCAGAGCCATGGCAGTGAGGCTTGCAGTGCTTTGTCACTTCTTCGTCCTCGTCAACGGATCTTTACTGCCACCATTAAATGTGAGTCAGAACCTTTCCCCCAAAGTCCTGGTCTTCAACTGCTCCCGTTACTCAAGCTTGTCCAGGGCCGTGCCCTAAGCCCAGTTTCCCATGGAGCTCGACCTTGCTCCACTCCTTCACTCTCCAGCAATAAAAGGCTCCCGAGCTCCTTCCTTGGCTCTCTTTCCGCATCGCCTTGCAAACCCGAGCACCATCTCTGTGTTTTTGTGCGCAAACCACCAAGAGCCCTAATTCCGCCATTGTCGGCCGCTCGAGCTCCTCGCTGCTGATGGTGCTCCAGTGGTCCCCTAGCTCCTCTCTTAGCATCGCCTAGTCCCTCTCATCATCTTGGTCCTGTCCCCTAACTTAATTTGGCTCGCCTTCGTAGGAATCGCCTGAATTGAGTTTTGGGTTTTCTTCGACCGCGAACCTCCGCTTTCGTCCCTATCTCCGGTAGGGTGTTCCCTTCTTCAATTCACTACTCAGGGTCTATCGGTGAGTCATAAGGGAGCTATCCTTACAGTTCTTTTGTCGTCTTATAGCTCAGACCACCTCCTTTGCATCGTCTTCCTCCACTCCGACGGTGGTCGTCGTCGCCAGAGCTTCCCCGACCACCCCTGGACCCCCTTTGTGCCCAGGTACCTCTTCATTAGTCCTTAGATGCTTGGGCACTCACTATTTGGACCGCTGCGGAGCTCCTTTGCTGTTTTTGTTTTTGGCCGTGTTTGCGCCGCCGCCACTTTCCGGCTCGCCGACGTTTTGGTCCGGCTCCGCCGTTGAAAGTGTCCTTAGATTGTGCGCAATGTTATTGCGATCGTATTGCTGCCTTTGGGTCGCGTCGCCGTGGCCGGAGTCACCGGCGGCGAGCCGGCCAGCAAAACGGCGCTGTACTGAACTCCGTTGTCGTCAGTTAGACCATCTATTTGACAAACTTTAGGACCACCCCTGTTGATCTTGGCCATCCATGATCTCCTTGGTGCAGATCTGGACCGTCAAGACCACCCCTTAGGCTTTTGTAGAGATATCAGTTAGGACCTCCCCGTGGAGATCTTGGCCGTTCAGGATATCCCCATGCAGATCTGAACCATTTAGGACCTCCCCTCTGTTAGATCTTATCGCCCAGGACCTCCCTCAGTTTGATCTTGACCGTTAAGACCTCCCTCTGTGAGATCTTAGCCGTCAGGACCTCCCTCATGTAAACCTTAACCCTTAGGACCTCCCTGGTAGATCTGGACCGTCAAATCTAGATCTGACGACCTAGACCTCCTCAGGGCGCGTTGGAGTCCTTTCGCATGGGTGCTCGTGTGTATTGCGCTCCCGTGCATGTGAGCCGTGCGATTTCAGATCTACGGCCCAAGACCTACCCGGCTGAGTTAGTTTTCAAGAAAAGCCCGAGAGCTTTTATTTGCAAACTGTTAATTGCTTTAAATTTTCAAAAATGTGTAAGTACTTCATTTTAACCCCATTTTTAGTTGATTCCAATTTTGTTACATCCTTTTTTAATTGAACCTTAATCTAAAAATAGGTTTGAACCCTGATCTGTACCAGAATAAACTATGTAGGTTATTTTCCTGTTAGTGATATATTGTTGCTCTAGAAATTCAATAAAACTTGTAAAATGCATAATTAATTCTCTGTAGCTCCAAATTGAGCAAACTCAAATTTGGTAGGTTCCTCTGATTATATGCTTTAGTGTAGAATAGGTTTTAATGTGGTCCTTGTCTCTGAAATTAATTATACCCTAGTTTCACAACTTAGAAAAATCATAATAAATTCATTTTAACTCCAAATGAAGCAAACCCAACTTTGTTGACCTTAGGATGTCATTACCTACCTACCATAAAATTTTCATATTCAAAAACTTTCTGAAAAATTATGCCATGAACAGTAACCTAAAACAATTTAATTTGAATTTTCCAGCTGAAAGAAAATATTTAGGCTATAACTTTTGCATACTTAATCCAAATTGAATTATTCTTGTTGCTAAATTTACCTAAAATCATGCTCTACCTGCTGTGTAAATTTCATGGATTTTGGAGCAATTTGGATTTTGAGTCTTTTTCGGTGTTCGTTGTGCTTATTGGATTTTCTTGCTCTTTCGATAGGTTCCGACGATTGTGTTGAGTATGAGAGTGACCCTCTGCAGCAAACAAGTGATCCCCAGCAAGACAAACAGATATAGCATCATTTCAGCAGAACCTCCTTTCTATAGCTAACTATACTAGGGGTTCCAACAGGTACAATTATCAAAATTAAACAAACCAACATTCAGCATAATTAATAGACATTCAAGATATGCTAAATGACTAAAGCATAATCATAAGTATCCAAAATATGCTACTCATCATTACTACAAATAATTCAATGCATAAGCATGACCATAATAAATCTTTTAAGCAGTTTCCTCATTTTATTAAGGCATGATCTAAAATTTAATCAACTATAAAAAGTTCATGGCAGTGTGTGCGTGAACATATGGCTACTCCCTCCTATGCACGTCGTTCTTGTATTGGGTACCTAAAACAACAACAACAGCAAGAGTGAGTCCACAGACTCAGCAAGTACAAATAAAAGACATTACAATACAAAATTATAACAACAACATCCACTTCTAGAAACTTTGCATTTAACCATACCACATGCATATGCAATGCTCAATGCATCCTTTCTCTTTAACTCTTTTTGTATTTTACCGGTAATGCAAGGTATGTAACCGTCGTTGCATACCCATGCCTGTGCTCGTAAGCACAGGGACCAAGAGCCCAATACTCCGCAAGTATTGGGGACCTTAAGCCCACACTCCACAAGTGTGGGGACTTCAAGCCCGTCATGTACATGACGGGTACCTTAAAGATATGCATGCTTGGTCACCACGTGACCAAGCCTCAAACATGATCTCAATATGCACATGCAGAGTTACTCTATTCAACATCAACATGTAATAGTAATAACATCAAACATGAATAGAACTTAATCATACTTTGAGAATTCACCAATATTAACACACTTATCATTCGAACAACCATGCATTGCTAACATGTATCAAATACACGCAATCATGATGAAGCATTCATAATTAATCTATCAATCAATGTACTTGCCTCAACCGTGCGAGAACGAAGGACGCGAAGAGGGCGCTGCCCCCCAGAATCAATCCCCCACCTGAATTAAGTTAACAAGCACTCTAAGATAACAATACTGGACCAAAACAAAGCTAGAAGCAATTATGAAAAACTATACTCTCTCGCGCAACCCCAATTCCAAAATCCTAAACAGTAGTCTGTCCCCTCGATAGATAGTCATAATAAAAAATTCATATCTTTTAGTACAGAAATCCAAATGGGGTGTTCTTGGACTCTCTAGAAATCTTATCAAATCCTCCATCTAAACCTAGTTGGCCAGCCTTCCAGATTCAGCCATTTACTACCCTTATCAAGTTGATTAATAGAATAGCTAATTCATGTCAATATAATTGTCCAAATTTCACGTTCTTTATCTTTCTCAAAAGCTAAGCCAATTATCTACATCTTTCGTTATAGTGAGACCTTCCAAATATGTCTTTAACTATCCGCTTAGGTCTGATTACTAATAACTGTCAGGATTACTGCAGATTTACCGAATAGCAGCGCTACAAAATTCATAACTTTTGAACCGCTTGTCCAAACGACGTGATCTTGTACTCTACAGAAAGGTATCGACATTTTCTACATATCTCTAGGAGACGTCCCGAACAGATTATGCCATTAAACTCCTCAAAAACATCGGCCAATCCTATCTGCCCTAAACCGATCTAAAGACCGACATTGCTACTAATCAAATAATCAACTAATCAGAAGGGGATCGAGTCTTACCCTTAAAGAACCGTCGTTGAACGCGATGAACACCAACCCCGGTCCACGATCTCTCCCTTTCCTTTCTCCCTTCTTCCCCTCCCTTCTTCTTCCTTTCTCTTCCTTGGCCGGCAGCACTTGAGGAGGCTTCTCCCTTCCTCCTTTGCCAGCGAAAGCTAAGGGTGGGAGGGTACTGTAGCACGGCGATGGTACTGTAGTTGTGCTACTGTAGCACCCTAGGGTTGCCCCCCTCTCCTTATGTGGCTAGCTGCCTCTTCCCCTTGGGCCTAAATGCTGTGGACCGGAAGCCCACAGCCCAGATTGTCCAAATTATGCATAAACCCCCCTCCAATATCCTATTAAAACACTTTTCTAATTGGTCCTTCTCTCTAATTTATTTCTTCTCTCTCGAATACATTTGGGGTATTACAGGTGAACTAACGATGCATTGAGGGAGATAGAGGGAGCATCGTGTAGAACACAAAGCAACGAAACCAACAGTGGTGGTGGCTTGGACAGAGAACCTTCGATGGCGATGCAGTCTGGCGGAGAAGGAGCTTCGACAACGCAGGGTCACCGATGAAATCCGGGCAAACGGGGAGGAGTTAGAGAGTGGGGTTGGCGGCGATTTGAAGGTTGAGGTTGGGAACATGCGGTTCTCACTTATATAGGCGAAGGCGGCGCACGGTTCGATGAGGACGAGGAACACGAGCGGGATTTGCGGTGGCGTACGCAGCCAGCTCGGCACAGGGCTCCGGTGAACCGGTGGTGCTTCGGAGAAAAGGAAGGTAGCACGGCGTAGAACGTCGCAAGGAGAACTCAATGGAGTAGATGATGTTGCCGTGGGATCAACGATGGCACTGAAAACGACGACGGAAGGTAGCTCGGTTGGCGGTGAAAAAACTTCGATTGCGGAGCGGAGAGAGCGAGAGAGGGGCGAATTATAAGCATATGAAGAGGAAGCCAAGGGCCACGCCGTGACGTGGTTGGCGTGGAGAATGGATGACCGAAGAGGGAGGATGGAGGGGAGTTTCTCACGGTCGACTAGAGAAGAAATGGGGTTGCTGGTGCCTCGGTTGGCTCTAGTGGGGGGCAGAAGAAGAGAAAGGGGTGGAGAGAGAAGGGAGGAGGAAGGGAGGATGGAGGGGAGTTGCTCCTGGTTTTAAAGGGGGGAAAGAGGGAGCAGCACTTGGAAGGGGAAGCCAGGTGACGTGCGGCCGGCATGGCCATGGCAACAGGTGCATGGGGCAGGCAGCAGCATGGGAGACGGATGGAGGTGCGACGCTGCTAGGGGATGGGGCGGCGGGGTCAAGAGGGATGGGCAGAGCATGTCATGGCCAGCGGGAAAAGCGGGCACAAGGCATGGCACACACACTCGGGAGGAAGGACAGAGAAAATGAAAAAGAAAGCTACGAGAAGATGACTAGGAAAAGAAGGAGAGAAAAAAAAGAGGGAATAAAGAAGAATCTGGAAAATAAATAAATCCAAAAATTTCAAGAAAATTTTGTAAAATACTTTGGAACCTCTAAAGACCAAATAAAATAGGTTTGGATTTATTTGAAGTAATTTTAAATGTTTTAAATGTTTTTCTCTTGAAATTCAACATACGCTTTATTAAAATAAAAAAAATACAAAAACACTAAAGGAAATCCCTCGATTTTAAAATTATTAATTTAAATTAAATTTTACAATCGAGAAAAGGAATTTCTGGAAAAAGAAACATAAAAAGAAATAATTTAAATTGAACTCTAAGGAAATAGTAAAAGGATTTGGAGAAATACCAAGAAAGTCCAGAAAATCCGACAAACCATTTTTTATTTTAAATGAAGTTTGATTTATTCATATTAAACATTTTCAATTTTTGAGAATCTCACATTAAGCTTTTAACAAAAGAAGATAAATCAAATGGTTCTTTTTTAATTTTTAAAGCTTCTAAAAGACTTCAAAATTCGGAAAAGCCAAAAAGAAATAAAAAGAACTCAAGGGGATAAAACAAGGTCTGGGAAAAATAAATCCAAGATAAAACCAAAAAATCGATCAAAACAATATTTATTTAGTTGGAGTTTGATTTATTCATTTCATTTCATTCATTCATGTCTCACCCACGGGAGTGGGTAATGAAAGTCCCATCATTCCAATATGGGCAAATGGATCCCCGTATGAAAGATTCTTCATATGGGCCTTGGATCCCCGCATTTTGTTAATGCGGGCCCGAGTGAACACCGACGGTTGTTCACTGGCTATACCGGTATAAGCAGAAGTGAAGTGGATGCATTTTCATACTTGCATAAAATGCATAGCATTTTCTTATATATTTGAAATATTGTGAATGACATGTGTTTGATGCGATGTTTTCATTGATATTCAATTATATTTGCTAAGTCTTGGACTCACACTTGTTTGTTTATTGTTTAGGTGACCGTCGAGGATGACATTCTTTGGGGGAGTTTAGCTCACGTTTGCATACCACCTTGCTACACACATCCAACACCTAATAATATTCCCATTGTTTTACTTCAATGAGACTCGAGTATTGTAATAAATGGCATGTTGGTACTTCTTTTGGTTCATTTCATAGTTTCAATTAATGGATGATGCTTAATACTTGTTGGATCTTAACCATGGTGCTTATGTCCATGCTGATGATGATTAAACTGTGATTTTGAGTTTAGTATCTTGCTGAAATTTCTTTATTTTAACCGTGAGTAGAATCATTTAATTGTTGTCTAGCTTTCATGCGTCGTTGATTTAAATAAGTTAATTGTAGTTTCAGATTTGGATTGTAAAATTTAGTTACATCTTGGATGCCGCATAGCCAGGGTGTTACACAAAAAAGAAAAAAAAAGGAAAAAGGAAAAAAGAAGAGGTTGTTTTCGTGCTGCTAGAAGGATTCATCTGACTTCGGCAACATGATCGGAAAAAAAATCTTTTAATTACCTTTATACCCTTACCTTCTACAAAAAGCTTATGACCCATATGCCTCCCTAGACCCAGGAGAGGAATTTGAAGACATTTGAGTCAGGTGTACATTCGCAAAAAAAAAGCAAAGAAAAAAAGAAGAAGCAAAAAAAGAAGCAGCGGCAAAAGAGAGAGAAAGAAAGAAGCAATCGGGTTTGCTTGCATCCCCTGAATCCTTTGTGTTTGGTCCCTTGTTTCAGTCGGTGTTGTGCTAGGGCTAAGGACACTTTTAGACCAGCAACTGTGACTAGTATTTTGGACCCTTATTTAGCTTTGCTAATGGGGTTACGGTTTTTGTTAATCCTTGCTACATATTGTGCCTTCCGAGCTCCACCTACTCTTGATCAGAACAGGTCCCCTCTTACAATCGTACACATGCTTGACATGGTATCACGAACCAACCACCGGCTGTACCACCTGCTACAATGGTAAGAACACTTGTAAGAGTGTGGGAAGACGCTTGAGAGTGTGATATTCCACCTTTCATCACCTAGTAGTTGATAGGGAGATAATACCTTTGTGTTGTCTTTTATTTTCTACTAACCATGGCAGGTGAGACGTCTGAAGAGAAAGAATGTGTTTTAAAGGGACAGCTCATGACGCTCTTGGATGAACAACGCACTACCATTAATGAGGACATCGACAGGAAGCTTCAAGCTGCTATAGCTACATTGCAGCGCTCAATCAACGATAGTATTGCAGAGCTCAATACACGCCTCGAAAGAATGGTGAATCGGCCACCAAACAATGGATGCGAGTATGATCATGATGCGGCCCAAGATCTTGAGGTGGGAGATGATAATGAGAGGCGAAACCACGACGCTGGCGCTGCTCTTACTGCCCAAGATGGATGTCAATGACACTGTCGACATCACAACCATCACGGTATGAGAGGTAATAATTTTTAGCACCACAATGCTCATGTTAATGATGACCCATTTGCTAAAGTTAAATTTACCATACCATCTTTTGTGGGTGTTTATGATGCTGAAACTTATCTAGATTGGGAGATGACAGTTGAACAAAAATTTAATGCCCATCTAGTTACTGAAATGTATAGAGTCAGACAAGCTACTAGTGAATTTAAAGATTTTGCTATCATCTGGTGGAATCAAGTAGTTAATTCTGGCTTAACACCTAATACATGGGATAGATTAAAAGTAGCTATGCGTGCTAAATTTGTTCTTCCTACTTTTAAACGTGATACGCGTAAGAAATTGCAGCGCTTAGACCAAGGTAATAAATCTGTTGAGGAATATTATTAAGAACTACAAATAGGCATGCTGCGTTGTAATATTGTTGAGGATGAAGAGGATAAAATGGCTCACTTTTATGGAGGCTTAAGGCGTGAAATTCAAGATATAGTTGATTACAAAGATTATAATGATATCAATTGGTTGTTCTAGCTTACTTGTTTAGCAGAAAAGGAATTGCTGGGTAGGCAACAAAGGACTAGGAGTAACTTTGGAGGTACGTCTACATCAAGATCGATGTCGGGCAAGCCAAGACAGCCCCACCTCCTGTTCTTCGCTCTGCTGCCCCCTCCGTGAGTAAGGCGCGTTCAGTAGTACCACCACCACCGTCACGCACACCAGAGACAAGCAAATCTACTAGTGTGCAGGCACCAGCACAGAGCTCTTCATCGGTTGCTTCCACGGGCCGTACGACGGGGACTATGTGCCACCGTTGCAAAGGGATGGGTCACGTCATGAAAGATTGCCCAAGTCAACGAGCGTACATTGCGACAAAAAATGGTGGCTATGTAAGTGCTAGTGATGTTGAGGATGAATATGCTCTTGCAGCTATCCTTGCAGGTAATGATGATGATTATGAGGCAGATAGCGATGGTGAGGAAATTTTAGGTGCCGCTGCTACGAAGAATTACAAGACCATATTTGTGCAGCGAGTATTGAGCACTCAAAGGGAGTAGGCGGAGAAGCTACAACGCTATAATTTATTTCAAATGTTCGTCATCGTCAAGGATTGCCGTGTTCGTGTCATAATTGATAGCGGAAGCTGTAATAACTTGGTGAGTTCAGATTTGGCCAAGAAGCTTGGCTTGACCACACGTGTGCATCCTCATCCGTACCACATTTAATGGTTCAACAACAACAGTAAGGTGAAGGTAACACAATCTGCGATAGTGTATTTTTCCATTGGTTCCTATCATGATGTTGCTAATTTTGACATAGTGCCTATGCAAGCCTGCTCACTTTTATCAGGTCGTCTATGGGAATTTGATACCGATGCAACTCATCATGATAGAAGTAATAAGTACTCTCTTATGCATAAAGGAAAGAAAATAATTTTACTACCCTTGACACCTGCTGAAATTGTGAAATGTGATAAAGAGATAGCTGCAAATGAGAGGAAAGAACATGAATCTAAAAATCAGCAAGTAGTGAAGAACGTTTTCCCACCTAAGAAAAAGAAGTTGCCACCTAGTTCTAGGACTAAGGGAATTAAATTAAAGGGTTGTGTCATGCTTGCAACCAAATCCGATCTTGCTAATTTTTTTGATAATGATATGCCATGCTATGCTTTGATATGCAAAGATGCTCTATTTTCACTTGATGACATATCTAACTCTTTATCGTTTGCTGTCACTAACCTTTTGCAGAGGTATGAGGATGTATTTCCAGCTGAGCAAACCCTGGGACTGCCTCCTATTAGAGGGATTGAACACCAAATCAACTTAATTCCGGGAGCAACTTTGCCAAACTGTGCGGCGTATAGGACCAATCCGGAGGAGACGAAGGAAAATCAGCGACAAGTCTAAGATCTTTTGGACCGAGGGTATGTACGGGAAAGCCTTAGTCCTTGTGCTATTCCTGTTCTTTTGGATCCTAAGAAAGATGACAGTTGGCATATGTGTGTTGATTGTAGAGCCATTAATAATATCACAATACGGTATCGTCATCCTATTCCTAGGTTAGACGACATGCTTGATGAGTTGGATGGTTTTATTATTTTCACAAAGATTGACTTGCGTAGCGTGTACCATCAAATTACAATGAAATTGGGAGATGAATGAAAAACAACATTTAAAACTAAGTTCGGGCTATATGAGTGGCTAGTGATGTCTTTTGGTTTAACTAATGAACTAAGAACTTTCATGTGTTTGATGAACGAAGTTTGCATGCTTTCATTGAAAATTTTGTGGTGGTTTATTTTGATGACATTCTGATCTATAGCAAGTCATATGAAGAACACCTGGATCATTTACGTGCTGTTTTTAATGCTTTGAGAGATGCCTATTTGTTTAGTAACCCTTAGAAGTGCACCTTTTGCATCGATCGAGTAGCGTTTTTTGGCTATGTTGTTACTCCACAGGGCATTGAATTTTATTAAGCTAAGATCGTCGCTATCCAGAGTTGGCCGCCTCTTAAAACGGTCACACAAGTGCGGAGTTTTCTCGGGCTCACTGGTTTTTATCGGCGTTTTGTTCGGTATTTTAGCACCATCACTGCACCGCTGAATGAGCTTACAAAAAGGGTGTTCCTTTTACTTGGGGCACCATACAGCAACAAACTTTTGACACTCTCAAAGATAAGTTGACACACGCCCCTTTGCTTCAACTTCATGATTTCAGCAAGACTTTTGAATTAGAATGTGATGCTAGTGGCATAGGTCTTGGTGGTGTGTTAATTCAAGAAAGAAAATATGTTGCTTACTTTAGTGAAAAATTAAGTGGGTCTAGTTTGAACTATTCTACCTATGATAAAGAATTATATACTCTAGTTCGTACTTTGAAAATATGGCAGCATTATTTCTAGCCTAAAGAGTTTGTAATACATTCTGATCATGAATCTTTGAAGCATATTCGAAGTCAAACCAACCTAAACCGTAGACATGCTAAGTAAGTTGAGTTTATTGAGTCTTTCCCTTATGTCATTAAACATAAAAAGGGCAAAGAAAATGTAATAGCTGATGCATTGTCTAGAAGATATACCATGCTTTCACAACTTGACTTCAAAATCTTTGGATCAGAGACAATAAAGGAGCAATATGTGCATGATACTGATTTTAAAGGTGTGTTGCTCAATTGTCAAGAGGGAAAGGGTTAGAATAAATTTGTGGTGCGTGATGGGTTCGTTTACCGTGCTAACAAGCTGTGCATTTCAACTAGTTTCATTCGTCTTTTGTTGTTACAGGAGGCGCATGGAGGAGGATTGATGGGCAACTTTTGCGTGAAGAAGACCAAAGATATTCTGACCCACCACTTTTATTGGCCAAAAAAGAGGTGAGATGTTGCACCATGAGCCAAAAAGCTAAGTCACGACTTAATCCTCATGGTTTTTACATACCTCTTCATGTTCCAAGCACACCTTGGGAAGATATTTCTATGGATTTTATTTTAGGGCTGCCTAGAACAAAGAAGGGGAAAGATAGTATTTTTGTTGCCGTGGATAGATTCTCTAAGATGGCTCATTTTATACCATGTCATAAAAGTGATGATACTACAAATGTTGCTAATTTGTTCTTAAAGGAAATTGTTCACTTGCATGGTATTCCGAATACGATAGTTTCAGATCGTGATGCTAAATTTCTTAGTTATTTTTGGAGAACTTTGTGGGCTAAGTTGAGGACTAAGCTGTAATTTTCCACTACTTGCCATCCCCAAACCGATGGACAAACTGAGGTAGTCAATAGGACATTGTCTACTATGCTTAGAGCTGTGCTTAAAAAGAACTTAAAAATGTGGGAGGAATGTTTGCCTCATGTAGAATTTGCTTATAATAGCTCGTTGTATTCTACCACAAATAAGTGCCCTTTTGAGATTGTTTATGGTTTCATACCTCGTGCACCTATTGACTTACCTATTGACTTCAGATAAGGTAAATTTTAATGCGCAACAACGTGCTGATTTGCTACTTAAGATGCATGAGACAACTAAAGAGAACATTGAGCTTATGAATGCTAAATATAAAGTTGTTAGTAGTTAGGGCCGCAAGCATGTTACTTTTGAACCTAGTGATCTTGTGTGGTTACACTTGCATAAAGAACGATTCCCTAAATTGAAAAAGTCTAAACTCATGCTTCATGCAGATAGTCCTTTTAAAATGCTTGAACGTATTAATGATAATGCATATAAATTAGACTTGCCTGCAGATTTCGATGTTAGCCCCACCTTTAATATTGCAGATTTGCGACCTTTCTTGGGCGCGAAGGATGAGATTGAGTCGAGGACGACTCCAATTCAAGAAGGGGAGGATGATGAGGATATCACTTCTACTGATATGAACACTCCTGTTGCTGCTGCCATGAATGATGTGCAAGGTCCAATTACTCAGGCACGTGCTCGTCAACTAAATTATCAGATAGATTTGTTTCTATGGCTAAGTGTATTATTAAGAACTCTATGATGCTGCCTAATGGAGATGATTTACTTATGCTTAGAATTCTAGGAATGGACAGCAAGGAGTTGATGTGCATCAAGGAAGGAGAAGGCAATAACGATGGCCACAATTCCAGCGATGACTTCAGGACCGTAAAGCCACCCTAAAGGAGATAAAGAATTTGTGACATCCAACTCAAAGAGTTTCGGCCACCCTCTACTTGGTGTTGCGCCACCTTTCCTTAGCCTACAAGGCTTGTATCCGAATTCCCTTAAGGATTAGTTTGAGTCAAACTTTGTAATGGGCTGATTTGGCCCATTTAGCCCATATGGCCTGTCACCTAGGATTTTGGGTACTGTTCATATGGCACTATTCATGAGTGAACAGTGCCGCCACCCCACCCTCTTCCTCCTTTACATAGTGGCCACCATCCCTTAGGTTCGGCGGGTTTCTTTTTAGATTATTCTGCATAGCAATTTCGTCGCGCGTTCGGTTTGAGGAACCCCAACTTTGTGAGCTTCATCATTATTCGTAATACAATTTCAAATTGCATCTTCTACTTTTTGCTTGTGTTCTCAATTCAGTTGCAGGAGATAGCCTTCTTGGTGAGGTTAACCACATTCGGCACGATTGATAACCATCATAGTAGTAGTATAGTGATTGCGATGGGTTCGATCCGTTTTGGTCGGAACCTTTGAATCATCAACATCATGTTCTCCACAATCGACATATCACTACCTTTCGAAAGATCAGGCCATAGCCACATTATCCTCTCCATGGACAATTAAGGACCAAACGCTGGTGCCATCAATCTAAGCCAAAGCATACAACCACATATGCTGGTATGGGACGATATTAGCTAATTAAGTTATTGAAAACTAGTCTTGCACATTGGCAGGCGGTAATAGTGCGGGCATGACCGGTGTAGGCATGTCCGAAGGGGCTCCCTTCACCGAGGCGTTGGGAACAAAGCCTTTCAACACAAAGGGCAATTGCCTCACTGAGACGGGGATGTACCCGGGTGAAGTGAGGGTATCCATTCACTGGGCTAGTGCAAGGGTAGGACTAGATAATGTAAAGGCTTCGACACATGCTCTAAACTGCTTATCAAAGGTAGTGAGCAGTGGTATCAATGGATGCTAAATAAACTAAAGAATTCGAGTGCTATGGGTAAAGTTGTACCCCTCTGCATAGTGTAAATCTATTTAAACAACCATGCTCGCAGATATGAGCGTGTCTAGTGCGATCATATCGGGTATAGACTTGATTTTCTCAAAAATGATTTCGTTGGAAAACATGGGAAAAGTTTTGTTGGTTTATAATTAAGTTAAGTGCCATGTCAATGACTAAAAATAAAATATTTCTCGTAGCCGAGGAGAGTTGTGAGTTGTTGAGTTTATTCATTTGATTATTTACTTACTGTCCTGTATCTATTTAACTTTTGTTTCAATTTCTGTTGCAAAATACTACATATGGATATTGCAAACAAAACTTGCTTAATGCTTAAAATAACTTGTAGCTTACAGTGTCATCTCTTGTTAGCCTTGCATTTATATAAATTTTGTGATACACTACAAGTCTTGCTGAGTTAGTATTATACTCAATCTTACTTAAATTATGGTTCAGAGTTTAAGGATGATCCTACGCCGGACGACGTTTTCTTCGCACCCGGAACCGGAGGGTTCGGTGACGGGTCTATCTAGGCTTTGTCACTTGTCGGTTGCCTGAGGGTTTGGATGGGCATGCCGTTGGAAATTATTTACTTTTATCACTTCTACTTCTGCTGCTATTTTTGTTATTCTATTGATATCTGCTTTTATTTGGTCGGTCGGCCTGTGATGTAATAACTTTAACTGCTAAGTTAAGTACCTCCCTTTGCTTTATATTGTATGCATGAATGTATAGATGTGAATGTCAATATTGTGATTGTGTGTACTTGTCACTGATCATGGGACTAGTACGGTACACACATAAGATTTTCGAATATTCAACACCCAGGGATCCGACAGCCTCGGTCACCAGGGGGTCTTCGATTCCAATGTACAATTTACACCAGGCTCCCAGAAAGCCACCCGAGTGTCTCACCACACCCTGTAATTCCCTGGCCTGCTCGTAGTATGGTCCATGTGGAGTTGTCTAATGGGATTAGTCACATATTACTTGTCTAAAGAGAGTTGTAGTGGTATATAATACCTGTTGGGTCCAAACGTAGCACCACTGGGTTAACAATTTTACACGAAACGACAATGAAAGTGTAAGTGAAGTGCTATGTGTATACGGATCCGCCCCACAGTAGTCTAGACATCGAGTGAATTTTAGACCATGGTGTTACACCCCTGTTCCTGCTCTTCCCAGAGAAACTGCTATCGCGCCATCCGTGTTCACCTTACCCAGGAGTCTAGCGATGGACTCCATGCACACTGCATGTGATTTGCTCTAGGCATATCTCTTTCTTTCGGCATCTCCAACGATGCTAGTTTCACGTACAAACTCCATTGACTTTGAAGGGTTATGTCTATCAACATCATGTGTCCATTTATTCCTCGAGGACCAGATAAACCACAATACCACATAACGGTCACAACCGATCGACAAACTGACTTCTTCTGAGGAGATATCAGCACAGAGAATGTCCGTTGCCCATGTTTCTCTATGGAGCTTAGGCAGTTTAATATGAAGAATGTGGGGACCCCGGTAATTATCTCCATAAGACCGAGATTAGACAAGGTCTTAGGGATATAATCACGGGTCTCCGGTAAATGAATTCCAATTTAACTCTATCCAAGTGAGAGGCTTAGCCGAATACTAGAGCCTCAACGATCATGCGCGCTGCTCCTTTGCGAGCGCTACATGATTGTCGATTCTCTTTCGATTCGAAGCACTACACTTAGTGAGTTAAATGGGAATTCATCAACAACGAGTATGACTTATATTGGCTCCCAAGATCAACGACCAATATACTCATACCCTGATCATCCAACGTTGATTACATCCATACAACGCATACAACACGAGATCAAAAGACATACTGCATAATAGTCAAAGTCTACAACTTATTACATACGGCCGACCGGCCAAATTCAAAGTAAAGTATCAAGTAGCAGCGGAAGCAAATAAGTAAAGCAAAAGACCAGTAGTGGTATGTCCATCACCCATCGGCAACCGACTGGGGGTTAAATGATATCACACTACTCATTAGTGTCACCCAAGTCAACACTAACGAGATCGTCATACTCAAAATCTTCCTCACCTGAAAAGGCCAGCAAACATCTGGCTGAGTACAAGTGTACTCGCAAGTCTTACACAAATAAAAATAGTTATGCATAAGGGTTATTCAAAGGATGGCTCATATTGGTTTAGTTTTGCGAAAGAGACGCAACAATTAACATCCTACACATACTAGTTTTTCATGTGCCCATTTAAAATCAGATTTGAAGTAGAAGTAAAGCATATAGTAAAGCATTTCAGTAATAAACAATTGAATCATACAAAGTCCAAAGTGGCAGCCCACTTTGATGTACTAAACACATGAACAACCCGTTCATGATGAATACCAAGTTCAACCACAATTTTAATTAAAAGTCTAACAATAGTAACTCCCGAACTCAAGCGGTTGTCCATAACCGTGGACACGGCTATTCGAATAGATTGATACCTGCAGGGTGTACTACTTACCCACACGACTTGATTAGCCCGTAAGCCTCCAGAGGCCTGCGAATAGCACACTTCCTATGGTATGCCGTGGGTAAATCAAGATATAGTCATTTTCACAAGAAAGCCCTATTGAGCTAAGTCCCCTTGTGAGATGGTTCCTTGCCTAGTACAAGCGTCGATAGCACTTGCTAGGGGCTCACAAGTTATATTGGAAATACCGATGCAATCAAAACAAAAGAATTGGTGCTCTCTTGCACACTATAAAGGATTACATCGGCTCCTAAGGAACATAGGATTTCACGGTCGCTATGCCCCTTACACCACCAAGGACTTAACACAATAAAACCCTCCCCCTACTTAACCATACGGCTCCCAACCCGCGTGTGGCGACGAGTGTACTTGAATTAACGACGTTACAAAATTCGGTCCTCAATTGTCGGACAAGTCCTTCCACTTACCCAATGCTCGTGCACAAAGCACCATCACTAACCAACACTTGTCCAGACCAAATCTCATTTTAAAAATGACAAAATTTAACTCATAAAACAGCTACAAAGATCTGAAATATAAATCATAAAATGAGAGTTGTGTTTATCCCAAAACCGCCGGGTTATTCCCGATGATCGAACTACCGTGTCTAGACTTGCATGGCTAAGCAATTCTATAACCCATAATTCACACATCCTATCTTAAGCATATAGGAGTTGGCATAATTCAAGATTAACCTCAAGCATAGGACATAACTAAACTACACATCACAAAAATATTGACATAATCAAAATAGCATGCAAGCAATTATCATTGCACTAACTTAACCAAAACTGGGATCAAATATGATGCAAAAGAAAGTTCAAATGATGCTTGCATTGCTGGTACAGTAGCTGCTCACTCTCAGTAGCGTAAGTGTCGATATCAATATGCTCGGGATCTATATAATTATAACATCAAATAAATACCGAGAAAACAACTCAAAAACCAAAATGCTCAAAAATGCATGATTTTTCTACAGTAGTTCGGTCATGATTTTAGATGGATTTAGGTAAAAGAATTATCCCATTTGGAGTTATGAATTGGAAGTTATGCTATTTTGAATTTCGGTTTCATTAACCCTAAGTTATGTAATTTAATTATTTGGCCAAACTTTGTAGAATAGTGGTGGGGTGGAGGATTACATAGGTAAATAGGTAATATTAATACAAGTTCAGAATAGTTGAGTTTGTCCTTTTTGGAGTTCTTATGATTTAGTTATTGATTTTCAAAGTTATCAGCCTTTTATAGTATAAAAATAATGGAGTTAAAGATTATATTCTCCTAAATATAGTTTCTGTGACAGAGGTAGGATGGAGACCATTTTTAGAATTAAGTTCACTGAAAATGAAAATTATCAAAAGTGGTCTCACGGTTTTGGAGTTTCCAATAATTACTTATGCATTTTTAAAGTTATTAGTCCCTTTCTTATTGTAAAAATAATGGTTTTAATGGATTAATCTCCAAATAAAACTCTCTGCTACAGAGACATGTTTGAAACTAATTTTAATATAAAGTTTACTAAAAGTGAAAATTTCCAGAAGTGGTTTCCTGTGATTTGGAGTTAAAATGATTTAGTTATGCATTTTAGAAGTTATACATATTTTTCAGCTTGTATTTAAATGGATTTCGAATTTCATACAGCATTTATTATTTTTCCTACCGAAACATATGCTAGCCGTAGTCAATGACCGGTGGGTCCAGTGCATAGTACAATTCCCATTTTAATATCCAATTTATTGAGTGTTGACAGATGGGGCCTACTCGTCACAAACCTAGTGCATGGCATAGTGTGTGGACCATCGGTCCACAGCATAGTGTAAATGGTCCACCGCACAGTTATGGCGCTCGGGCCCACATGTCAAAGAACCTGTCTTAAACCAGCATTTAAGCCCCTTTGTTTTCTGTTCAAGGGCCCGCGTGTAAGTGGCACAAAGAGTCATTATGTAACAGCCCCAAGTTTATAAACAGTAATAAAATGCTTTGTGAACAGTAATGAGGTGTTGTTCATAGCATTACTGTTCATTTCTACAATTTGGGCAGTAGGTTACAAGTTGAAAACCTTCCTTTTTAGCCAAAATCCTAAAGAACCATTTAAAGTCTTAAAGGAATACAAGATGAAACTTGTATTATGACTGGGAAGTATTTTTATTAAAGCCTAGATAAATTATCTTGGCTAAAAATATTTTTGTTGCATTTTTAGAAATTATTTTGGCCTAAAGAAAAATAATTATCTTTAAATGAATACTTTTGGGCTAAAATAAATATTTATGTATTTTACAAAGTGATCATGTGATTTTAAAATTTATCTGGGAAATATATCATCCCAGTAGCCTCCAGCAAAAATTTCATGATTTTACAAATTTATTTGCTATTTTTAAAATCCCAGTCAAACCTTAAAGCCTTTAAATAAGATTTGGTCAATTAATCTGGTCTGGACTCAAGACCTAGTACTGTAGCGACTCGATCCCTTGCGGTTGGGTCCAACCCAGTGCAACCGGTCCGGCCCAGTCACGCTCGGGCACGCGCCCGAACCCTATGCGCGATATGAGCCGTTGATTTTCAATCGAACGGGCGAGGTCGCAACGTCACGCGAGTTGTCCACGTGTACGCTTTGATCTCCGCCGTTGGATCTTAATCTAACGATCGAGGTCAGTGTATGCAATCGGACAACTCCGGAGCCTGTCTCGATCTCCACCGTTCATTTCCGATCCAACAGCGCCTCCCTTTTCGTTTTAAACTTAAAGGCGCGCTTTTATCTGAGCCGTCAGATTCAAATCTCACGGCGTCCCTCTTTCCCGCGTGCTATTAAGGCCTGCGCTCCTCTGGGCCGTTAGATCTTCATCGTGTGGTCCAGAGCGGTGTATGCATTCGGACGACTCCGGATCCCCTCACGATCTCCGCCGTCCATTCTTGATCTAACCGCGTCGCTCGTTTTCATTTGAAATCAAAGGCGCGCTTTTATCTGGGCCTTTGGATTTGAATCCCACGGCGCATTTAAGGCCCAAATTTAGTGGGCCGTTGGATTTTAATCGTAGGGTCCAGGTGAGTGTATGCAATCGGACCATCCGGATCCCGCGTCAATCCTGACCGTAGAAGTTTAATCGGACGGTGCTGCATCAGTGCCTCTAAGGGATGACGTGTATCTTTTGAGTTGGGCCGTTGGATTTCAATCCAACGCCCCTATTTGAACTTAAAACCCCGAAATCCTTTTAGGCTCTGTTTTAATCTCAATCGACCGATCTAGATCGCACGGTCCATATTTAAAAATACCGATTAAAGTCTTTTAACCTATCTATTTATCACAACCGCCCAGTTCTAATCGGACGGCTGGTATTCTTTTGAGGCTTTAGGAGGCGCGCTTGGCTGTGACTGCCAGTGGGACCCACATGTCAGATGAATCTTATCATCTTCCTTGTCTCTCTGCGCGCAGATCTCTCTGTAAACAGAGGAGAGGATTTATCCCAAGGATTATGCAACTAATTTTTGGGATAATCAGCCCTAAATGGACACCTCATCAACTCTAGATCTTTCCATCTTGCCCTGTAGCTCAACATCCATATATAAACCCTAGCTTTTCTTTGCTGTTACCATTGTTGACCACTGAAGCTCATCCTCCATTGTTGTCCAGTGGAGTTTCTTGCTCCTGTTCTTTGCTTATCCATCCCAAGAACTGGTTTTACCTTGCACTAAGGTTTTGACATCCTTTGTAGGTTAAAACCGAAGATTATCTCTCTGTTGAGCAGAATCGAGTTTCTCAATCTGTGATGTCTTTCCTACTCTGGTAAGCTAAAACCCTAGTTTTTAACATCTTGAGCATCTTAATGACCTTAGAAGCTCCTATGAATCATTCTTTTGAACACCAGTAGCTTCAACTTGCTCTAAACTGAAAAGTGATTATTCTAGCTTTTCAGCCCATTATGTCATTTTCAAGAATTAGGGTTTCTCCTGTCTACTTGTTATCCTAGTTAGGTCTCAACTAAACCCTAATAGCATAACAAGTTAATCTTTCAATTCTTGTCATCATCTATTTTGACTCATAGCCGAAATAGGTCTCTGTTCTCTTTTGTCAGCTCAACCGACAAAATAGGTTTTCTTTAGCTTTTGTAATCTAACCAAGTAGGGTTAGGTTAAGGTTAGTTTAGGGTATTAACTACCCTAGTGGATCAGGCTAAGTTTCATTTCTGAATCTTTGTTTGATCTATCTTCATTTCCCCAAAATCTGCTATCTGTCCTGTTTTCGGTTCTTTTCAAAATATGAAAACTGAAACTTTGAACTAAACCTTAGTTTCTGCCATTTGAAAACAGTAGGTTATAATATGGGTTATTCTCACTATTATGGGTAGATATGGCTTAAGCATATTGTCAATCATGCATTTCCAGATTGATCATGCATATTTCTTCCATTTTGTACTTACTGTCGATTTTGGCATTTATTGGACTTTATTGCTTCTTATAGAATCTGGTTCATCTGAAGATTTTGACTTTATTTCTGAGCAACCTGAACCTGCAACAGAAGTTTATTACTATCAAGGCAAGCTTCCTCTCTGCACCATATTGATCCCAAATTTTATACAATAGCTTTTACAAATCCAGTGACACCTGTGCATGCTATTTTTGTGAAAATACAAAACTGTGATCTGTAGTAGCTAGCTATAACCTAACATGGTGGATTACCTTAATTATAATCATACACTTAACTCTAGCTCAGTACTGTATATTATAACATATATTTTCAGTTTTGGCTTAGACATGCAGTCTAGAGATTTTAGAGTTTGACAAGCATATCTTGTCAAACATGGGAATCACAAATGAACTTTTGTTATTTTGAACTCTTTGTCCAGTTTCTTTAAATCAGACTTGTATTTGAAATTTAAATTGATCTGGACAAGAGGAAGCTAGTGATGGTGCTTTGTGCACGAGATTGGGATTTGTGGTGGACTTGTCCGGTTAATTAAGAACCGAACTCGACTATTCAATTCAAGTCCCCACGTACTTCCACATGCGATGTATATGGTATTTGTTTGGTTAAGTAAAATGTTAAGACTATTGGGTTGGAAACAGAAAGTAAGAATATGTGTATTGACCTTGTATGGCATAAATTCTTAGGTCTTATGACTGTGTTGCATGCCATGTGAGCTTGTATGTCAGTATCAGATGTTCTTAGAAGGGTGAGGGCGTATATGTGCTCCGTAGCATATACATACCTTAATGGTGCCGATTGCATCCTAATATGGGTAGTGAGCCCAGTTCGCATTTAATTGTTTGGATCGGCATTACTGACGCAACATGTGTGCCCCGGTTAAGCAGATGCTATCAGTCGTTGTTTAAGCGAGATCAGTTCACACATGGGGGTCCAACTCAATAGTATTAGCTTGTTGAAAAATACCAAATCTTAGTTTCCCCGGTCGGCATACCAAAGGAAGTATGTCATCATTCGGAGGCATCCGAAGGCAACGGGCTAGCTAAGTCATGTGGGTAAAGATGTACACCCCTGCAGGGTATAAACTGTTCGAATAGCCGTGTCCACGGTCATGGAGGATAACTTGAGTTGATGTCACCTGTATAGAAGTTTTGATTTACAAAACTGGTTTCGGTTTTTATGGCTTTGCATGAGGGATTCATGCACTGTACTGTTTACAATTATGTCATTTACTTACTGTTCTAATTAAACTTTGATTTATTAACTTGCTTTATCAAAATTTAGCATTTGTAGGTTAAGATGTATCGCTTTATGCAAATCTGAACCTTTATACCTTCCTGTTGTAACCCTATGCATGTAAAAATTCTATTCCTTTGATTAGGTTCTGATAAACACTTTATTTTATTAGTTTGTGTAAGACTTGCTGAGTACCTTCCGTACTCAAGGTGCTATCACCTATTGTTGCAGGTGAGGACGGTTTTATTTATGAAGTACCCGTTAGCGCCGATCAGGTTGACGCTAACGAGTAAAGCTACTTCTTCCCTCCACGCAATTGCCTACGGGTGGATGAGGCCATTGGTGGATCTTAATATTTTGTTTTTGCTTCCGCTGTTAGACTTTTGAAGTGACCAAGTCACTTAATATTGTAGTACTAAACCGAATGATGTAAACTTATGTTTAATTATGTCAATGTATGACTTGTATGTGTATGATGCAATGTTGTTGGAGGATATATATGCAATGGTCGTTGATCCTGGGAACCATTGTGTGATATATATATCCGGGGATCCTGTTTATTGGAATTGTTACTTGTTAAATTTATACTCCTAGCATGATCTTTAATAAAGGGGCAGTACTGTTCCTTCATTAACAATTGTGCTACAGTATGAATTTAATTAAGTACATTTCCAATAACCCGGGCGCCCACACATTAGGACAGCCCTTTAGGAATTCTAAGTAATCATTAGCTTTTAAGATGGTGATTAACCTTAATCTCATGCTCAGAGCTGCCGAGCATGCCACTCGCGCGCATGCGCTGCGAGGAGGTTGCTCGCGGCCGGCGGCGTGGTCCTTGAGGGCGCTGGCAACACCGTAAACGGGGTTCTGGTAACCTCACGGCTCAAGGTGGCGGTGGTGGCCGCAACGGCCGTAGCGGCGGCGCAACGCCGACAAGCGGCGGTGGCTTTCGGTCCAACGAGGCAAGGATGACCCGACGACACAAAGACTAAACTAATGCGAGCATAAGCTTCCTAGAGGTTCCATGAAGCTTACCAGTAGGGTGGAGAGGGCCGGAGAAGCTTGGAGGTGGGTTGCCCACGGCAATGGCGACGGCGGCGGCAAGCCTCACGAGGAGAGATCAACCTGCGCCGTGAAACCAACAAAGAAGAGTTGGGGAAGGACAAGGGGGTAGTGAAGATGGTGTAAACGGAATCAATCGAGAAATGGCTCACCACGAAGACGACTGGACGATGAACAGTGGTATCGGCCGACAAAAGGGGAAAATCCAAATTGCAATACTCCTGTAATGCGCTGAGGGAATAAGTGGAGGGGAACTTTTGATCATGCTCAGGCACAACTTATGACGCACAAGGTTGCGAAGAAAACTCACTGCGGTACGGGCGACACCGTGGAGCCGTCGCGGGCGCGCTCTGGAGGCCGCCCAGAGCACGGTTGAGGTTCGGGAACTACAAGGCGAGGGAGAAGCTCGGGTTAAAGAAAATGGAAATGGTGCCGAAGTAGGAAAAGAAATTGATGATGCGGGGGTGCTTACCGGGACTGGAGAAGGGAGCTTTGCTTCCTTCTCTCCTACGGCCGGAAAGAGAAGTGAGCTCAGAGAGAGGGGTAGAGTCGGTTTTTGAGCGGGAAGGAAGACGGAGGAAGAGGCGGCGTTAGGAGGCGCGGCTCGGGGACTGGTCGGCGAGGGCGGTGCGTCACGGAGGTGACGGAGGCGGCAGAGCAAGGCGGGCGTGTGGCGTTGAGTTTCTGCCCGCGCCTGCCCGAGGTTGAAGACGGGTGCGCGTTGGCGGGTCCACCTGCAGCGACTAAGAGCGAGCAGTGCGTTTGGATCATACGATGGAGAATCCACGGCCTGGATCGCATGTTCGTTAGGGTTAATCCGAACGGCTACGAGATCTGGCCCGTTGAATGCTAATCGGACGGTAGATCTCAGTTGGGTTCGGTGCGGTGCGCTTAGTTGATTCGACTGAGTCAAGAGGCTGGGTCGGACTCGAGTCTGAGTCTGGTCCGAGCCATAGGAACAGTGTCAGTTTGGGTTTAAGTTTGACTGAGATTTAAATCTTTGTCTCCAGTTTGACCGAGGTCTTAAAAATAGAAATAAATTTCATAAAATCATGAAATAATTTGTGGGGGTTCCTGGGAAGATATAGTTCCCATAAAAATTATGAAACCCTACTGTTCATAATATACTTTGTATAGTTTAAATTCAAACATCAAGTTGGTCTTTAAATTGTGTTTGAATTCTTATAAGGTTCAACCCAGTCCCAAAAATTTGGGAAAAATTATATTAATTCATGATAATTAATATAGTATTTGAATAAATTAGTTTCAGATGATGATCACAACTTTTTATCACTGATTCGAATTGAAATGTGAATTTTGATGTATATGTTCACCTCAAATTAGATTTTCCAAGCACAATCTATTATGGAAATGTTTTGAAATCAATAATGCATGCAAATGAAATACATACTAATCCATTTTAATTGTTGGGGCTGTGACAAAGAATCTCCTTCGCAGCTGCCCAAAACATAGATATACATAGGATATATCTATATAAAATGATTTTGGACTTGGTGTCCTGTGCACTTTGGTAGTCTTTCCTGGATCTGCCCCTGATCAATACTGCATGCATCAAGTCTTCTTCGTTTCCCCTGCAGACCTCACAAGGCTTCTGCTCTTTGATACGATGGTAATTCGAAGTAACCATATCAGGGAGAATTCCTTTAATGACCCGCCACTAGAAAATGCGAACTTTTGGAACCACTTTAAGCTTCCAAAGTCGCTTCCATACTTCAGCATCAAGGGCATTCCAAGAACTTGCACCCATCTCGCTAGCATTTTCCTGAATCTTAATTGCTCTGTATGCTGATCTTACTGAATAGAAACCTGATTTCTCATGGGCCCAAGCATAAAAATCTTCAGCCTGTCCTCCTCTTAGCGGAATATTCAATATTGCATTAGCATCCGGTGCAGGAAAACCTGCCGAATCAAGGTCCACTTGCCAAGCTTTTGACGGAGTATCAACTAACTCACTCGCCTTCTCCAGATCACATGCTACCAGACGACCAAAAGGACGCAAAGCAATAGAGTTGGTGAGCCAATTATCATTCCAAATAGACACCGACTCTCCCGACCCAATCCTTTTTATATATAGTACCACAATCAAGATCCTTTCTTCCGGCAAGGATTGCCCGCCAGGTTGCTGATGCATGACGCGGTACCGGGGCCGACAAGAAATCCTTCTCGGGATAATATCGCCCTATCAAAACCTTAGCGCATAACGAGTCACGGCTAGTTAACAACCCTTGCTTTCCAAGCAGCGCCAAATTAAAAATCCGCATGGCACGAAAGCCCATACCTCCCGTGCATTTCCGAGTTGAAAGCTTCTCCCAAGACACCCAATGAAGAGATCGTCGGTCAAGGGTGCTACTCCACCAATATTTTGCCATGCACGAAGTAATCTTCTTGCACGTCGCGGCTGATAGCTTGAAGCAACTCATGCTATATGTCGGCATCGCCGGAACAACCGACTTGAGAAGCACTTCTTTTCCAGCACGAGAGTTTCTTCTCCGACCAGCCTAGTGTTTTCCCCTTAGCTCTTTCAACCATGTGATCAAACACACCCCTTTTCAGACGCCCACTGCAGTAGGCAATCCAAGATATTTCTCAGTAAAAGCTTCAAAACAGATGGACAATTCCTCCTTTACAGCCTCCATGTCATTGTTGTAGCCCAAGCCCCCGACAGTTCCAACATAAGCAATTCATTGTGCCCGGCGGGGCTGACTCGCAGCCTCCGCCGATGTGCTTGCTGAAAGTGTTGTTGAAGGCCTTCTTCTTCTTCACTTCTCTCACTTCCTCAGCAGTCTGAATAGGGACATCCACAAGAATAATCCTTTTCCTGCCATGTTTCTGCTTTGGTGGTGAGATAAACTCCTCATTCTCCACTCTCTTCTCTATCCGGCCAGAAGATCTACTAGAATCCTTCGAATTCTGTTCCGAAGAAGAATCAACGTTTCTGGGCTGGCTTGAACGCCCAGAACGCTGGCTCGCGGGCACCGAGGCGTCTGATTTTTTCTTTCGGTCGTCTAGTGCTCGAAGATTATCACTGTACGGAAGCATCCCATCAGCTTTGATTGTTTCTGGCTGTTTAGTGTTAGAGTATATTGGCATATCTCTATATTTGGTAGTTTAGGATTTGTAATCCCGTGATACCTGTCTTATCTCTAAGAGGTGTTTCTTGCTCTCCAAACCTTGTACTATATATAAACCGACCTTGAATCTTTTTTTTAGAGAAAGAAAACTTCTCAGCTTTTATAGAAAGCTAATGTCCACAAGATCCAGAAACAAACAAAAAAGAAAACAAAGCGAGCTGGGGAAACCAGCTAGCACTAAGGGCGTCTCCAATAACTTGTTTTACTTGTCTCTAAAAAATGTCACGTAGATTTTTTGATGATGTGACAAAGAGTTAAAGAAGAAAGAGAGTTAAATCGTCTTCTCACGATACGCCCGTCGCTTTACAGCGAACGTGACAGAAACGACGATTTGTTTCCCTGTTGGAGCGCCTCGCCCTTTGCTCACGCGGTTTTCTTCTCTCTCGCCGATCTCGTGCGTTAGCCTTTCCTTTCCTTCCCCGCGCGGCCGCGCCCACGAGCCTTCTCCTTCCCCGCTCCCGGCTGGAAGGTCATCTTCCTGGCGCCGCCTCCCCCTTGCCCAACCCGGTCCTTGGAGCCGCGCCCAGCCACCGATGCTGCCGGTCCAACGCCCGCTGCCTCCTCTCGGCCTTGCTCACTCCCGCGTGGGCTCTCTCCCATGGCTTGCTCGGCTACCGCCTCCCTACGGTCGGCCTCAGCCTGTGCAAGCTCTACCCCGGCTCGGCTCTTCTGGTTCGAGCTCGTGAGGCTGTTGGTCTTGGGTGGAGGCCGGGGCCTAACTTGAGCCCCTCTGTTATGCTATTACTAATTTGCTTTCCCTTTTTTATGATTTTGGTTTTAAGTTCTAACTTGATTCAATTATTTCTATCTATGGTATAGGGGATTCGACATATTTGATGAGCAGCCATATAGCTAGTGTGCCTTGACGAGCAACCATCAGTCATGTATATCAGTAATTTTTGGGTTTGGTAATCAGTGTTAAAACTGGTTAGCTCTAGTGCAAATAGTAATAATACATCCATGATGTGCTGGATCTGTCAACAATACTCTCTTTCTGGTGTTAGATTGCTAGATGCATGTTCTGTCGCCCACCAGGTCACTATATACAGAGTTCTTGGTTTGAACATTAGGCAGAGTCTGAAACTTCTTGTAAGATGCTCAAATCTTTTTGCTACCTTTATTTTGTCCATTGGTCTCTGATAGATATTATGATTAGCATATTGGTAATGTTTCAGTGTACACGAACATGAACATTGTGGCCCCTGTGAGAGATCTGTCATACTGTAGGTGAAATAGGGATATGGATATCTTATAATCTGGTCAGAAATTTCAATTCTGTAGCTCCTGGTAGCATCACAATTGGACTCACCACAAACATGGATAGCTATAGTATTGGAACACGACGGGTGGATTCTGCTGATGCATGTACTCTAGGCAGTAAGCTATCCCCATCGATATCCTAAGTCATGCCATCCAGTCCAAGTTCTTGGCTTCTCTAACTACAACATAATCAAAAGTATTATCAAATACCGGTATAGTGGTGTATATGCGACTAATTATGCTGGTCATAGCAAGAATCATATTGCCTGATCAATAAATAAAGCAAATGTTGGTTCCAGCACATACTGAAATCTGCAGTTTTTGGAAGCCCGTAAAATTTGAAGTGATATACATATTGTAGGAATTATTCTGTCGACAGAAAGGATTAGACATCCTATAGAGGAAAAAATAAATGTATCAGTACCAAGGACACACTTACCATGGAGATGCTCGAAAAGTGTCCCATTTGGAGGATATTCAAACACCATAGCTCTGGTAAAAGGATGTTCTTCTTCACAGTAGCTAAGCATATTCATAAAATTCTTATGGCTAACTTTGGATAAACTTGTGATCTGAGACCACAACCAATTCAGTCAATGTGTAATATGCAAAATATTATTGAATAAGTAGCAGCAGCAAGCAGTTCAAGAGTACTAGCAGCAGATCCAGCTAGAATTTTTTCATGTTACCAGTTACCACTTACCATGATGCTAGTTTATTTTTTTACTGTCCTGATTTTGTCTTCTGATTATTGATGCTCTGATTTTGTGTTCTGATTACCAGTTACCAGTTACCATGATGCTAGAAGCTGTGATCATGAATGTTCAAGCAAGAATTAAATGAAGTCAATTCAGAAAATGCAAGAGTCTCAAGTTCTTTTGAGCAATTGAGAAGATTGAAGGCTCTGACTGTCCAACCTTGCATAACTAATCTATTCAATGGATAATTTTTCCTTTTTATCCATTCTTATGTATTTCTTGTGAGTGTTGACTGTAATTTTTTTGGTAATCAGTCATCTATATTAGTAATATTTTGGTTTGGTAATACAAGAGACTACTGATATAATGTAGCCTGTAGTGATGAGCCATCGATCTGCTATGTGATGAGCCATCGATCTATACTTTGCATGGTTTGTTATCTCTTCGATGATGTATGACATGATATGTCGATTTGTTGTTCAGTTCTAGGGTTAGAATCATGCAAAGTTTAAATGCTTGTGAGGCTTGGTGTTAGAATTGCTATTTGTTTATATATGTAGATGTAACCAAACAATACATATAGATCACAAAGATTGAAGTTGGTGTTGATCAGTATGATTATTTGATTCATGCAAAGCTTTAAATGCTTGTGAAGGTGTTAGAGACAACATAAGAGACAAACTATTGGAATCGTTGTATCTAATATTGTCTCAAGATGACATGGAAGGTGTTAGAGACAAGCTAAGAGACAAACTATTGGAGATGCCCTAAGGCCTAAAACAAAAGTAACTGAACTGAACCACAACAACCGGATTGGTACTACAAAGACCAAAAACACCAGGACAAACAGCTAGGAATTACAGATTCTCCATCGAACAGAAGTACTTCAGCCAACTTTCTATTGAGGAAACTAGATCATCCAGCTTCATCTGCTCCTCCTTTTTAATTAGCACCTGCCACCGCTGCAAACACGACATAAATTTAAAAATCACTTTATGAGGATGCTTATGCAAAACTTCCTCAATCGGCAGCTTGTTCTTGATTTTCCATAATGTCCAGATAAGAGCTGCAAAACTGAGAAGGACAATATGGTAGTTAATAGCACCCCAAGAGTCCAGCCAGCAGAGGTGAAAATCATCTAAAGAGACCGGACACCTCTTCCACCCTAGAATCTCTCTGAAACAGGTTCAAGCAAATTTGGCTAAGACACAATTAAAGAAAATGTGATTTGCATCTTCCAACACCCCACACAAAATACAGTTAACATTCCCTTTCCAACTTCTAGCTCTAAATTGATCTATCGTTTGTAATCAGTTTTGGTAGGTTAGCCACAAGAAGATTTTAACTTTTAGAGGAATCCTACTGGACCACAACTCCTTCAATCTCCTATTAACAACACCCTCAAAAGCCAGATGTTGATACAAAGATTTTACAGTGAAAAGACCTTTCTTTTCTAGACACCGCCCCACCTGGTCTCTTTCCTCATTAAGCCAGGCCCCATCTAGATCATTTTTAAGATCTATCCATAGACCTGCTTCCTCCCTACCAAGATTCCTGTCAAACTTAATATGCCAAATCCCTTTCCAAAGACAATCTGAAACTTTGATAATAGGGTGAGAACAAATTCTAAACAGCAGGGCATATTTAATCTTTAGAGGACAACTGCCTAACCAAACATCATGCGAGAAGTAAACATTCCTCCCATTACCTACCTGATAAGGAGCCCCCATATTTAAAATGTGTTTCACTTTGTGGATGGATTTCCAGAACTAAGAAGCTCTGCTGGGTATTGAGTTTTTGAAATCACCCTTGGGAAAGTACTTAGCTTTTAAAATCCTTTACCAGATCTCCTTATCAGCTCTACTTATCCTCCAAATCCATATACTTAACAGGCAATCATTCATCAATCTAGTATTCATCACCCCCAAAGCCCCAAAATCTTTAGGAATACAAACTACTCTCCAATTGACCATGTGATACTTAAACTTATCACTAGCATCTATCCAAAAGAATCTGGATCTAATACTATCCATTCGCCTATGAGTCTCCTCATTCAACCTATAAAACCCCATTGTATAAATTGGTAAGCTGCTAAGACAGCTATTTGTCAGGATTAACCTGCCCCTAGAAGTCAGAAGATTGTTCTTCCAATTATCCAACCTTTTTCTAAGCTTGCTTATGATTCTACCTGTAGCTTTTTGATAAAGATATCTATCTCCAATATCAATACCCAAATAAGTAAGAGGGAGTGCACCCAACTTACAATTGAAGTTATTAGAGACTTTTAGTGCTTCCGAGTTATCCACCCCTAGAAAAAACACTTCACTCTTATGGTAATTGATTTTTAAACCAGATAGCCATTCAAAATAATACAACAGAAATTTGAGATTAAGAATAAATTTGTCCTCATATTCTATCATCAAGACTGTGTCATCTGCATACTGCAATAAAGACACACCCCTGGGACTAAGTGAGACACCACCCCTTTAACTAGGCCTTGCTCTTGAGCTTTAGCTATCATCACTGCTAGGGTATCAGTTGCCAAATCAAACAACAGAGGAGACAAAGGGTCTCCTTGCCTTAAACCCCTATGAGTGGAGAAGTAATTACCCATTGAACCATTAATATTGATGCTCACCTCCCCCCCCAAGTAATCCCTTTCATGACTTCCTCCAAAAAATCCCACTGAACCTTATCATAAGCCTTCTCAAAATCCAACTTAAGGATAACGCCTTTTCTCTTGGAAACTCTCAAATCATGTAAAATCTCATGTAGGGCCACCACCCCATCCAGAATGTATCTACCCATGATAAAGGCAGTTTGATTCACACTAATCACTCTAGTAGCAATCCTACCTAATCTAACAGTAAGAAGCTTAGTAATGATCTTAAAGCTGACATTCATCAGACAAATGGGTCTAAACTATTTGATAGAATTAGCCTCAATGACCTTAGAAATTAAGGTGATCACCCCATAGTTTAACCACTTAAGGTCTAATTTGCCATCAAAGAAATCATTCACTAAACCCATAAAACTCTTTTGATAACCCCCCAAATGGTCTTATAAAAGAAGGTGGGGAAACCATCTGGACCAGGAGTAGAGTGATCAAGAAGCTCTTTAATAGTTTCCCAAACTTCTTTTTCAGAGAAAGCTTGCACCAGACTATCATTATCCCCATAAGAAACTTTGTTATCTTCACCCCATAAATCTTCAGCTAGATGAACACACACTCTCATTTCAGAACCAAACAGACTTTTATAAAACTTGTATATATGATTTCTAATGCTACTTTCTTCGGTTAAAACACTTCCATCATCTTCCAGACTGAAAATATAGTTCTTTCTCCTTCTTCCATTGGCACAACTATGGAAGAACTTCGTGTTGAAGTCTCCATGAGTAATCCATTTCACACACCCCTTTGCTGCCAGGATCTTTCCTCCATCTCATACAGCTTTTCTAAGTCCTTTTCTGCCTTGTATCTAGAAATCCATTCCTCGGCAACTAAACCTTGCCTCTCAACCCTACTATCTAGATTACTGAGTTGCTCTAGAAGAAATTTCTTCTCTCTTTTATAGTCCCCATTATAATTAGCACCCTAGCCTCTCAAAAACCTTCTTAAGGAGGCTAATCCCCCAACCCACTTATCCAAAGAATAACTAGTGTCAGGAGCTTTCAGGCAAAGTTCACCCCATTTTTGCATAACTACTTTTTGAAACCCTTCCTGGTATAACCACTTTTTCTCAAATAAAAACCTTCCTCAAGTAATATCACTATCATCCCCAGAGTTCAAAACAATGGGACTGTGATCAGAACCTACTCTGATCAAACTGCAGGCATTACTCAAAGGGTACTTATCCTCCCAATCTGTAGACACCAAGATTCTATCTAGTTCCACCATGATAGGACAACTTTGTTTATTAGTCTAGATAAATTTAGAGCCACTTCTATTAATCTCCAGCAATTTGTTATCCGAAATAAAGTCATTGAATCTATCCATTAGAGAATGGTTGGCAACATTAGAGCTTTTATCATCAACTTTCCTGATCAGATTAAAATCCCCCCTAAGACAATAGGGAGACTAGAAGTCTGAATTTTGTTATGTAACTCTCCTAGAAAAACATGAGACAACTCATGTTTAGTAGGCCCATAAACTGTCACCAGCTCCCACCTGAAATTGTTCAACTTATGTCTCACCACCATACTCACAAAGAATATGCCATGGTCAACCCCTTCAATGTCCAATTTGTCTTTTCTCACCTCTAACAAAATGCCCCCGGAGTGGCCAATGGCAAGAATCCAATTCCAATCAAAATCCCCATCCCCAGATATTTCCTTCAAATCTCCCTCAACAAAATCTTGTTTAATAGTTTCCTGAAGCCCAACTGCATCAAATCTCTCTTTATAAATCATCTCCTTCAATTGCCTTTTCCTAGCAAGATTACTTAAGCCTCTAATATTACAGAAAAGAATTTTCATGTTTTACACTTTCTAGAAGGGAACCTATCTTTTCTCAGCTCACCTTCAATCCTCTTCTAAACTTTAAAACCCACAGCCCCCGTTGACTCATTATTAATAATATTGATACCAATTTCAGCACCCCCATCGCCCCCTTTAACAAACCCCACATTAACCTGAGCCTGATTTTACCTGGAGACCAACTCAAACTCTACTTTGGCAATAGCAGCCCTAGCTACTTCACTTGCCTGAAAAGCAGAAATCACCCACATGGCATCTTCATCTTGAGATCCCAAAACAATTCCATACTAGGACGCAACATTTTCTAAATATTCAACAGGAGTATCATTAAGAATAGTAAAGAAATAGTAGTAGACTTACCTTGAAACTCCATATTTTGAATAGACTTCAGCATAGAAGCTTTCTCCTGCATGGGGATCCCTTGATCTTGGATACGAGAACTTTTTTTGGTAGCCACCTGTGGCTCTTTGAACTGCTCTCGAGTCTCAATACAATCAAGCATTGCAGCGTATTCATCTCTCCCACATGGTATCAGAGTGGTGCTGCTCCTGAGCCACCGCCTCCACCGCTTCCGCTGCGCCGCCCCTAGGAGATGATGTCGTCTCCATGATCTCTCTCCCGGGGGCTGCGCAACCTGTAGTTTAAGTTGTGTCGCCGATCATCTAATCGGTTACCAATTAGAGTTTTCCCCAGTCATCTTCAGATTGAGTTTTCTCTTTTTTTTCTCCTATCATAGATCGGTTTGCCTCACCTTGCCGACCCGTCGATGTTCCTTGGCTCTGGACTTCACCGCCTCAACTTTGACCTCTCCGACGCCTCCTCTCCTCCGATGTCGTCGTGGCGTGACGCGGCGCACCCGTCGACACGGCCTTTCGAGCACCCCGTCTATCATCGTCATCATGCCGGATCATCATCGCTGGCCCATCGTCCATGAGTACGAGCTGTCGCACCACCGGGAGCTTGCACTTGTGGTCATGCCATCGACATGCACGGGCTGCTGCTGCATCGCCCCTTCGGGCTGTAGTGTCGCTGCCCGTGGTCACCATTGCCATCGTCGATGCCACCGTCTTCATCAACGCTAATCAGGCCCTTCTCCGGTGCCACCACCGCCGGATCCGGCCTCCTTCGCATCGGATCCGGCGGTGCCTCGCCTGGATCTGGCCCCCTTCTCATCGGATGCACCGATGGGCTTTTCTCTGCCCGAATCTAGAGCTAGCTCTCTCCGCCACTCGTCTCCACGGCCCTAGATCCGGGCTCCCCGGTCGACGACGCCGCTGCCTCCAGCTCGCCTCGGCCTTCTCCGGTGCCGCCACTCCTGGATCCAGCCTCCTCCGCGCTGGATCCAGCAGTGCCTCGCCCTAATCCGGCCGCCTCCTCATCGGATCTGGCTGCCTCCATGCTTCATCTTCGTCCACGGCCAGACGACATCGGCGACCTCTTCACCAACCTTGGCCACGACCTCCTCTGCATCAACCCCACTACCCCGACCACGGCGATGACCTCGACACCAGCTACCTCAACATGGCTCCCTCCTCTATGTCTACGACCATGGTCACCTCGCTCTCGACTACCTTGGCAACAAAGAGCAATCATTATCTTGAGCAAACTCATCGGTTCCCTATACAGTCACCACGTACGTGTGAGGACCCGGGTATTTAACTAGTAATACTTAACCTCCATATGGTTCTAGCATTACTAATCAAATATCCAAAGCCTCGATGGACATGTGCTTCCCAGAATTGCAGCACACGCTCATCATCACAAAATCATACATCATTTTCATACAACAATTAATACTAAGCTCAACAACGACATACATAAAGTAAAGTTATTACAAAAGAGCCGACCGGCCAAATGACACAATTATAAGAAAGACAGCGGAAGCAAAAGCGCCATAAGATGGCTAGAACAAAAGTCGACCGGTTAGCCACATAACCCACAAGGCAACCGACCGGGCCGCCAAGCTAGTCGCCCCGCAAGCTACCACAACACAGCTCACAAAAGTGAGGCCCATCAAGCTCACCTTCTTCCTCTGCAACAATTACATTTAAGCAAGATAACTGAGTACACAAAGGTACTCGCAAGACTGACGTGTGGAATAGCAGACCTATTCATAAACTACATGCAAGCTTATTTAGATGGAGGTTGTATGTCTCATTTTGCACAAAGCCAACTTTATTTGCAATAATGTAATACATTTAAAAGCAAGTTTGCAAATCTGTTTTGTTGTCAAAATAACAATGAAATAAAGATACATACAAGTAACCACCGGAAGTGACTATCCCAATAGCCACCACAACATAGCACGAATCCCGATTCGTACCACCCATCAAGTTTTAATTAAAAGGTTGTAGTCTAACTCTTGAAAGACCTTGCAAGCGTGTCCATAACCTAGGACGAGGCTATTCGAATAGTTTTAACCCGCAGGTGTACCAATGTACCCACACTTCGACCGCCTTTAAGCCACAAAAGCACACTTAGAAGGTATGCCGGCACGGCTAAGTCCTACGAGACGCTTTCCAATATTGTGCATTGACTACGAGCCGCTCGTATGGATCGGAATTCATACGCTTACATTGCAAGCGAAGACAAAAAGCACCATCCTCCCGCGATCCCTCGCGACTCCGCGACCGAAGCCAATACACGCCAAGTACTAAGTCAAGAGAGGTCCCATACCTCTAGTGTGGTTAGCACGCTAAAATGCTTGGTTTAGTGTAACAAGATGTTCGGTCCTTATTGACGCGGCACCATTCGATCACACCCAAAAGCACACCAATCATACCATTGTGCCCAAGTCTAAATCATTTTGTTTTCGTTTTAGTTTTCATAAGTAGACATGGCACAAAGCTGAAATCATAAGTGATAATAAGTTTTATGAGATCAAGGTTATCGACAAGTCGATAACCGCCCATTTCTATCGGAAGCTAAGCATGGCTAAGCAATTAATTCGCAACTACTAAGTGACAAGAGTTCATCCACGAGCTCTAATCACAGCAATAACCTAGGCTCACGGTAGTAGAGAATAATCATTTGCTAAGGAAATGCATCTACTAGGTCAACTAACGACAATAGTTTAACACAAAGTAGCAATGCATACATAGAATTTGTAATCAACATAAATACTTAAAATACTGGGATTAACATGATCAAACTGCTTGCCTTGCTGTAATTGTTCTTGCTGCAGAGGAGGATCCTCAGGTTCAATATAATCTTCGTAACCTAACGCGAAAGTCCGATAAAACCAATAAGAACGAAGAACACCAAATAAAACTCAATAGCAAAAGACATCCAAAACCCATGAAATTTATACAGCAGCTAGAGGTCGATTTTAGACAATTTTAGAAACAAGAATTACTGCATTTGGACTTAGCATGAAAAAGTTAAGGCTAAACCAAGATCTCTCAGCCCATAAATTCTCTAAATTAATTACTGATACTGTTCATGGCAAAAATTTCTATAATGATCTGGAACCCAAAATTTTTATGGTAGGTAGTTTATGTCATTCTAATCACAGCAAAGTTGAGTTTACTAAATTTGGAGTTATATTGATTTTCTTATGATTTTTCTAAGTTGCCAAACTAGCACAATACATTTTCCCAAAACATAAACATGTTCAAAACCTATTTCATATTAAAATACACTAATAGAGGAATTTAACAAAATTGATCTTGCACAATTTGGAGTTATACAGGAAAAGATATGCATTTAACAAGTTTAAATCTATTTTTGGATAATCCAAAATTGGCGGAAATCAAGATATTTGAGTTACACAATTTTCTGTGACAGGAACATGCCCAATTACATTTTTATAATAAACTACAGGGGTATAAAAATTTATTACAACTGGAAACATCTAAAATAGAGTTAAAATGATTTAGTTATGAATTTCTAAAGTTTTGATACAATTTTCAGTTGATAGATAAATACTTACAGAAATGAAATCCAACTTAAACGGAAATAAACGACGTGGACGCTCGAGAGCCCTCGATCTAACATCCTACGGCCTACGCGCGCCGAGAACAGCGCACGCGCGCGATCTCTAAAAGGAGCCCACCGTTAGATCAAGATCCAACGGCTCACGAGGAAGGATGCAACCGGACGGTGCGACTGCCTTGACCAACCACGACCGCAGATCTAAAGATGAACGGTCCTGAGCACACCTCTAATCGGAGGGTCCGAACGCGCACACGATCTCAGCCGCAGATCGTGGGATGGACGGTCCAGAATGAAGAGGGGAACCGGATGGTCCGAATGTTTTTCAGATCTGGGCCGTTGATCACGAGATCGACGGCCCACAACCAACGAAGAACAACGCACGGGACTAAGTGCGCCGTGAGTGATTAAATGAGAGGACCCACAAGACAGTGAGACAGAGGGGATTCTAAGACAGCAATTAATTCCTAAACTAATCATTAGCATTAAATGTATCCTAATGACTCTTCTCGGAGAGGGTTTAAGTGGGCGAGGGCCCACCAGGCAGCGACACAGGGGTTATCCCCGACAGTCATTAATGCCAACACTTAATTAACCTATAATTAAGCATTAATGATGTCGGAACCGCACGGCAATGCGACAGCGGGTGATTACAGGGGATTGGGCCCACATGTCAGTGAGACCTTAGGCCAGATTAAGACACAATTAATACTTCTAATGATTGGGTATTAACTGTGTCCTAATAATCTGACGAAAACGGGCGCTCTCAGCTGACAAAAACCGAGTGGCTTCCACGGCTTGTCGCGGCGATCTCGCCATGCATGGCGCCCAAAATACCAAAATGGGTTCGCAATAGTGATGCGGACCCAATGGTGATGACCTCGCCGACGGTGGAGGTCTAGAACGCCGGCGAGCCGGAAAACATAGAATGAGACCATTTCGGCAAAACATGAAAATAGCAAAATGCTCCGCTGCGGTCCACAAAAGCGAGTGCCAACACTTCTAGGAACTAATCAGAAGCTACCTCAGCCAAGATGAGCTTCAAAAGATGACCGGAGAAGCTTGAACACGATGGAGTTCACCGGAGCCGAGGAAGATGAAAAAGATAATGACAACCTGAGCAAAATGAACACCAATGTGTGATCAAAATAGCTTCCTTAAGTGTAATACTCCGGATGTGTGAGAAGTGAAGAATCGGATTAATAAAAATTAATCGGTAGAGAATTATTATTCGGGGAAGAGAAATTTATTGAATTTTCAAGTGCAATATAGTTTAGAGAGGGATTTCTCTTAACAGGAAAGTATCCATCAGTGATTATGTAATATCCTGTTTAACATTAGAGAATTAATTGAAATGAGGAAGGTATTTAACAGGAATTAAACAGAGAAATCAGTTTTTTAGAGGAGATTTAATCTTGGGCTTTCGGCCCAAGTTGTTTGGCCCAAGTGGGAAGTTGGTTTAAGAAGGGGCCAACCAAACCCTAGGGTTTTTTTACTGTAGCACGCAGCTACAGCACCGCCGCCCTCGTAGCAACCCTCCTCCCCTTTGCTGCCACGCTCCATGTCGCCCCTTTGCTGCTCCTTGCTACCGGTCTTCTGGAGGAAGAAGAAGGGAGAGAAAGGAGGAGAAGAAGGGATCTTCTTCATGGATTAAACCAGCATTTCCCAAGGTTCTACAAGGGTAACGAGGCGTTCTTTGCTGTCTAAGTTGTATTAGATGCGAATTCGATTGGTTTGATTGGATTGAATTGCTGCCGCTACAAATTCAATTCTGTCCAGTTTCTTGCGCGGCTTGTTTCGTGTGTTTAGAGGCAGAATTAGGATTTTGATCTCCTAGAGTTATTTAGATAATGTTCTTAGCTTTCGGTGGCCGTGAAGATCACTCGATTCGGAGGTCTGAGTCAAAAGTTATGATCATTTTATTATCTGCTGCCAGAAATCTGACGAGAATAAACTGTCTGGATATTTCCTAAAATATGATAGGGAAATTGGAAGAATCTGAAAGTTCACCCAACTAGGTTATTGTAGGTAATTCGATAACCTTTGAGATTGATAAAGAACGATCAATTTGGAGTTACCTATTAAAAGTTATGGTCATTTTAGTTTTGCTGTTCGATTGTGTAGGCAGTTTCTGTACTGAAAGTTCAGACAATGGTTAGCCTAATATTATGGCCGAATTGGTTTATCGTGTCAACTAGAGTATTGTAGATTATTCAGTTAAGAATCTACAGAAATTGGGTTTACCTCATTTTGACTTCCAGTTCATGAGTTATGTCATTTACCGTGCTGCTGTCCAGAATCAGTATATGGCAGGAAACGTTGTTTTTCGTTTCAGCTTTGTAAACTCGTTTTGAGTCGCCAAGTAAGCGCTGTAGAATGCCGATTAGTAGCGCTGAGTATATTATGTCTTAATTGAAATTATTTTACCTGTTTAGGAGGTGAAGCCTCAGGTTTAGGAGTATCGCTTTGCCGGCTAACGCGCCGCATCGTGGAAGGCAAGTAAATGTAGCGGTTGTGCTACGGTTTAACCCGTTTTCTTACTAGTTGCACTATGCATGATTGACGTAATGTTAAATGATATGCCATGGTTACATGTTTTCCAAGTAAAAATGTGGTAGCCGATATTAATCAATTGCTATGTTTGGATGAGTTTGGGTAGTATCGTGGTAATTCGCTTAATGAGCCAATATGGAATATGAAAATAAACTCAAGGTGGACATGTTGTTAATTCCTTGTGGTTATTTTCATGATGATCATGTGGTGGTCTATGTGATAGAGTTCCATCTATATCGATTGATTTTGATCTTGGTGAATCGTGTGGGTTATGTGGTAATGGTCTTATGACACGATGGTATTGTGCTTAATGAGACACATGTGGATTATGAGAAAATATTCATGATGAGTATGTTGTTGACCTTCGTGGTTAAATTCTTGTGGTTTATGATTATCATATCATTCATGACATATCATGACATTTGCATTGTGGATGTCGCCGCTATAGCCGCCACTCAGACGGTACAACATCGTGCATTGCCAGAAGACGATGCATACCTTTACCTTGTTGGGTAAAGGTGCGATGGAGCATAGCATACATATGCATTACATTGTGGAAAGATCATTTGCATACTTGTGCAAGATATTGAGGTGAAGTTATTTTTTAAACAAACGCAACTTCACAGTTGCAATGTGGAAATTGACTCATGAGAGTCTCTTGTGGTATGAGTAATGTGGTTGTGGTTGTGGAATGGGGTTCACCCTTGTGGTATGGTAGAGGTTGTGGTTGTGGCATGAGATTCTTCTCTCTTGTGGTAATTGTGGATAGCAGATTGTGGATGCGAGAAATAGTAAAGTTATGAGGTAAAACACGCTAATACTTTATTGTCATTGGTAGTGGTAGTGGTGATTAACATGGAGCGATTGATCAAGATTCAATTGTTAATATTTTACTATCATTGGTAGTAAATATGGTTGAGGCTATAATTGTGATCATTATGGGGATTGGATATTGATGCTTAATATCTTTGTAGTTTAATTGGTGGTAAATGAATGTGGATTCACATTATGGGTGTGGATATTTGGATACTTTAATGATGTTTGTATGTTTGTTTGTAGTCCGAATAGCCTGTAAGCAGTTTGCTTGCTGAGATTTCTATCTCACCCTTGTTTTCTTTTCCCCTACAGTGATTGTTGAGCATTCATGGATGGGTAGAGCGGCACCACAATAATGCACATGGTTCATCAACTCATGTTGTAATAAAGTCGATGAAATTCTAGCAAAATGCTTAACTATTTGTGGAGGATTATGTTATTTAATAAGGATGGACTTGTGAACCATTCTTTGATTAATCTGCTAGAGGTTGTTTAATTATTGAACTTGTTACCGTTATCTTTATTCCCTTAGATGTTTATGCTTCCGCTTAATGCTTTTTGTCTAGAGATGTTGCCGAATTAATTATCTTGAAATTATTGGCTAGTCAGAGTGGTTTAGTAGCATTCCAGGTAATGTGGGTCCTGGGGTGTTACAGTTGGTATCAGAGCGGGCTTTAGGTCTGTGGTAATTAAAAATATTAAATTGACACACAGGTGCACAGTAGGATGGGATGGGACAAGCATTGCATTCAAGCTTTGACATGTTATATTGATGATTCATGCTTGGAGATAATCTTGTATGTTTATGATTTGTTTATATGATCGCTTTGAGTGAGGATAGTCAATGATATGAGGTAGGGATTGCGTTGTTGCCTTGGGCATTGCCGCTTATACCTCGCTCAGAGTACGGGATTTTGATGCGATTACCTCGGGTAACTTAGTTATGATGTCTTGGGTAAGTTTCTTAGAAAAGTGTTATCCTCCTTGAATTGATGTTGGCGATTGTTGGTCTATTACGCTTAATGATTTTCTCGGGTTAGCTGCTTATTGCGGTTGTTGGTTGTCATTAGGCCTCTAATTGTTCTTGAGGCCAAGTATTGTTTCTTCTCGATTGATGGGTTGTTTAACCGCCGTGAGCAGTGCTTTTGGAGAGACTAGTATTTTCCGTGTTGTTCCATCTTTCTTGCTGGAAAACATGACTCTTGTATTTCGTTTGATTTTTTTTTAAAAAAGAGAATCAAAGCTTTATGTGGGAAGTTCATTAACTTGTGGAAGCATTGACTCTATGCATTTCTTCTGAGTTATTTCGACTTTTGAAGTTTGATTTCTCTCTAGAAGGGAGTGTTAAAACCCCTTTGTGATGTTTTGTTGTGTTTAAGTAGTAGGTGGAAATTATGTAAATAATTGATAGATTGTGAATTATCAAGTTGAAAAGTTAGTGTGGTACATCATTAAGTTCTACTAACATCTTTAGAAGTGAAGTCGATTAATATGATGTTGTCCTGTGGTAGTTTGTTGAAGATCTGTGACTAAGAAATTTAGCGATACATGTGTAGAACTCATGCATTTATCAAGGAATATGAAAAACAATTGTTTTGATTATTGTAGTTGTTTAATTTTCCCAACTTGTTGGATATATTGGATTGATTGATCTTAAGTAATTAATCTGACCATTCGGGATGGTCAAGTAAGGAGGTGTTGGAATATTGCCTTAATAAGATTAACCTTAATTATGTCCTCTCTTTACATACTTGATGAGCATGTACAACTGTTAAATTTATGTAACTTTTACCATGCTAAATTGTTGAAATATGTATAAAGAAATGGATACAGGCTGATGTATTGACTTTTGGAATCTTGTCTCATAAAGCTGGTATTATTGATGTTTAAAGTTATTTTATTTTTTTTAATATCTTAACATAAGGTGGAGTATCGAATCTGTGCTCTTTATTGTCTTTGGGATTGCAAAATTAGAGATAGGATCATTAATGCTATGCTGATGAAAAATTAATAGTCAATTATTGACAGCAATGGCTAGAGTGTAATTACCTTTTGCTAAACTAGAGTTGAGCATCAGTACGAGATAAATGTATGGAATCTAATAAGAGATTCATACTAGCATGTTTTGTGAAGTTGTTATGTTCTAAAATCATCTTGTTAAAGAGTTTGTTTTAATATGATGGCTTATGCACTAGGTTTAACTAGATCAAGTAGTTGGAATCTTATTTGGATAATAAGAGCATGATGAATTGATTTATGATGTTCCTTTTGGAAAAGTATGAAGGAGTGGGATGATATGATGATTTTTTTTTTGTAAAGAACGTTTTATCTTGTTGTGAATACAACCGATAGCATGTAGTTGTGATTATGGTGTTGAATGTTTTAAAAATAAAGGAATTTGTTAATTCCATAATACTAATTGCATTGAAGGGTGTGAGATTTACGGTTGGAATCTTTTTGGACCTGATGACTTGTGTGATAGCCGAGGTTGCTTTGAGTAAAGTGACATGTTGAATGATCTTTTTGGTTTTTATCTGAATCTCGTGTTGTGGTCTTCAAGCATCCTTTGTTGGAAATGGCGGGATGTTTTAATCAAAGAAAATTGCTTCTTATTGAAAGGAAAAGTTGTACTAGAAGTATTTGAGGTACAGTTGATCTTATCTTGTGTTTTCCAACCTCATTGCTTTTTTTTTTCTTTTGGTCTTTTGGCTACTGTGATGATGACCATTTTCTGTATGCTGGAATTTATTTCTTCTTACCTCTTCTTCTAAGAACATGGTAATTGTTGTGGGTTGCGAAGCCTTTTGTTGGTCGTGGTTTTGGGTTAGAGTATGATTTGCGGGGCCAGTAGAGTCTATCTACAATGGTGTAGATGATGTACTCAATTGAGCTAATTGTTGAGGTGGCCAACTTGAGATAAATGAGTTGGTGTGTTGGGTAATGATTTGAAAATCCTTGGTTCAAGGAAGTTAAATTATTAAAACAAATGAATTGCGAAATTATTGTTATGTCAAGTAGTGCGATGCTCTCTTGATTCTTGTTTTTGCTGTGTGTTTTTGGCAGAGACCATTTCCAAATTGAGTTGACGTATGTTGAGGCGTAGTCTTTTCCAGTTAGGAAAAGAAATTGATTGTTTTGGTTTGTCGAGTGATTTTTTTTCACTCTTAGCTTATGTGGTGTGGTTCTCCAATTGTCTACTTGACGAGTAGAAATATTTTGTGGTGAATCCTTTGATTTGCATCGTGTTCCTTTGAAGGAAAGCTGGTTGCTAGTGTGATGCTTGAGAGTTCTTTACTCTTCATTGTCGGGTTCTGTTTGCAAAAGATACCGCTGTGCTTCTAGTAGAATGATGTGAGTGGAATTTGTGATCAAATTCTTGACAATGGGTATAGTGTGTTATCCCGAGTTTATTTAATAAGAGAAAAGTGTTTTAAGAAAGAGGATGGTTTGAGAAGGTGGTCTTAATAGTTATTATGGAAATTTTGCCAAAATGGCAGGACTCATATCGCTAAGGGCCGACAAAAGAATTAAGCGGATGTTCGCCGAGAATTGAGTTTGCGTGGGAAGCCTTGTGCTCCTTTGGGTGTCTCCAACCAAGGGTATTGTTCATTTTGGTACCACCGGAAGCTTAGCCCGCGTACATCGGTACTTTTCCAAGTGGTTGCTCGGGTGGGTAGTTTGGCTTATCGCTTGAGTTGCCAAACTCTTTGAGTGGTGTGCACAATGTTTTCCATGTGTCTATGCCGAGGAAATACTTATGGATCCGAACACAAGCTTGACTGAACAGGTCACAGTGGAGCAGGATCTCACTGTGGAGCGTCGGCCAGTTCGTATCTTGGATACGTCAGAGCGGGTCTTGAGGGATAAGACCATCAAGTATGTGAAGGTCCTTTGGACGAATCAGTCGGAGAGAGAGGCTACGTGGGAGCTGGAGGATCTTTTGCGAAAGAAGTACCCCGAGCTCTTCGAGGCTGGTGAGTACACCTAGTTTGGGTTGCTGTTTGCTTGTTGTTCTTTTCTTTGTGGTTCAGAGAGTTGGATTCGAGGCTAATCCTTTTAAGGTGGGAAGAATGTAATACTCCTAAGTGTGAGAAGTGAAGAATCTGATTAATAAAAATTAATCGGTAGAGAATTATTATTCGGGAAGAGAAATTTATTGAATTTTCAAGTGCAATATAGTTTAGAGAGGATTTCTCTTAACAGAAAGTATCCATCGTTGATTATGTAATATCCTGCTTAACATTAGAGAATTAATTGAAATGAGGAAGGTATTTAACAGAATTAAACAGAGAAATCAGTTTTTAGAGGAGATTTAATCTTGGGCTTTCGCCCAAGTTGTTTGGCCCAAGTGGGAAGTTGGTTTAAGAAGGGGCCAACCAAACCCTAGGTTTTTTACTGTAGCACGCAGCTACAGCTACCCGCCGCCTCGTAGCAACCCTCCTCCCTTTGCTGCCACGCCCTCCATGTCGCCCTTTGCTGCTCCTTGCTACTGGTCTTCTGGAGGAAGAAGAAGGGAGAGAAAGGAGGAGAAGAAGGATCTTCTTCATGGATTAAACCAGCGTTTCCCAAGGTTCTACAAGGGTAACGAGAGGCGTTCTTTGCTGTCTAAGTTGTATTAGATGCGATTGATTGGTTTGATTGGATTGAATTGCTGCCGCTACAAATTCAATTCTGTCCAGTTTCTTGCGCGGCTTGTTTCGTGTGTTTAGAGGCAGAATTAGGATTTTGATCTCCTAGAGTTATTTAGATAATGTTCTTAGCTTTGGTGGCCGTGAAGATCACTCGATTCGGAGGTCTGAGTCAAAAGTTATGATCATTTTATTATCTGCTGCCAGAAATCTGACGAGAATAAACTGTCTGGATATTTCCTAAAATATGATAGGGAAATTGGAAGAATCTGAAAGTTCACCCAACTAGGTTATTGTAGGTAATTCGATAAACTTTTGAGATTGATAAAGAACGATCAATTTGGAGTTACCTATTAAAAGTTATGGTCATTTTAGTTTTGCTGTTCGATTGTGTAGGCAGTTTCTGTACTGAAAGTTCAGACAATGGTTAGCCTAATATTATGGCCGAATTGGTTTATCGTGTCAACTAGAGTATTGTAGATTATTCAGTTAAGAATCTACAGAAATTGGGTTTACCTCATTTTGACTTCCAGTTCATGAGTTATGTCATTTACCGTGCTGCTGTCCAGAATCAGTATATGGCAGGAAACGTTGTTTTTCGGTTTCAGCTTTGTAAACTCGTTTTGAGTCGTCAAGTAAGCGTTGTAGAATGCCGATTAGTAGCGCTGAGTATATTATGTCTTAATTGAAATTATTTTACCTGTTTAGGAGGTGAAGCCTCAGGTTTAGGAGTATCATTTTGCCGCTAACGCGCCGCATCGTGGAAGGCAAGTAAATGTAGCGGTTGTGCTACGGTTTAACCCGCTTTTTCTTACTAGTTGCACTATGCATGATTGACGTAATGTTAAATGATATGCCATGGTTACATGTTTTCCAAGTAAAAATGTGGTAGCCGATATTAATCAATTGCTATGTTTGGATGAGTTTGGGTAGTATCGTGGTAATTCGCTTAATGAGCCAATATGAATATGAAAATAAACTCAAGGTGGACATGTTGTTAATTCCTTGTGGTTATTTTCATGATGATCATGTGGTGGTCTATGTGATAGAGTTCCATCTATATCGATTGATTTTGATCTTGGTGAATCGGTGTGGGTTATGTGGTAATGGTCTTATGACACGATGGTATTGTGCTTAATGAGACACATGTGGATTATGAGAAAATATTCATGATGAGTATGTTGTTGACCTTCGTGGTTAAATTCTTGTGGTTTATGATTATCATATCATTCATGACATATCATGACATTTGCATTGTGGATGTCGCCGCTTATAGCCGCCATCAGACGGTACAACATCGCATTGTCAGAAGACGATGCATACCTTTACCTTGTTGGGTAAAGGTGCAGTGGAGCATAGCATACATATGCATTACATTGTGGAAAGATCATTTGCATACTTGTGCAAGATATTGAGGTGAAGTTATTTTTGCAAACAAACGCAACTTCACAGCTGTAATGTGGAAATTGACTCATGAGAGTCTCTTGTGGTATGAGTAATGTGGTTGTGGTTGTGGAATGGGGTTCACCCCTTGTGGTATGGTAGAGGTTGTGGTTGTGGCATGAGATTCTTCTCTCTTGTGGTAATTGTGGATAGCAGATTGTGGATGCGAGAAATAGTAAAGTTATGAGGTAAAACACGCTAATACTTTATTGTCATTGGTAGTGGTAGTGGTGATTAACATGGAGCATTGATCAAGATTCAATTGTTAATATTTTACTATCATTGGTAGTAAATATGGTTGAGGCTATAATTGTGATCATTATGGGGATTGGATATTGATGCTTAATATCTTTGTAGTTTAATTGGTCGGTAAATGAATGTGGATTCACATTATGGGTGTGGATATTTGGATACTTTAATGATGTCGTATGTTTGTTTGTAGTCCGAATAGCTGGTAAATAGTTTGTTTGCCGAGATTTCTATCTCACCCTTGTTTTCTTTTCCCCTACAGTGATTGTTGAGCATTCATGGATGGGTAGAGCGGCACCACAATAATGCACATGGTTCATCAACTCATGTTGTAATAAAGTCGATGAAATTCTAGCAAAATGCTTAACTATTTGTGGAGGATTATGTTATTTAATAAGGATGGACTTGTGAACCATTCTTTGATTAATCTGCTAGAGGTTGTTTAATTATTGAACTTGTTACCGTTATCTTTATTCCCTTAGATGTTTATGCTTCCGCTTAATGCTTTTTGTCTAGAGATGTTGCCGAATTAATTATCTTGAAATTATTTGCTAGCTGTAGAGTGGTTTAGTAGCATTCCAGGGTAATGTGGGTCCTGGGGTGTTACATTAAGGTTCCCATAAGTTCCACAAGTAAGTAATTGCAAAAAGAACCACTTACCGGAGTTGGAGAAGAAAAGGGGTGAAATCAGCCGAAAATCTCGAAACTTAAAATTGAGTGATTCCTATGAATGCAACCCAAAATTAAGTTAGGGGAAGTATAAAGGAAGTTGAGGAGCTCAAAAGGGTACAAGAAAGATTGAAGGTGAACCACTGGACACCAAGATCGCCATTGGAGCTCTCGGGTCAACAATGGTGGTTTGAGGATTTGAAATGGTTTTGAGCTCAAACACAGAGAGTGAGCAAAGTGTGGTGTAAAGGAACACCAGGAGGACCTAGAGGGGGTTTATAAAGAGGAAGGATTAGGGTTTCGAGCAAGAACATGAGTCCATGGTGGGCTCGGTTCATGCTACGGCCATGGACCAAGAAATGATGGGAGCAAGTGAGCACGGTGACAATGGAGGAGAAAGCCTGATGCGCATTTAATGCCCCGCAGAGAGACGTTGACGAAAGCAAGCTTGAAAAGACAGTGCAAAGCTACCCTCTCTCTCTCTCTACCATTGCCTGCATGCGCCGCACGGCTAACCCAAGGAAGAAGAAGAACAGAGAAGACAAGCTACGACCGTTGGATTTGAGATGGACGGTCACGATTTAAATGGGTCCGCCGGACAGTCCGATTGCCCTCGGAAATCCGAACGGTTGGATTGAGATCCAACGGTCCCAATTGAATAGTGCAACCGCACGGTCCGAATGCTCGCGCGAACGTGGGCCGAGCGAGTCAAGTGGCTTGAGCTCGAGCCCGACTCGAACCCAAGGAACAGGAACCAGGTTTAAGATTTTTAAATAGACAGAGGCTTTTGAGGATTTATTGGAGGTAGCAACTTAACTCCAAAAATTCTGAAATTTATACAGGAGCTTGCTGATTTAGACATTGACCTTGTGTAAAATTTTCAAAGGTTTTTATGCATTGCATTTTTCTTCAAAAATTCTGCAAGGTACTAGCTCCAGGTTTGACCGAGAGTCAAACAGGTTTGACTGCCCTCTAAAAATATTCAAACAATTTCTAAAAATTATGAAATTTTTCAGAGGGGCCACATACCATCTCAAAAACTTAGGAAAAATATTTCCAGGAGATGATCAAAAGATTTGACAAGATTGTTTTTGAAAGATCAAGATTTGGATCAAAGACTTGTGACTTTGTATTTCCATAGCTCTTGTACAATAATTGTTTAGTACACATAGGAAATACATGATGTAAGAAAATGTTTTAATTTCTACTCATTTTCTTACATTTGAAACACAAGCCCAAGATTGGGATGTTACAACTCTCCCCTTACAAAAATCTCGTCCCGAGATTTGGCTCACTCGGAAAAAGAAAGAGGGGTAGTCCGAACACGGGCACAGAGCACCATCGGTGCCTTGCAAGCTTACGATTCTTGAGGCGTACAGCTTAGCCAAGTGACCGGTACGAAACTTGGTTTTGACTGGTAGAAAATGTGTCACTTTAGTTGACACGGAGAAACTTAACAAGTCCAGATAGGACAAGGGTTGACAGACTGAGAGATCTTTCTTGATTTTGTGGGTGGCGAGGCAAGATCGTTGTTAGTTGGTGGAGCGACTTATCTAGTTAATTCCGCCAACAACGGAATCTCAGCCTGCTAGCTAGGTATGTAGAGTCATCCCTCCACAGCTAGCTTCTTAGAGGAACCAAGGCTGTTCTCAGTTGGTGGAGCAATTTGTCTGGTTACTCCACTAACGAATGGGACCTCGGCTTGATCAATAGCTATACGGTGTCATCCCTCCGCAGCTATTTTGTTAGAGGAGCTATGGCCCTTTGGGCCACAGAAATTTGAGGCAATAACAGGGACATGATACCCTTAGATGTATAGGGAAGGGAAATGTGTCACTCCAAGCCAAACAATTGTTGAGCGAACTTGATCTGATTTACTAAGGTGGGTTGCACAATTAAGGCAGCGAGAAAGCCATGCTCAACTACTCCCAGGTTGAGCGGTTGGGATTCTTTCAAAAGGGGGTGGGCTGACGCCCCTGATTTAAAGAAACCAGTAGCAAGGTGGGATTTGGCAAAAAGTGTACCCAACATGACGTCAGACGCCTCCGCTACTAGCTTGACGGAGAGGGAGTTGACTTGACCACGAGCAGTCTTGAGATCTTGATTCTTCACAGGGCATTTGTTGGCGTAGTGCCCCTTTTTGAGGCAATGAAAGCATGCGACCTCGGCCAGATTGCGGGGGCCACCACGCTGACTTGCAGGGGCACAAGGTCGAGCTGCGACTTGCGGAGGACGAGGGGTTGTTGCAAGCCTCTTAGGACAATTATTAGCATAATGACCTTTGTTGTTGCAGAAGAAACAAGTGACTTCAGCTAGATTACAGAGGTCGTCTTGCTGACTCGCAGGTGCACGTGATTGGGGCACGGCCTGCGGAGGACGAGGGGCTACCGCAACCTCCTTAGGACAACTATGCGCATAGCGACCCTTGTTGTTGCAGAAAAAGCAAGTGACATCAGCTATCTGTTGACGCTTGTGACGATCCTTAGGCTTTCTCTTTCTGGCCCCGGTAACAAAGGGATTTTCGACCACAATCTGAAAGTTGGGGAAGGTATAAACTGGTAATTTGTCCTGCAGCTCCACAGACAAATCATCCAAGAACTTCTCTGGTCTGGAAGTATTGGCGATTGCGATACTTGTAGATGACCGAAGAAGCACTCGCTAAAGCTCTAATGACCTGGCGATCACCAAGTTCATGCTACACACTTTGGGATAGTGAGTGCTTCCCTCGCAGAGAAAACAAGTGACTTTGGCAGTCGGACAGTTCCCGGGTAGGTGGTCTTCATCACAATTTGGGCAAGCTGTGGTACACTCGCTGCCGTAGTGTCCTTCCTCACCCACAAATACGGCAAACCTTAACCCGCCCGCTTGACAATCTTCGGCGACGTGGCTCTCTCACCAAGGTCACAGCAAAAAGGAGGTAGTTGCCATTCCCTGGGGCAATGGGAACAGACTCCATCACAATCGCCTGGGAGGAGGTGCCTGTGAGTCTTGTTCGGAAATCTGGAGACAGGGAGATCTCCATCTCCTCCAGCTTGCTGACCTAGTCCGCTGCTGGACTGTAACATCCCAATTATGGACTTGTGTTTCAAAGGTAAGAAATTGGCTAAGAATTAAAACTTTTTTTACATCATGTATTTCCTGTATGCTTTGAACAATTGTTGTAAGAAGTTATGGAAATACACAGTCACAAGTCTTTTGATCCAAACCTTGTCTTCCAAAAATTTTTATCTCAAATCGTGTGATCATCTTTGGGAAATATTTTTCCTAAGTTTCTGTGATGGTAGGTGGCCCCTCTGAAAAATTTCACAATTTTTAGAAATTGTTTGAATATTTTTAGGGGGTAGTCAAACTTGTTTGACTTCCAGTCAAACCTTAAAACAGAGCCTTGCAGAATTTTTGGAGATTTATTCACAGCATAAAAACCTCTGAAAATTTTACACAAGGTTAGTATCTGAGTTAGCAAGCTCCTGTAAAAATTTCATAATTTTTGGAGTTGTCTGGCTACCTCAAATAAATCCTCCAAAGTCTCTGTTCTAATTTAAAAGTCAAAACCTGAATTCACTGTGCTTTGGGTTCGAGTCAGACTCGGGCTCGAGCCAATTGACTCGGTCCAGTCAACTAACTGCACCGAGTCTCTCTTTTAAAAGCGCGCATTGAATCCGAACCGTTGGATCTCGATCGCACGGCTCATGTTCAAATAATCTTTCGGACCCTCCGGTTGCAAGTTCAAATTTCAACCGTTGGATCTAAATCCAACCGTTCAGATCCTCTGAAACCTTCGGACCCTCCGGTTGTTGGCTTGAATCCGAGCCGTTGGATTAAGATCCAATGCTCGCTTGTCCCTCTGTTGTAAACCACGTTCGCGACGTGGGGCAATCTGAGCCGTTCATTTCTAATCCTAGGGTGTGAGGACCCCAATTTATTTGGCTTGTAATGCTTAACCAACCACCTGGTCCTAGCATCACAAATCAAATAATCGATCTCGAGATATGTATACTTCCTGCAGCAAGATACACACCTCGGTACAAAATTAGACATCAACTCCATTCCAAACATAGAGTCCAAACACCACACTACTAAACGGAAGATAAACAAATAGTAGAGTTATTACGGACAAAGGCCGACGGCCAAGATACACAAATAAACAAGAACGACAATGAAGCAAAGTGCCATAAGATGGCTATAAACAAAGCCAATCGTGCCTCCAACCCACAAGGCATCCGACCGACCGCCAAGTCTAGTCGCCCACGAAACGGCAACACACTCACGTAGTGAGGCCCTTGGGGCTCACCTTCCTCCTCTCGCAACAAAACATTAAGCAAGGCACCGAGTACAAAGATTGTCTTTGTACCCGCAAGACCGACGTGTGAACTAATGCACTGCTCATAAGCTACATGCAGCTTATTTGGTGGAGGCCATATGTTTTATTTGCATAAAGCCAATTTTCATTTGCAATAATATAATACAGCTTGAAGGCGGGTTTGCAATTCATTTTTAATGTTGAAATAACAAGAAGGATAAATAATAATAAAAGAATAAAGGTAAACAACCTAGAAGTGACTATCCCAATAGTCACCATTAACAATAGCACGAATCCCGCATTCGTACCACCCTTCAAGTTTTAATTTAAATGTTGTAGTCTAACTCTCGATAAGCTTACCCAAGCGTGTCCATCACCTAGGACGAGGCTATTCGAATAGTTTTTGAACCCCGCAAGGGTGTACCATGCACTCCACACTTCAGATCGCCTTTAAGCCAAAGCACACTTCGAAGGTATGCCTAAGCACACTAAGTCCTACGAGACTTTTTCCAATATTGTGTATTAACTACGAGCCGCTCGTATGGATAGAAATCCATACGCTACATGGTAAAGCCAAAAAGACAACTACCCACTCGTGATAAAGCTTTTGGACAACTACCATGCTCCCACCTCCATCCTCCCGCGACCTCCCGCGACCCGAGCCAATACACGCCAAAGTACTAGGTCAAGAGAGGTCCCATACCCTCTAGTGTGGTTAGCACGCGAAATGCCCTGGATAATGTAAACTCACAAGATGTTCGGTCCTTAATTGACCTGCACCTTTCGAATACACCCAACAGATCACACCAATCTTACCAAGCAGTTCGCGTCTAAATCATTTTTGTTTTCAGTTTTAGTTTTGCAATTAAACATAGCGAAATGCTGAAATATAAAGTTATAGAAAATTTTAGGTGATCAAGGTTACCGACTAAGTCGATAACCGCCCATTTCTACCGATACTAAGCATGTCTAAGCAATTTGACCCGGATCTACTAAGTGACAAGAGATCATCCAACACCTCGATCACAAAGAAATAACCTAGGCTCAGTAGTAGAGGTCAATGTTTTGTCTACAGGATATGCAACTACGGATTTAACTAATCAATTTAACACAAATTAAGCGATGCATACATACAGATTGAAACAAAATATTAGACTTTAAAATACCGATAAACATGATCAAACCGCTTGCATTCGGTCATTTGCTCAATTTGTTATGAGGGTCGTTCTCGTGGTTGCCGCAAATATCGAAGCCTAGCGATTGAACAAAACAAATAATAAGAACGAATAACACCGACAAAACTCAAACATGCAACAACAAACAAACATACTAAAACTCATACAAGAGCTTAAGCATGATATAACAAAATTTTTCAAACAGAGAACAATTCATTTTAAGTTATTAAGAATTTTCTATGAATTTCCTAAGCTAAAAACACATCAAAACACTAGTTAATTACTTAACAAATTTTCATGAACATAAACAGTGTATAAAACCTATCCTGATAATTAGCACACTAAAAATGAAAATTTACAGAGTTGGTTTTACTGGATATGGACAATTATTGAAAAGATATGAATTTTCTAACTTGGAAAAATACATAAAACACCATTTAATTAATTAACAGATTTTTGCTACAGAGACAAGGTTGAGACTAATTTTTAATAAATAGCACAATTAAAATGAAAATGAACAACGCACTGGTTTCATGCGATTTGGATAAAAATTGAATTAGTTATGCATTTTCTAAGTTTAAATGAATTAACAATGCGACAAAACACATTACGTAAATACTAAAGCATTTAATCCTTTTTCTACCCACACCAACCAGCCCAGACACCGACTAGCGGGCCTGGCGCGCAAAGTCTTGACTGCAATGTACCCGCTCACGAAAGAAGCGTCGAAGGCGTATTCTAAGAATACGCTTTGACTTATCAAAGTATACTTCTAACATATACACACAAAGAAATACGCTTCCGACAGAGAAAACGTAGCACTGAGCTACACATCCACCAACCGACAGATGGGCCCACATAGCGTTGACTAAGAAAATAACATAACGGTTGGATTAAAGGATTTCTAAACGCGTTTAACAGAGAGGCCCACAAATCGCTGACATAACTAAACAAAGATTAGTGCTAATCGATCGCCATCGTGGCTCGCTCGGCTACAAGACGGGGACGCGGCGCGCGCCGCGCAGTGGATCTCGCGAACAGCGGGTTTCAAAGTGAGCGAGTGATACCTTCGGTTCACAGAGACTTTGCGAACCCGATGACGGCGGTGTCGACCACCGAGATGCCGCGATGAGTCGGCGGCGAACGGAGGCGAGAAGAAAGTGCGCCTCGCGAGAAGACGCCACGACGATGAGAAGCTTCGAGAAGGTGCGCACGGCCCGCCTTGACTCTGTGAAGGATAAGCCCACGACCACGACGACGATGGAGCTCCGCGGCGGCCGAAATTGCTGCGGCGGCAAATCACCGTGCGCGGGGAAGAAACGCCCACACGCCCACCATGATGTGCCAAGGCCAGAAAGGAGCTCACGGTTAGACTCAGAAAGGGATTGCGATCACGAGGGACCAAGCGCCGAGGCGAGGGACTCACCAGAGCGCAAATGAGCTCCCGAGACCGAGATCGCCGGAGGCGGAGACGACGATACTGCCCCTGGTGATTCACTGGACGCCAAGGACCCAGGATGGGCAAAATGGAGGCGGCGTCGAGCGTGGATCACGGTGGTGCGGTCGCGGGCTCAAGGGCGGCGCTAATTCGGCGGCGCTACCTTCGTTCTCTTCTCCGGCCGAAACAGAGAAGCGGGCGGAGACAGCGAGAGAGCGAAGGAAACGAAGAATGGATGAGTGCGGTGAGGTTATAAAGCTCTGGCGATGCTTCGGAGAGGGACACGCGGGCAAATAGGTGGCAGCGGCGAGGTACGTGGCACCCATGCGCGAACGGCCGCGAGCTCCGGTGAGGTGCGGAGAAGACGAGGGCGAATCTGACAGGTAGGGTCCACCTGTCAGCGACGGACGAAGCGGTGCGAACCGGTGGTTTGATTTGATCAGCAACGCACCGACCGTTGGATCTGAAATGGACGGCCGATTGGTGTATGCATTCGACAGTCGGTTAAGACGCTGACGTGGATCGCTCGATCTTCATCGGACGGTCACGATTGATTAGATTCGCGTGCGACATTGGCGCGACCGAGCCATTTAGGTGCGGTCGGGTTTGAGTCGGGCTCGGGTCCGAGCCCGACAAACAAATGAATACCGATTTGAAGTTTTAAAAGGTGAGAGAGTTTGGAGAATTTTTAGAGGTAGCTCTGAGCTCCAAAATTCCGAAATTTTTATGGTAGTTACTTGAGACAGAGATCAACATTGCATAAATTTTCCAGAACTTTTATGCACTGAAAAATTCTGCAGAAAATTCACAAGCATGCTGACCTAGGGTTTGACCAGATTTTCAACTAGTTTGACTTGGCCATTTGAAATAGCAAATAAAATCTAAAAATTGTGAAATAATTCAGGAGGTAGATAGGATGATCAAGATGACAGGAAAAATAATTTCAGAGGATGATCACAAGTTTGAAGGCTAATAATTTGATGACAACAATTTCCAATCACAAGAATCAACTTCTAGAAAATTGGAAATTGCTAGGAAAATGTAGAAACTTTCAAATGATTTGAAGAGACAACAAAAGTTTTTATTTCTCCTCAAAATTTTACATTTGAAATACAAACCCTAAGTTAGGGTTGTTATAAATCTCCCCTTACAGAATCTCGCCCAGATTCTCGATCACCGAGAAGAATGATGGGTAATCTGCCGAGACGATCTTCCCGCTCCCAAGTGGCTTCATCCTGAGTGGTTTGACCATCGAACTTTGAGGAACTTGATCACACGGTTCCTCGCTCTTCGCTCAGCTTCTTCGAGGATACGAACGGACGCCACGATAAGACAGATCTTCCGCACATCGATATTTTCCAATGGTGTTTCCTCAACTGGAATACGGAGGCACTTCTTCAATTGTGACACATGGAAAACATCATGCACCCTTCAAGTGTAGCCGGCAACTCCAACTTGTATGCAACAGCTCCCACTTTCTTGATGATGCGATATGGCCCGACATATCGAGGAGCCGGTTGCCCTTGACACCAAACGACGATGTCCTTCAGAGGCAAGACTTTGAGATACACAAAGTCATTGGGTCGAAACTCACCTCGGCGACGACGATCGTGATAGCTCTTCCGCTCGATCGAGCCACACGCAAGTGCTCACGAATCAATCGCACTTGACTCTCACCTCATTGATGGAATCGAGCCAAAGAACTGCCTCTCCTGCCCTCGACCAGTTCAATGGGGTTCGCATCGCCTCCCATACAAAGCCTCAAACGGTGCCATACCGAGACTAGCCTGGAAGCTGTTGTTGTAGGAGAACTCGGCAAGTGGTAGGCACTTCTCCCAATTCTTCCCATAGGAAAGAACACAAGCACGGAGCATGTCCTCTAGAACTTGGTTGACTCGCCCTCCGTCTGACCATCAGTCTGAGGATGATAGGCTGAGCTGAACGAAAGACGGGTCCCCATGGCTTCCTCAGATCAAAGCAAAGTCGGGAAGTGAAAAGAGAACCACGATTCGACACCATCGCTCGTGGCACACCATGCAAACTCACAATGCGGATATGTAGAGGTCCGCCAATTTCATCGACGCCGAGGGCGTACATACCGCGAGAAAATGTGCTACCTTTGTCAATCGGTCAATAACCACCCAGATAGCATCCTTCCCCGAAGAAGTACGGGGCAAACCAGTGATGAAGTCCATACCAACGGAATCCCACTTCCACTCGTATAGGCAAGGGTCGGAGGAGACTCGCCGACGCCGATGCTCGGCCTTCACGCGACAACATACGCCGCACCGCAACGAACCCGCAATCTCGCTTCATGCGAGTCCACCGAATCTCTCGACGCAGATCTTGGTACATTTTAGTGGCACCGGATGGATGGACAAAGGCGAATCATGGGCCTCCAAGAATCAAATCCCGCAACTCGGGACCTTGGGACCACAAGCCGCTGCCAAACCATACGACACCGTGCTCATCTTCCGAGAAACACCGCTATCCCATCCTTGATATTCGCTTGATCCGGTTCACACCGACATCCGATCGCCTTTGCGCCTTGACTTGATCCACCAAGGTTGGTTGCACAACCAAGGCGCACAAGGGAACCATGCTCAACCAAACCCAAGTTGAGACGCTGAAATTCGCAAGAAGTGCAGGTTGTCGCTCTGGATCATCGAGTATTGCAATACACCTTTCGGCTAAGTGCATCAAGAACCACATTGGCCTTGCCAGATGATATCGAATACCCATGTCATAATCTTTGATCAATTCTAGCCATCTCTCTCGCTCGAGGTTTAGATCTGGGCCGAGTGAACAAGTATTTCAAACTCTTGTGGTCGAATACACCTCACGCCGTTACCGATCGATAATGCCGCCAAATCTTGAGTGCATGAACCACAGCACCAACTCTAAATCATGAGTGGGATAATTGAGCTCGTGAGGTCTCAATCGCTCGATGCATAGGCGATCGCCTTGCCTTCCCGCATAAGAACACATCCAAGTCCACGACGAGAGGCACGCAATAAATATCAAGCTCTTGTGGATATCGTGAAGAGTGAGGATGGGCTGAAGTCAAACGCTGCTTGAGCTCCCGAAAGCTCTCATCGCAAGCAGAGGACCACACAAACTTCTTGTCCTTCTTGAGCAATTCACCATTGGCTTTGCGATCTTGGAGAAGTTCTCGATAAAGCGCGTAGTAGCCCGCTAAACCCGTAAAACTCCGCACATCGCTGATCGACTTGGTGACCCCAAGATAGAACGTCGCCGACCTTGTTGGGATCCACGGCTATGCCTCCAGTGAAAGAACATGGCCCAAGAATGCCACTTCCTTCAACCGTAACTCGATTTGTCGAACTTCACAGATAGCCGTGCTCCCGCATTTGCCCAAAACAATCTTCGATGCTCAAGATGATCTTCTTCATCTTGGAATAAATAAGAATATCATCAATGAAGACCACCATAAATTTGTCCAAAACTCCATGAATACCGAATTCATTAAGTTCATGAACAAAGCCGAGCATTGGTTAAGCCAAAGGACATGACGGTGTACTCGCACATACCATAACGAGTAGTGAAAGTCGCGGAATATCTTCGATCTCGATCCGACTGATGATACCCCATTCTCAAATCAATCTTTGAGAACACTGGCTCCATCAACCGATCAAACAGATCATCAATGCGGGCGAGAGGATATTTGTTCTTCACCGTCACCTCATTGAGAGGACGGTAATCCACGCACATGCGCAAAGTCTTGTCCTTCTTCTTCACAAAGATCACCGGACAACCCCAAGGAGATGAACTGGGACTGATGAAACCTTTGCTTGGAGCTCACCAAGTCGCTTCTTCAATTCTTCTAGCTCATTGGGAGGCATTCGACACGGCGCGCTTCGAGATAGGGGCGACGGCAGCAACTCAATGACAAACTCAAGGTCTCGAACCGAGGCATCCCTGCAAGTCTTCGTGAAAGACATCCGTAAAGTCGATACTATGGGAACATCCCGAATTTGCAAGGTCAAGCTTCGCTTCTAATGCACATAGATGCGAATTTCAAGCCGCGCGAAAATCCGACTGCTCGCTCAAGGGTGGTGAGATAGACAATCTTCCGGCACAATCGATCGTCCCAAATGTTGGGACAACCAATCCATGCCAAGAATCACATCCGCACTCAATCGAAAGCGTAATAAGGTTTGCCAAAACCCCACCCTCCGACTATGATAGAACATCCCGACATCAAGATCGCTCATTTCCGAACCCGAGAGCGGATCGACAAAGGAACTCCCAAAGGAACACAAAGAAGACCACTAGCAGCAGCAAATGATCTTGAAATAAAGAATGCGATGCTCGTAATCAAATAATACCGCAGCACGGACGAATTAACGAGAAGTGTACCCATCACGACATCCGCGCCCCGAGCCTCCTCACCGAAGGTGGTTGACTCGACCACGCCGCACTCAGGTCTTCGGATAACCTTCGTCGGTGGGTGACCACTCCCTACCCGCCCTCCATTAGGACGAGGCGCATCGCAACACTCGAGGGCAAGCGTTGGCGAGTGGCCCTTGTTGTGGCAAATAAAACAACTAACCTCGCCGCGGATTGCGGAGACCGCTCATTGGCCGATCGCAGTGCACGTGGCTGAACCACGGCCGCGGTGGACGAGAGTTGGTGCAGATGGCCTCGGCGCCGCGAGCAAAAGAACGGGCCATCGTGCCGCCCACCGAGGACGAGTGAGGTGGTGTGAGTAGGCGATGTGCCTCCCATTTGCGCTATGGACTCACCCAACGCTTTGCCTTATGCTCAAGAACAATGGCCTTATCTACCAAGGCTCGAAAGTCGAGAAGTCCACAATAGATAGCTTGTCCCGCAGCTCCTCTGACAAGCCATCCATAAACTTCTCCCGCTAGCCTCATTCGAGGCAACCTCTCCCGAGCATAACGAGCCGCATGATTAAACTCGTATAGATACTCCGTCACGCACTTGCGCCTTGCTTGAGCGAGGAACTCCTTCTTCTTCACTTCATCGAGGCCATCGTGATGTGGGCCCGACGAAAAGTCGATCTGAACTCCTCCCACGCGACCACATGGCCCGCGGTGCATGGCGAGATAGTTCTCCCACCATGAGAGTGCCGCGCCTCGCCGTGGTGGGACGCGAAGAGTGCCTTATCCTGCGTTCGGCATCGAGCTATGTTGAGCTTTCGCCAATCATGCGCAGACCAATCATCCGCATCGAGGGTCCTCGAGAGCGGAGAAAGTCGGCGGTCGCGTGACGGAGGAACTCGCAAGTCCCCGCGAGTCCGTGGCCGCCACCACCGGCAGTGGAGTGGAGGTATTCCTAGCAATAACCTCCAAGATGCGCTGTCGGTCCATGCGGTTTCGCTCGATCCGAGCGAGCACCTCACCATGGTCGGAGGAGGGAACTCCTCATCATGACTAGCCTCGCGATCGCCACGCTGCTTCTCCGCCATCCTGCTTCACTAAGACAAGTTAACAATAGCAGGAAAACAAGAAGTCGATAACCCACTGCAAATAACTTACTAACAAAGACAAAACAAACACAAGACTTTTAAGTTACAAAACCAATTGACAAAAATCGGACACTTAGCAACTCATACATATCTTACCCTTATGCTCCCACAAATTTTAATTAGACTAATTCTCTATGGTTCTCCCAAAGACTCGATTCTACTCAGTAGCAACTATCTTTTGAAAGGAAAGAGGAAAACCAAGTTTTAAACTCAAATTAGAGTAAGATAAGAGTAGAAGGCTAAGATAGGTAAGGAGTAAAACTCGAGAATCGCCTAGGTTTTCATAAACCCTTTTTATACTTTGAAATTAAGCTTTTTCAAAATATCCTAAAGACGACTATGCTTGGGTTGTTACTGTCGTAATGGCTCGATACCAACTTTGTGAGGACCCCAATTTATTTGGCTTGTAATGCTTAACCAACCACGGTCCTAGCATCACAAATCAAATAAAGCGATCTCGAGATATGTATACTTCCTAAAGCAAGATACACACCTCGGTACAAAATTAGACATCAACTCCATTCCAAACATAGAGTCCAAACACCACACTACCAAACGGAAGATAAACAAATAGTAGAGTTATTACGCATAAAGGCCGACTGCCAAGATACACAAATAAACAAGAACGACAATGAAGCAAAGTGCCATAAGATGGCTATAAACAAAGCCAATCGTGCCTCCAACCCACAAGGCATCCGACCGACCGCCAAGTCTAGTCGCCCACGAAGCGGCAACACGACTCACGTATGAGGCCCTTGGGGCTCACCTTCCTCCTCCGCAACAAAAACATTAAGCAAGGCACACAGTACAAAGATTGTCTTTGTACCCGCAAGACCGACGTGTGAACTAACAGACTGCTCATAAGCTACATGCGAGCTTATTTGGTGGAGGCCATATGTTTTATTTGCATAAAGCCAATTTTCATTTGCAATAATATAATACGATTGAAGGCGGAGTTTGCAATTCATTTTTAATGTTGAAATAACAGTAAGGATAAATAATAATAAAAGAATAAAGGTAAACAACCTAGAAGTGACTATCCCAATAGTCACCATTAACAATAGCACGAATCCCGCATTCGCATCACCCATCAAGTTTTAATTTAAATGTTGTAGTCTAACTCTCGATAAGCTTACCCAAGCGTGTCCATCACCTAGGACGAGGCTATTCGAATAGTTTTGAACCTCCGCAGGTGTACCATGCACCCACACTTGCATCGCCTTTAAGCCAAAGCACACTTAGAAGGTATGCCAAGACAACTAAGTCCTACGAGACTTTTCCAATATTGTGTATTAACTACGAGCCGCTCGTATGGATAGAAATCCATACGCTACATGGTAAAGCCGAAAGACAACTACCCACTCGGGATAAAGCTTTGGACAACTACCATGCTCCCACCTCCATCCCTCCCGCGACTCCCGCGACCCGGAGCCAATACACGCCAAAGTACTAGGTCAAGAGAGGTCCCATACCCTCTAGTGTGGTTAGCACGCCGAAATGCACGGATAATGTAAACTCACAAGATGTTCGGTCCTTAATTGACCCGGCACCTTTCCAATACACCCAACAGATCACACCAATCTTACCAGCAGTGCCCGCTTCAAATCATTTTTGTTTTCAGTTTTAGTTTTGCAATTAAACATAGCGTAAATGCTGAAATATAAAGTTATAGAAAATTTTAGGTGATCAAGGTTACCGACTAAGTCGATAACCGCCCATTTCTACCGATACTAAGCATGTCTAAGCAATTTGACCGGATCTACTAAGTGACAAGAGATCATCCAATGACTCTCGATCACAAAGAAATAACCTAGGCTCAGTAGTAGAGGTCAATGTTTTGTCTACAGGATATGCAACACGGATTTAACTAATCAATTTAACACAAATTAAGCGATGCATACATACGCTTGAAACAAAATATTAGACTTTAAAATTGGGATAAACATGATCAAACGCTTTTGCACGATCGCTGTTGCTCAATTTGTTGCGGAGGGTCGCTCGTGGTTGCCGCAAATATCGAAGCCTAGCGATTGAACAAAACAAATAATAAGAACTAATAACACCGACAAAACTCAAACATGCAACAACAAACAAACATACTAAAACTCATACAGCAGCTTAAGCATGATATAACAAAATTTGTAAACAGAGAACAATTCATTTTAAGTTATTAAGAATTTTCTATGAATTTCCTAAGCTAAAACACATCAAAACACTAGTTAATTACTTAACAAATTTTCATGAACATAAACAGTGTATAAAACCTATCCTGATAATTAGCACACTAAAAATGAAAATTTACAGAGTTGGTTTTACTGGATATGGACAATTATTGAAAAAGATATGAATTTTCTAACTTGGAAAAATACATAAAACACCATTTAATTAATTAACAGATTTTTGCTACAGAGACAAGGTTGAGACTAATTTTTAATAAATAGCACAATTAAAATGAAAATGAACATACTGGTTTCATGCGATTTGGATAAAATTGAATTAGTTATGCATTTTCTAAGTTTAAATGAATTAACAATGCGACAGAAAACACATTACGTAAATACTAAAGCATTTAACTTTTTCTACCCACACCAACCAGCCCCAGACATCGATGGCGGGCCGCACAAAGTGTGACCGAACAACCATCACGAAAAGTGACGTCAAGGCGTATTCTAAGAATACGCCTTTGACTTATCAAAGTATACTTCTAACATATATGCACAAAGAAATACGCTTCCCGACAGAGAAAACGTAGCACCGAGCTACACATCCACCAACCGATGCAGATGGGCCCACATAGCGTTGACTAAGAAAATAACATAACGGTTGGATTAAAGGATTTCTAAACGCTGTTTAACGAGAGAGGCCCACAACCGGTGACATAACTAAACAAAGATTAGTGCTAATCGATCGCCACCGCGCTCGCCGGCGCCAAGACGGGGACGGCGCGGCGCCGCAGTGGATCTCGCGAACCGGCTGGTTTCAAAGTGAGCGAGTGATACCTTCGGTTCACAGAGACTTTGCGAACCCGATGACGGCGTGTCGACCACCGAGATGCCGCGATGAGTGGCGCGAACTGAGGCGAGAAGAAAGTGCGGCCCTCGCGAGAAGACGCCACAGCGATGAGAAGCCGAGAAGGTGCGCACAGCCGCTTGACTCGTGAAAGATAAGCCCACGACCACGACGACGATGGAGCTCGCGGCGCGAAATTGCTGCGCGGCAAATCATCGTCGGCGCGGAAGAAACGCCCACACGCCCACCATGATGTGCCAAGGCCGAAAGAGCTCACAGTTAGACTCGTAAAAGGATTGCGATCACGAGGACCAAGCGCCGAGGCGAGGACTCACCGAGCGCAAATGAGCTCCCGAGACCGAGATCGCCGGAGGCGGGAGACGACGATATCGCCTCGGTGATTCATCGACGCCAAGGACCCGTGGATGGGCAAATGGAGCGGCGCCGAGCGTGGATCACGGTGGCGCGATCGCGGCTCAGGCGGCGCGATTGGCGGCGCTACTTTCGTTCTCTTCTCGGCCAAAGCAGAAGCGGGCGGAGGCAGAGAGCGAAGGAAACGAAGAATGGATGAGTGCGGTGAGGTTATAAAGCTCGCGATGCCGGAGAGGGACACGCGCAAATAGGTGGCGTGGCGAGGCGTGGCACCCATGCGCGAACGCCGCGAGCTCCGGTGAGGTGCGGAGAAGACGAGGCGACCGGCGGTAGGGTCCACCGTCGCTACCGACGACGAAGCGGTGCGAACCGGTGGTTTGATTTGATCGCAACGCACCGACCGCTGGATCCGAAATGGACGGCCGGGATTGGTGTATGCATTCGACAGTCGGTTGCGACGCGACGTGGATCGCTCGATCTTCATCGGACGGTCACGATTGATTAGATTCGCGGTGCGATTAGTTGGCGACCGAGCCATTTAGGTGCGGTCGGGTTGAGTCGGGCTGGGTCCGAGCCCGACAAGCGATGAATACCGATTTGAAGTTTTAAAAGGCTGAGAGAGTTTGGAGAATTTTTAGAGGTAGCTCCTGAGCTCTAAAAATTCCAAAATTTTTATGGTAGTTACTTGAGACAGAGATCAACATTGCATAATTTTTCCAGAACTTTTTATGCACTGAAACATTCTGCAGAAAATTCACAAGCATGCTGACCTAGGGTTTGACCAGATTTTCAACTAGTTTGACTTGGCCATTTGAAATAGCAAATAAAATCTAAAAATTGTGAAATAATTCAGGGAGGTAGATAGGATGATCAAGATGACAGGAAAAAATAATTTCAGAGGATGATCACAAGTTTGAAGGCTAATAATTTGATGACAACAATTTCCAATCACAAGAATCAACTTCTAGAAAATTGGAAATTACTAGGGAAAAATGTAGAAACTTTCAAATGATTTGAAGAGACAACAAAAGTTTTTATTTCTCCTCAAAATTTTACATTTGAAATACAAACCCTAAGTTAGGGCTGTTACATAGGGCTTGCGATCTCCTTCGTTGTGTTTTAAACCTCAGAGGCGTGGCGCAATCTCAGCTGTCCGATTTAAGTCGTAGGGCTCCGGATCGCCCGAGCTTTTCTCTCTGGTCATCTTCAACCTCCAGCCGTGCATGAGCAGTAGGGGAGTGATGGCAGTGTCAAATCGTGCTTCCTACGGCCGCCCTAGTCAACAGTAAGGGTCGTGGGAGACACATTCGGCCGTGCCATACCCTAATGCACATCTACCACCTTTTTCCTTGTCGACCGCGTCTGGTGCTCTGTGCTTTGCCGCCCGAAAAGCTTTTGGTCCAAACCCTAGTGTCTTCAAAGCTTTATAAGCACCCAAAACACTTCCTGGTGTTTCTTTAGACCACCATCAAGCTCCATTCACAGTATTGGAGCTTAACTCCTCAAAACCTCCAAATCGCCATTGTTGACCCGAAGAGCTCCATTGGTGTTCTTGGTGTTCCAGTGGTTCTCCTTCACGTTTCTTTACCCTATTCTTATCTCCTTACTATCTTGAACATTTCCCCTCACTTTATGTTGGATTTGATTCTCAGGAATTGTCCAATTTGGGGTTTGTTCAAATTCGGCTGAAATTGGTCATCTTCTTCCTCAGCTCAGGTGAGTGCTCCATTTTCAAATTTCTTGCTCATGTAGCTTCTGTGGACCATAATGAAGCTATATTGATGCTTTGGAATCACTCATTTGGCTCAGGGTACCATTTTCGACCTTTCTTCTCCAAGTCCGCGAGCCTCCACCGTGGACCAGCTTCTCCGGCCATCTTTGAAGCTTCTCTTCATCAAGGTAGCTTCTTATTAGTCCCTAGAGGCTCTGGCACCCACTTCTTAGGTCTGGCGGAGCTTTTTGTTATTTTCGCGTTTAGCAGTAGAGCTCCATTTTCGTTTTTCCGGCTAGCCGGCGTTCTAGTCTCTCACCGCCGGCGAGAATGCCACCATTAGGTTCGTAGTGCTATTGCGGTTCCATTTTAGTTCTTAGTTGGCGTCGCCGCGGCCAGTGTCACCGGCGACAAGCCGTTGAAGTTCCTCGGAAGTTTACCGGCAAGAACTCCCGTTTTCGTCATTTGTTTAGGACATGTTAATTGCCAGTGATTGCTAATCATTAGTTCATTAATGGTGTCTTAATCTTTGTCGTTGAGCCACTGACGGTGGGCCCAACATCCTTAAATCATCCACTGGTACAACTCCGTGCGTGTCGGACATCATTAATGCCTAATCATTGGTTAATTAATGTGTCGGGGTGTTCGCTGTCGGAAAATCACCTTTTAGGTCACTGACATGCGGGCCCTCCAATCTTTTAATTCTCATCTATGCCAGTCATTAGGGCGCATTAATTACTAGTTAATCTCCAATCATTGGTTCCTGGTAATTAATTGCCGTCTTAATGCAACCCTCGGTCTCACTGACATGTGGGTCCCCTTTAAAGTCCTCTCCGCACACTTAAGCCCCGTGCGTAGCACTTGGTTGATCGTGGACCGTCGATCCCGTGATCAACGGCCCAGATCTAGAGTGCATTCGGACTATCCGGTTGCCTCCATCATTCTTGACCGTCGATCCCGTGATCAACGGCTGAGATCTGTTATGCATTCGGACCATCCGACTGTTGGTGTGCTCTGGACCGTCCATCTGCAGATCTGCGGCTGTGATTGGCCCAAGCAACCGCACCGTCCGGTTGCTTTCCCTCGTGTGTGTCGTTGGATCTTGATCCAACGGTGGGTCTCTTTTAGGTGTCGCGCGCGTGCGCTATTCTCGTCACGCGTGAGCCGTAGGATTTTAGATCAAGGGTTGTTAAGCGTCCACGTCATATTCTGTTGTTTAGGTTTGGTTGTATTTTGGTAAGTAATTATTTCACAACTGAAAATGGTATAAAAACTTTAGAAATCCATAACAAATTCATTTTAAACCCTTTTTAGGCATTTCCAACTGTAATAAATTCTGTTATCACTTAAGTTTAGTGTAAAAATGCAACTAAGAGTATTTCAGTAGCAGAAATTGGTGTAACTAAAATAACTTGATTTCTGTCATTTTGAATATTCAGTAGGTTTAAAACTTGGAAAATGTATATCTTTTCTCGTATAGTTCCAATTTGTGCAAAGTCAATTTTATTAAATTCATTTGTTAGCATACTTTCTTATGGAATATGTTTTGAGCATGTTCATAATTCAGTAAAATAACTTATTAGATTTACAACTTAGAAAAAAATCATAAGTAAATGTGTATAACTCTAAAATTAGTAAACTCAACTTTGTTGTTATTAGGATGTCATAATCTACTTGCTATAAAAATTTCAGACCTTAGATCTTTCTGGAAAATTTCGCCATGAACAGTACTAGTAATTAATTAGGTTGATTTTAAGGCTGAGAGAGAATAGTTTGTCCATATCTTTTGCATGCTAAGTCCAAATTGCATGATTCTTGTTCCTAAAATTGTCTTAAATCATTCTCTAGCTGCTGTACAAATTTCATTAGATTTGGTTGTCTTTTGCTGTTGGAGTTTATTTGGTGTTCTTCGTTCTTATTTGCTTATCGCCTTTTCGCGTTAGGTTCCGAAGACAATATTATTATTGATTTTGAGCCACAGCCATCAGATCCTGCACTCCAGCCAGGCAAGCAGATGTAGCATCATTTGATCATGTTGTTCCTACTAATTTCAAATTCTAATATGTTGTTTGCAAATTCTATGTATGCATTGCTATGTTGTTTTAAACTATTGTCGATAGTTGGCCCAGTAGCTGCATTATCAATAGGAAATGTTTATTCCTCTACTACTGAGCCTAGGATTACTTGCTGTGATTTTGGGTTCGCTGGATGAACCCTTGTCACTTAGTAGCTTACGTGTCATTATGCTTAGCCATGCTTAGCTATCGGTAGAAATGGGCGGTTATCGACTTGTCGATAACCTCGATCACACAAGCCGTTATAATCGTATATTTCAGCCTTGTGCTATGTCTAAATTGCAAAACTAAAACTGAAAATGAAAACAATTTAGACTTGGGCACAATGGTAAGATGGTGTGATCCTTTGGGTGTGATTGGAATGGTGCCCGGGTCAATTAAGGACCGAACTACTTGTGAGTACCTGTTATCCGAGCATTTTGTGCGTGCTAACCACACTAGAGGGATATGGGACCTCTCTTAGCCGAGTACCTTGGGCTGTGTTAATTAATGAGTCGCGTGGTGGGTTGCACATTTAATTATGTGCAACATGGACACGTTTGTGCGGAGAGGAACACCCGCCGAGGCCGGTGTGTCCTGCTCCACGTATGGGTCCTTATGATCCATATTTCGTCGGCAGATCACTAAGGATTAACCCCCATACGTGCGTCTCTTGATTAGCATATTCGATTGGAAAGGGTTCGTAGGACTTATCCATGCCGGTATACCAAAGGAAGTGTGCTTAATAGCTTGGCAAAAAGGCAGTCTGAAGTGTGGGTACATTGGTACACCCCTGCAGGGATTAAAACTATTCAAATAGCCTAGTCCTAGGTTATGGACACGCTTGGATAAGCTTTTCAAGAGTGAGACTACAACCTTTTTAAAATTAAAACTTGATGGGTGGTATGAATCAGGGATTCATGCTATTTGTGGTGACTATTGGGTAGTCACTTCTAGGTGGTTACTTTTAAATATTGTTGCTCGTTGTTATTTCAATGCTTACAAACTGATTTGTCAAATTGCCTTCAATCTATTACATTATTGCAAATGAAACTTGCTTTGTGCGTCCAAAGAACCATATAACCGCATTCCTTTGATTCAGCTTTCATGTATCTATGTATAGGCTTGTTACTCGTAAGTCTTGCGAGTACATTTTTGTACTCACCTGCATTGCTTGTGTTGTGCAGAGGAAGGAAGTGAGTCCGATGGACCTCACTTTTGTGAGTTGTGCTGTGGCAGTGTGTGGGGCGATTAGCTTGGCGGCCCGGTCGGTTGCCCTGTGGTGTTATGTGGCTAACCGGTCGTCTTTTGGTTTAAGCCATCTTATGGCAACTTTTGCTTCCGCTGTTATTTGATACTTATGTCATTTGGTCGGTCGGCTGTTCTGTAATAACTTATACTATGTATGTCTTTTGGTAGACTTGTCATATCATGTTGTATGGAATTGATGCATGCTTTGGAATGATGTATGTGTGCTGCATGTTCTGGGAAGCACATATTCATCGAGACACGGCTTATTCTATTTGTGATACTAGAACCAGTGGAAGGTTAAGTATTACAAGTTTAATAAACCGGGGTCTCACAGAGTTTGGTATCAGAGTCATACTGACCGTAGAAACCCTTAGCTTGGTCGTCTCTAGTATATTTTGAAAACTTACTTTTCGAATATCAAGTGGTTTCATGAAAATCTTAAGTAAGTTCTCAGATTTTACTTCTTATCTATCTTAGCTTGCTTATCTCACCTTCTTCTGGATTGAATTTAAAGAAGCTGATTTTCCTCTCAACTTCTTTCAAAAGATAGTTGTTAAGCGAGTAGATTGGTTGTTGGGTAAACCATGAGAGTTATAAGACGAAAGTGTTGGCTACCTTGTGAAAATTTGAAGTTCCTGAAGCTGCACATTTCAGCCAGAAGCTTGGTGGAGGAAATCTGGACAGCAAGAAGAATTTTCTGGACAGCTAGCATTTAATTAATAGAAAGTGCTGAAAATGAGAGGTTAATTCAACTAAAACTTGTGGGAATGAAAGGGTAAGAAGTGATATGAGTTAGCTAAGTGTCTAACCTATCTTTAGTAAATTTTTCACCTTGTTTCCTAGCTGTTTCGAACCAAGGTGATCATGCTGAAATCGCCTTCCTGAAAATTGATTGCTCGTCTTCCATACGAGTTAGTCATAATAGGAGGATGGATGTTATCGATGTGATCTTGCTGCAATTTTATGTGATACTTGAGCTATTCGAGTTTATTTAGTAGAGTGGTTAGTTGTTTTTCTTTGTCTCCTGTTCCGGAGTTGTGTTTAACCTATTTTTATGGAACAGGATGGCAAGAATTACTCGCAACAGTCAGCCGGCTGGTTCCGATGAGGAGCTTCCCCCTCCTCCAACCATGCCTGAGGTTCTGGCTCAGATCGAGCGGAATCGCATGGACCAGACCCGGATTTTGGAGGTCATCGCGAGAACACCTCCACTCCTTCTTGTGCCGAGTGCGGAGGTGGTGGCCACGGTCTCGTGGTGGGCTTGCGGAGTTTCTCCGTCGCGGCCGCCTACTTTCTCGATGCGAGGATCCTGCGGCGCGGATGATTGGCTGCGTCTGGTTGAGCGAAAGCTCAACATCGCTCAGTGCCAGGAGTAGGAGCGGGCACTCTTTGCATCCCATCAGCTTGAGGGTGCGGCACTCTCTTGGTGGGAGAATTTTCTCGCCATGTAGCCCGCAGGCCACGTTGTCTTGTGGGATGAGTTCAGATCTGCTTTCCGGCGAGCCCACATTCCCGATGGCCTGATGAAGCTCAAGAAGAAGGAGTTTCTTGCGCTTAAGCAGGGGTGCAAGTCTGTGTCGGAGTATCTTTACGAGTTTAATCACTTGGCTCGTTATGCTCCGGATGAGGTGGCCTCTGATGAGGCCAAACAGGAGAAGTTCATGGATGGCTTGTTCGAGGAGCTACAGGACAAGCTATTTATTGTGGATTTGCTGACTTCCAGGCCTTGGTTGACAAGGCCATTGTCGCCGAGCACAAGGCGAAGGCGCTGGGTGAGTCCCGCAAGCGCAAGTGGGAGGCTCATCGGTCTGCACAGGCCGGCCTCACTCGTCCCCGTGTTGGGCCTGCACCAGGAGCTCGTGCTTTGGCTTCACCAGCGCCGAGGCCGTCGGCGCCAGTTACTCATCCCCCGCAGGCCGTGTTTGACCACGTGCACTGCGAAGAAGAGCAGTTGCTCTCGCAACCCGCCGCGATGTCACCTGCCGCTGCAAAGGAAGGGCCACTACGCTAGCAGTTGTCCTCAGAGGACTGGAGCAGCCCCTCGTCCTAATGGAGGACGCGGGCAAGGGAACGGTCACCCACCTGACCAGAAGGTGATCCAGAAGACTCAAGGTGTCGGGAGTGGTCGAGTCAACCACATCTCGGCTGAGGAGGCTCAGGAGGCGCCCGACGTTGTGTTGGGTACGTTTCTTGTCAGTTATCGTCCTGCTGCGGTATTATTTGACTCTGGAGCATCGCATTCTTTCATTTCAAGATCATTTGCTGCTGATTGTGACCTTCACTTTGTTCCTTTGGGGATTCCTTTGCTTATTCACGTGTGTCGTCGTGTCAAGGCCGAACATCAGCGTCCGGTAGGACTGCTTCAGCCCTTGCCTATTCCCGTGTGGAAGTGGGATTCGGTCGGGATGGATTTTATCACTAGCCTACCTAGATCACCGAGGGGCAATGATGCCATTTGGGTTATCATTGACCGGTTGACGAAAGTGGCGCATTTTCTTCCAGTCAAGACCAAGATTCGTACCGGTCACCTTGCGGAGCTCTATATCGCCAGGATAGTGAGCTTGCATGGGGTGCCGAAGACGATCATTTTTTATCGTGGTTCCATTTTCACTTCCCAGTTCTGGCATAGCTTGCAAGAAGCTATGGGAACTCGTCTTTCTTTCAGCACAGCACATCACCCCGAAACAGATGGTCAGACCGAGAGGGTCAACCAAGTATTAGAGAACATGCTACGAGCTTGTGTCCTTTCTTATGGGAAGCATTGGGATAAGTGCTTGCCATTCGCCGAGTTTTCTTATAACAACAGCTTCCAAGCCAATCTCGGCATGGCACCATTTGAGGCCTTATACGGGAGAAAGTGTAGGACCCGTTGAAGCCTGTGCGATCACGGTGAAAGACCTTTCTTTGGCCGGACTCGATTAATGAGGCCGAGAGTCAAGTCGACTCATTCGTGATCGCCACGCATAGCTCAATCCGAGCAAAGAGCTATGCGGATCGCCGTCGTCGTGAGTTGAGCTTTGAGCCCAATGACCGTTTACCTCAGGTTTCGCCTCGAAGGGTCGGCGATTTGGTGTCAAGGGCAAGTTAGCTCCTCGATATGTCGGTCCATACCGTATTATCGAGAAGAAGGGAGTTGTCGCCTACAAGTTGGAGTTGTATGCTGCACTTGCGGGGTACATGATGTTTTCCATGTGTCCCGACTAAAGAAGTGCCTCCGTGTCCCAACAGAGGAGCTCAGTTGGAGACTCTTGATGTTCGTGAAGATTTGACCTATCGCGAGCACCTGTTCGCATACTCGAGAGGTGAGCGAAGAACAAGGAACAAGACCATCAAGTTCCTTAAAGTTCAGTGGTCAAACCATTCCGAGGATGAAGCTACATGGGAACGAGAAGATCGTCTCCGTGCAGACTACCCCTCTTTCTTTTCCGAGTGAACCAAATCTCGGGACGAGATTTTTGTAAGGGGGGAGGTTTGTAACATCCCCATTTTGGCTTGTGTTTCAAATGTAAGAAATTGAGGGTAAATTAAAACTTTTCTTACATCCTTGTGCTTTTGAACTTTTCTGAAAATTCTTGTAAAAGGATTTTGGGAAATCCAAAATCAAAACACTCCAATATATCAATTCAAAAACATCCTTGGGGAAATCTTGGGTCAAACCCTTGGAAATAATTTTCCTGGGTTCTAAGGTTGCCTTGCGACCCCTCTGAATTATTTCATAATTTTTGGAAATTATTTGAAATATTTTAGAGGCAAGTCAAACCTTTGAATTAGCCTTCTGGAATTTCTTAAGAAAATCACAGTGCACAAAAACCTCTGGAAATTTTATGGGAGGTAAATCCCAAGGTAAGCAAGCTCCAGTTAAAATTTCATAAATTTTGGAGTTGATTTGATGCCCCAATTAAATCCCCAAAGTTTCAGTTCAAAAATCAAACCCTAAGCGGTTTGCTTGTTCCTCGGTGTGAAGTCGGACTGGGCTCGAGCCAAGCCGACTCGACCGAGCCAACTAATTGCACCGAGCGCGGCCGGAAGCGCGTCGTCGGCCGTTGGATCTCCATCGAGCGGCTCTCATTCGTAAGCATTCGGACCTCTCGGTTGCCCTCGATTCTCGGCGTTGGATTTCCATCGCGCCCACGTTTGCCGATGCCGCTTCAACGCGATTGCGCGCTAGCCCTTGGATGTAAATCGGACGGCTGGCGGTCGTCTCCTTCCTCCGCTCGCGCACGCAGGGTCGCCATGGCGAGGCGAGCGTGGGCGGCGGCGCATCATCCCGTCCTCGCCCACCAACGGTCTCGCATTTAATGCACGTCTCTCGTCTGCCTCAATGTCGTCGTGCTCACCGCTCCCATCGTGCTCGAGTCCCCGCGGTGGACTTGAGCATCGGCGAGTGCCGTTGCCCCTTGCCTCCCTCTCCTACTTAAGCTCCCGCCTCCTCCTTAGCTTCCTTTACCCACCCTTGAGCTCTAGCTAGCACTCTCGGTGCGTGTTTGAGTTCGATCGACGAAACACCCTCGGCGCCATTACCGGCTCGGGCTCCTCGGTGAAGCTCACCCTCCGTGGCTCTCTGCTGGCTTTTGCTCGGCCCCTTCCTCTCGCCTCACTGGTCATTAACCCTCACCCGTTTTGGCTTATCCTTTTCAGGAGGAAGCTAATTTGGGATTCTCCCATTTTCGGCCGCCAGTGCCCCCTTTCTTCTCCGACGCCGGTAAGACCTCCATTTCCCCAATCCACGCCTCTGGAGCTCTCGTGGTATTGCGAAGCTCATGGTACCACCCGGTGTTGCTAGCTTGGCCCAGGTTGACCCCTCCACGGTGAAGCTCTTCGCATCGCCGCTGGACTTCGTCGCCGGGCTGCTCTGATCATCCTCCGTCCACCCCAACCCCGTCATCGTCTTCAGTGAACCCCTGGTGAGCTTAAGCTTTTCCCCGTTTAGCTTTTGCTGCACCGTGGCCGTGGTTCCCTGTTTCGGTCGCGCCGCCGCCGCCGTTAGCCTCCGGCTCGCCGCCGGCTACCGTTTGGACTCCGGTTGGTCGCGTTAAGTCCATAGGACCCGTCATAGCTTTGCACCCGTCCATTTGCGCGTAGCTTAGCCATATCATCGTTTCGTTTTTCGGCCGTGCACTCCTCGCTCTCGCCGCGCGCCGCGTCGGTCGCCATTGGCCTCGCCGCGGTGCCATCAGTGCGTAATAGCGATGAGGTTTCCGTTTAGCTCCTTCGGGCCTCGCCACGAGCTCCTCGCCGGCGACACGCCCGGCGAGCTCGAGTTTTGCTTGGCTCTGTTGTCGGACGAGCGGCAGCAGCGTCGGGGCGACGTGGCTCGTTAGTGGTCGTCCGATCTAGAGATCTACGGCCCTCAGCTCTCCACGTCGCCGCCCTATTCCGCGCGCTCAGTGCCTGTGTCGCTCGGATTCAACCGGGGGCGTCCGGTCTGAGATCGACGGCTCTCAATCGTCCACGTCTCCGGGTGTTAGGAAAATCCCCGAAAATGCTAAGTCTCAAAACTGAAGTGAGTAGGTGGTTTCTCTTTTTCATATCTTTTTCATTGTAAGTCCCAATTAGATGATTCCAATTTTGTTAGTTTCCTTATACCTTGAACTTAAATGGAAAAATAATTGTAGACCATGATCAAACCAGGAAAACCATTTTCAAAAATAGTAAACAAGTGAACTTAATACTGTTTTTCAGAACTTTTAGCAAACTTGTAAAATGCATAACTTTTAATCTATAGCTGATTTTTGTATGAATCCAATTGGATTAGATTCCAATGATAGTTTATTTGCTAGGAAAATTGGTTTCACAAATTTTACTATTTTTAAAAATCATAAGGATCATATTTTAGTTTAATACCCTAAACAATTTAGACAAATCATAACTCTTTCAATATAACTCCAAATGACCTGAAATTTTATATGACTTATCACTATACCAGTAGGTAACAACCATAAAAGTTTTAGCTTCAAAATCTTTCTAGAAAATATTTTTGCTACAGTGCCTAATTATGGCCGAAAATAGGTTTTTAGGGAATATCTTTTGCACCACAAATCCAAATTAGGTTTTTCCAGTTTCTATGTCTAGGTTTATTCCTATTTTACCTTGTGTATAAATTTCGTCGCATTTGGATAATTTTTGCTTGCTCTTTTGTTTAAGCGTTGCTCGTCTTATTGGTTGTTCTTGCTTCTTTTTGCTTTTCGCTTAGGCCGACATTTGCGGTAACCAGAAACGACCCTCCGCAGCGATTTGAGCAACGACAAGCGAACAAGCGATTTGATCATTTCCCATTTGATCCCATTATTTTTAAAGTCTAATATTTTGTTTAACTTCTATGTATGCATTGCTATTTTGTTGTTAAATTGATTAGTTAGACCTCTAGTTGCATAATCTGTAGGTAAATGATTATCCTCTACTACGAGCCTAGGTTATTTCTTTGTGATTAGAGTTCGTTGGATGAGCTCTTGTCACTTAGTAGATTCGAATAAATATTGCTTAGCCATGCCTAGTATCGGTAGTATTGGGCGATCATCGACTTAGTCGGTGATCTTGATCACACAAATGCTATTATTATTCTATTATGTCCAACCCTTATGTTTTACCATTTTGCAAATCAAAAACTGAAAACAAAAATTATATCTTGGCTTGGGCACAATGGTATGTTGGGTGATCTGTTGGGTGTGATGGAATGGTGCCTAAGTCCCTAAGGACCGAGTTACTTGTGCCATTGATCCAAGCAATTGTTGTGTGCTAACCACACGAGAGGGATATGGAACCTCTCTTGACTAAGTACTCTGGGAGGAGTTAAGTATGAGCTGGTCGGTGGGTGTGTTCCTGTGTGTGTGTGTTTGTGGTGTTGGAGGGGAGCATTAGCAGACCGGTTAGGCTGTCTAATGTGTCTTTCTCCGTGGGTTGCGGCTCTTAATTAGCATCGTCCATTGGAAAGCGTCTTGTTAGACTTAGCCATGCGCATACCAAAGGAAGTGTGCTAACCGTGGTGGTGGAAAGGCGGTCTATCGTGTGGGTACATTGGTACACCTGCGAGGTTAAAACTATTCGAATAGCCTCGTCCTAGGTTATGGACACGCTTGGTTATTTCCGCAAGAACTAGACTACAACCTTTTAAAAACTTAAACTTGACATGGGTGGTATGAAGGGGTACTTCATGCTATGGTTGTGGTGGCTATTGGTTAGTCACTTCTAGGTTGGTGTTGTTCTCTATCTATTGTTATTATTGTCTCTCTTTATTTAAACAATAAAAGTTAATTGCAAACTTGCTTTGAATCTATTACCTTATTGCAAATGAAAACTTGCTTTATCTTTGAAAATAAGTCGAGCCTCATCCACTTAAATAAAGCTTGCATGTAGTTAATTATAGTTCTGTTATCTCACACGTCGATCTTGCAGTACAAAAACAAGTTTTGTACTCATACGCTTGCTTAATATTAATTGTTGCAGAGGAAGAAGGTGAGCCCCAAGGGCCTCACTTTTGTGAGTGTGTTTGCGTATTGTTTGGGACGATTAGCTTGGCGGTCGGTTGGTTGCCTTGTGGGTAAAGCCACACCGATTGGCTTTTGTTTATCGCCATCTTATGGCCATTTTGCTTCATTTGTTTAAATTAGTTACTTATGTGTTATTTGGCGGTCGGCCTCTCTTTGTAATAACTCCCTTTATATTATCTATGTCTTTCGATTGTTGCTTTTGCTTGGCTCTATGTGTACGATTGGAATTGATGCATGATTTTGTAGCAGGTGTGTATCTGCGATTCTAGGAAGTATACATATCTCGAGGCTTAGTTTATTTGATTTGTCTTGTTAGGACCAAGTGGATGGTTAAGCAAGTACAAGCCGAATAAACAGGGTCCTCACAAAGTTGGTATCAGAGCCATTCCGACCGTAGTAACCCAAGCTTGGTCGTCCTTAGGATATTTTGAAAACTTTATTTTCAAAGTATCAAATGATTTATGAAAGCTTAAGTAAGTTCTCATATTTTACTCCTTACCTATCTTAGCTTTCTATCTCACCTTGCTCTAATTTGAGTATTAAAAGTTGTTTTCTCTCTTTCCCTCTAAAGATAGTTGTTATCGATTAATTCGGTTTTGGGACCAATGAGTTTGGCAAATTGAAGTGTTAGCTGCCCTCTACAAGGTTTTGAAGCTTCCGAAGTTGAAGATTTCAATTAGGAGGCTTGGATGCAAAATCTGGACAGCGATCATTCAATTTCCGGACAGCAAGCTCAAAGGTTCTAAATAGGGTAGAAAATGAGAGGTTAATCAACTAAAACTTGTGGGAATAAAAGGGTAGGATGTGATACTAGTTAGCTAAGTACCTAACGTTATTTTTATCGCCTTAACCTTGCTCTTGAGTAATGTTAGACTAGAGGTAGTGTGCTGAAATTTTATCTTCTCAAGCCATTGCTCGTTCTTTCAATACGGGTGGATGGCATTGAGAAGTTGATATTTGGTTTGATGTTTCCCTTGCTGTTTTGGAGCCTTTTTGGAAGCATTTAAAGTTTGTTTACTTGCTGTTCTTGGCTTTCGGTTAGGGTGATATCTCATTCCCCTAATCGTTAGCTTTTCGCTTTCATCAACTTCGAGTATTAATGCTTTGGTTTCTAACCTAAATTTCCTGAACCAGGATGGCTGGAGGTACTCGTAGCGGCCGTGGTCAGCAGCCTGGTTTGGATGAGGAGCTTCCGCCTCCTCCGACCATGGCTGAGGTTCTTCTTCAGATAGAGCGCAACCGTTCAGAGGACAGGAGGGTCCTGCTGGATGTTATTGCGCGCAACACCTCCGCCCGTGCGGTGCCTCGTGATCCGGGCGGGCGGATATCGATCTCGTGGGGTTTGGTGAGTTTCTCGCTTTCGGCCCCACGTTCTCCAAGTCCGAGGACCCATTGACGCGGATGACCGGCCGGTGCGTCGAGTTGGCGTAAGCTCGGCGTTGCTCGATGCACAGGCGGAGATAGGGCACTCTTTGCCTCCCATCATTGAGGGCGGCACTCTCTGGTGGGAGAACTTGCCAGCCATGCCCGCCGCCACACTTGTCTCTTGGGATGAGTTCGGACGGCGTTCGTCGAGCTCACATCCCCGAAGCTTGATGAAGTCAAGAAGAAGGAGTTTCGCGCTCAAGCAAGGCGTAAGTCGGTGATGGAGTACCTGCATGCGAGTTCAACCACTTGGCTCGTTATGCTCCATCCGAGGTGGCCACCGATGAGGCCAGCGGAGAGAAGTTCATGGAGGGCTTGTCGAGGAGGCGCAAGACAAGCTCTCCATTGTGGACTTTTTGACTTTCGAGCCTTGGTGGACAAGGCCATTGTTCTTGAGCACAAGGCGAAGCGCGTGGCGAATCATAGCGCAAGTGGGAGGCCGGCGATGCACGCAGTCGGCCTCTCGTCCCGTGTCGGGCCTACCCGAGGCCCGTTCGTGGCTTCACTACCACCGAGGCCACCGGCGCGGCTCCTCGCCCTCCGCGGTCGTGCCCGATCCGTGCGCTGCGAACCAGCAGGTGGCCCCGCAATCCCGTGCCGGGGTCACTTGCTTTTCATGCAACTAGAAGGGCATTATGCCAATAGTTTCCCTAACAAGATGGGCAGCCCTCGTCCTAATGGAGGGCGCGGGCGAGGAGGTGGTCCTCCCTAGGATCGAAGGTTGTCCCCGCTACCCAAGGCGTGGGTAGTGGCGCGTCAACCTCATCTCCATGAAGGAGGCACAGGAGGCACCGACGTCGTGTTGGGTACCCTTTGGTTAACTCTTTCCTCTGCTTCTGATTTTGTTTGATTGAGCGCATCTCATTCGTTTGTTTACGAGTCTTTTCTTTGCTTGTGGGAGGTCTTCTTTTACTCCATTGTTGGTCCCACTTGCTCATTCGCTCTCCGGTTGGAGTTGAGAGCCGAGTCTCGAGTGTAGGGATGTCCCTGTTGAGATAGAAGGGGTAGGATTCTTGGCAAACCTTATCCTCCTTCGATCGGCAAGCTTAGATGTAATCCTAGGCATGGATTGGTTGTCTCAGCACATGGGACAAATTGATTGCGCTAGGAGGCTCATCTACCTTACGATCCTTACGGCGGCGAGTTCGCAGCGAAGGCTGCGGTCCGCATCTCTTCGTGCTCGGCGAAGCCGACTCTAGATATTAGTGAAGTCCCAGTGGTATGTGACTTTGTTGATGTCTTCCCCGACGATCTTCCAGGGATGCCACCGGTTCGAGACCTCGAGTTTGTCATTGAGTTGGTTCCCGGTACCGCCCCGATTTCAAAGAGGCCTTACCGGATGGACCTAATCGAGTTGGTGGAGTTGAAGAAGCAGCTGGGTGAGCTTCAGAGAAGGGTTTCATCCGCCCTAGCTCCTCTCCTCGGGATGCTCGGCAATCTTTGTCGAAAAAGGACAAGGCGCTGCGCATGTCGCGTTGATTACCGTCCACTTAATGAAGTAGCGGTGAAGAACAAGTACCCTTTGCCCGTATCGATGACCTCTTCGATCAATTAACTAGAGCTCGAGTCTTCTCCAAGATTGATTTGAGAGTGGGATATCATCAAGTTCGGATTCGACCGAGGATATCCCAAAGGCGCTTTTTCTACTCGTTATGGCTTGCGAGTATACCGTCATGTCATTCGGCAACCAATGCTCCGGCCTTGTTCATGAACCTCATGAATTCGGTGTTCATGGAGTATTTGGATAGGTTCATTGTGGTCTTCATCGATGATATCCTTATCTACTCCAAGAGCGATGAGGAACACGCCGAGCATCGAGGCTTGTGTTGGGCAAGCCGCGAGCACAAGCCGTATCGCGAGTTCAACAAGTCGCGTGCGGTTGAAGGAAGTAGCCTTCTTAGGCCATGTTCTTTCGGCGGGAGGCGTGGCGTGGATCTAGCAAGATCGCGATGTGCTTTCTGAGTCGACCACTTTGGTCACCGAAATTCGAAGTTTTCTTGGTTTAGCGGGATATTATCGTCTCTTTATCGAGAACTTCTCCAAGATAGCGAAACCGATGACGGAGTTGCTCAAGAAGGACAAGAAGTTCTCGTGGTCCGCTGATTGCGAGGAAAGTTTCCAAGAACTTAAGAAGCGATTGACCACCGCTCCCGTTCTTGTTCTCCCCGATGTCCGTCGAAGCTTCGATATCTTTTGTGACGCTTCTCGTCGAGGCCTCGGTTGTGTCCTTATGCAAGAAAGCAAGGTGGTGGCCTATGCATCAAGACAATTGAGACCTCATGAACTCAACTATCCTACCCATTACTTGGAGCTAGCCGCGGTGATCCATGCACTTAAGATCTGGCGACATTACCTAATCGGTAATCGTTGCGAAGTGTATTCGGATCACAAAAGCTTAAAGTATTTGTTCACCCAACCAGATCTGAACCTCAGGCAAAGGAGATGGTTGGAGTTGATCAAGGACTATAACATGGGTATTCACTACCATCCGGGCAAGGCCAATGTCGTTGCGAATGCGCTTAGTCGCAAAGCGCATTGCAATGCATTGTTGCCAGAGCATCGGCCCCATACGGAGGAGTTCAGCGTCTCAACTTGGGTTTGGTTGAGCATGGTTCCTCATTTGCCTTGGTTGTCTGACCAACCTTGGTGGAGCGGATCACGTCGCTCGTGATCGGGCGTTGGAGTAAAGCGCATCAAGGAAAATGTCAAGAATGGAACGACCAAGTGCTTCTCAGTAGATGAGCTTGGTGTCGTGAGGTTCGAACGCGCCTTGTAGTTCCAAAGGACATGGAGTTGCGGGAGTTGATCCTCCGCGAAGCCCACGATTCCCGTTATCCATTCATCCGGGGCCACGAAGATGTATCATGATCTCGCGAGAGATTTTGGTGGACCCGAATGAAGAGGGAAGTCTCAAGTTCGTTCTTGAGTGCGGCGTGTGTCGTCGTGTCAAGGCGGACATCGGCGTCGGCGGGGCTTCGACCCTTGCCTATTCCGTGTGGAAGTGGGATTGGTCGGGATGGATTTTATCAGCGGCCTACCTAGATCACGAGGCAATGATGCCATTTGGGTTATCATTGACCGGTTGTGAAAGTGGCGCATTTTCTTCGATCAAGACCAAGATTCGTGCGGTCACCTTGCGGAGCTCTATATCGCCGGGATAGTGAGCTTGCATGGGGTGCGAAGACGATCATTTCGATCGTGGTTCCATTTTCACTTCCCGATTACGGCATAGCTTGCAAGAAGCTACGGGAACTCGTCTTTCTTCAAGACTGACATATCACCCCAAGCGGATGGTCGGGCCAGAGAGGGTCAACCAAGTATTAGAGGACATGCTACGAGCTTGTGTCCTTTCTTATGGGAAGCATCGGAGAAGTGCTTGCCATTCGCGGATTTTCTTATAACAACGACTTCAAGCCGTCTCGGCATGGCACCATTTGAGGCCTTATACGGGAGAAAGTGTAGGACCGTTGAATTGGTGCGAGGCCGGTGAAAGACCTTTCTTTGGCCGGACTCGATTAATGAGGCCGAGAGTCAAGTCCGACTCATTCGTGATCGCAAGCACGGCTCAATCCGAGCAAAAGAGCTATGCGGATCGCCGTCGTCGTGAGTTGAGCTTTGAGCCCAATGACCGTTTACCTCAAGGTTTCGCCTCGAAGGGTCACGGCGTTTTTGTGTCAAGGGCAAGTTAGCTCCTCGATATGTCGGTCCATACCGTATTATCGAGAAGAAGGAGCTATCGCCTACAAGTTGGAGTTACTGCTGCACTTGCGGGGTACATGATGTTTTCCATGTGTCCCGGCTAAAGAAGTGCCTCCGTGTCCCCAACAGAAGCTCAGTTGGAGACTCTTGATGTTCAAGAAGATTTGACCTATCGCGAGCACCCTGTTCGCATACTCGAGGAGGTGAGCGAAGAACAAGGAACAAGACCATCAAGTTCCTTAAAGTTCGGTGGTCAAACCATTAGAGGATGAAGCTACATGGGAGCAGAAGATCGTCTCCGTGCGGACTACCCCTCTTTCTTTTCCGAGTGAACCAAATCTCGGACGAGATTTTGTAAGGGGAGGTTTGTAACATCCCCATTTTGGCTTGTGTTTCAAATGTAAGAAATTGAGGGTAAATTAAAACTTTTCTTACATCCTTGTGCTTTTGAACTTTTCTGAAAATTCTTGTAAAAGGATTTTGGGAAATCCAAAATCAAAACCCTCCAATATATCAATTCAAAAACATCCTTGGGGAAATCTTGGGTCAAACCCTTGGAAATAATTTTCCTGGGTTCTAAGGTTGCCTTGTGACCCCTCTGAATTATTTCATAATTTTTGGAAATTATTTGAAATATTTTAGAGGCAAGTCAAACCTTTGAATTAGCCTTCTGGAATTTCTTAAGAAAATCACAGTGCACAAAAACCTCTGGAAATTTTATGGGAGGTAAACGCCAAGGTAAGCAAGCTCCAGTTAAAATTTCATAAATTTTGGAGTTGATTTGATGCCCCAATTAAATCCCCAAAGTTTCAGTTCAAAAATCAAACCCTAACTGGTTTGCACTGTTCCTCGGGTGCGAGTCAGACTCGGGCTCGAGCCAACTGACTCGACCGAGCCAACTAATTGCACCCGACAGCGGTCGGCGGCGCGCGCGTCGTCAGCCGTTGGATCTCCATCGAACGGCTCTCATTCGTGTAAGCATTCGGACCTCTCCGGTTGCCCTCCGATTCTCGGCCGTTGGATTTCCATCGCGCGGCCCACGTTTGCCCGATGCCGCTTCAACGCGATTGCGCGCTAGCCCTTGGATGCAAATCGGACGGCCGGCGGTCGTCTCCTTCCTTGCTCGCTCGCGCACGCAGGGTCGCCATGGCAGAGCTGAGCGTGGGCGACGCAGCGCACTGTCCCGTCCTCGCCCCCACCAACGGGTCTCCGCATTTAATGCACGTCTCTCGTCCTCCCTCAAAGTCGTCGTGCTCACCTGCTCCCATCATGCTCAGAGTCCCCGCGGTGGACTTGATCATCCGAGGCGAGTGTCGTTGCCCCCTTGCCTCCCTCTCCTACTTAAGCTCCCCGCCTCCTCCCTTAGCTTCCTTTACCCACCCTTGAGCTCTAGCTAGCACTCTCGGTGCGTGTTTGAGTTCCAATCGACGAAACACCCTCGGCGCCATTACGAGCTCGGGCTCCTCGGTGAAGCTCACCCTCCGGTGGCTCTCTGCTCGGCTTTTGCTCCAACCCCTTCCTCTCGCCACCGGTCATTAACCCTCACCCGTTTTGGCTTATCCTTTTCAGGAGGAAGCTAATTTGGGATTCTCCCATTTTCGGCCGCCAGTGCCCCCTTTCTTCTCCGACGCCGGTAAGACCTCCATTTCCCCAATCCCTGCCTCCTGGAGCTTCTCTGTGGTATTGCGAAGCTCATGGTACCACCCGGTGTTGCTAGCTTGGCCCAGGTTGACCCCTCCACGGTGAAGCTCTTCGCATCGCCGCTGGACTTCGTCGCCGGGCTGCTCTGATCATCCTCCGTCCACCCCAACCCGTCATTGTCTTGATGAACCCACTGGTGAGCTTAACCTTTTCCCGTTTAGCTTTGCCGCACTGCAGTGGCGTGGTTCCACTGTTTGGTCGCGCCGCCGCCGCCGTTAGCCTCCGGCTCGCCGCCGACTACCGTTTGGACTCCGGTTGGTCGCGTTAAGTCCATAGGACCCCGTCATAGCTTTTGCACCCGTCCATTTGCGCGTAGCTTAGCCATGTCATCGTTTTCGTTTTTGGCCGTAGCACTCCCTCGCTCGCGCGCCGCGCGCGCGTCAGTCGCCATTGGTCTCGCCGCGGTGCCATGCAGTGCGTAATAGCGATGAGGTTTCCGTTTAGCTCCTTCGGGCCTCGCACGAGCTCCTCGCGACACACCCGGCGAGCTCGAGTTTTGCTCGGCTCTGTTGTTGGACGAGCGGCAGCAGCGTCGGGGCGACGTGGCTCGTTAGTGGTCGTCCGATCTAGAGATCTACGGCCCTCAGCTCTCCACGTCGCCGCCCTATTCCGCGGCGCTTCGATTACTGTGTCGCTCGGATTCAACCGGGGGCGTCCGATCTGAGATCGACGGCTCTCAATCGTCCACGTCTCCGGGTGTTAGGAAAATCCCCGAAAATGCTAAGTCTCAAAACTGAAGTGAGTAGGTGGTTTCTCTTTTTCATATCTTTTTCATTGTAAGTCCGAATTAGATGATTCCAATTTTTTTAGTTTCCTTATACCTTGAACTTAAATGGAAAAATAATTGAGACCATGATCAAACCTGGAAAACCATTTTCAAAAATAGTAAACAAGTGAACTTAATACTGTTTTTCAGAACTTTTAGCAAACTTGTAAAATGCATAACTTTTAATCTATAGCTGATTTTTGTATGAATCCAATTGGATTAGCTTCCACTGATAGTTTATTTGCTAGGAAAATTGGTTTCACAAATTTTACTGTTTTTAAAAATCATAAGGATCATATTTTAGTTTAATACCCTAAACAATTTAGACAAATCATAACTCTTTCAATATAACTCCAAATGACCTGAAATTTTATATGGCTTATCAATATACCATTAGGTAACTACCATAAAAGTTTCAGCTTCAAAATCTTTCTAGAAAATATTTTTGCTACAGTACCTAATTATGGCCGAAAATAGGTTTTTATGGAATATCTTTTGCACCACAAATCCAAATTAGGTTTTTCCAGTTTCTATGTCTAGGTTTATTCCTATTTTACCTTGTGTATAAATTTCGTCGCATTTGGATAATTTTTGCTTGCTCTTTTGTTTAAGCGTTGCTCGTCTTATTGGTTGTTCTTGCTTCTTTTTGCTTTTCGCTTAGGCTTCGACATTTGCGGTAACCCCGAGAACAACCCTCCGCAACAGTTTGAGCAACAGCAAGCAGGCAAGCAGTTTGATCATTTCCCATTTGATCCCATTATTTTTAAAGTCTAATATTTTGTTTAACTTCTATGTATGCATTGCTATTTTGTTGTTAAATTGATTAGTTAGACCTCTAGTTGCATAATCTGTAGGTAAATGATTATCCTCTACTACCTGAGCCTAGGTTATTTGCTGTGATTAGAGTTCGTTGGATGAACTCTTGTCACTTAGTAGATTTCGAATAAATATTGCTTAGCCATGCCTAGTATCGGTAGTATTGGGCGATCATCGACTTAGTCGGTGATCTTGATCACACAAATGCTATTATTATTCCATTATGTCCAACCCTTGTGTTTTACCATTTTGCAAATCAAAAACTGAAAACAAAAATTATATCTTGGCTTGGGCACAATGGTATGTTGGGTGATCTGTTGGGTGTGATGGAATGGTGCCTAAGTCCCTAAGGACCGAGTTACTTGTGCCATTGATCCAAGCAATTGTTGCGTGCTAACCACACGAGAGGATATGGAACCTCTCTTCACTAAGTACTCAGGAGGTGTTAATTATGAGTGGTCGGTGGGTGTGTTCTGTGTGTGTGTGTGTTTGTGGTGTTGGGGGAGCATTAGCGGACCAGGTTAGGCTGTCTAATGTGTCTTTCTCCAGTGGGTTGCGGCTCTTAATTAGCATCGTCCATTGGAAAGCGTCTTGTTAGACTTAGTCATGCCCGCATACCAAAGGAAGTGTGCTAACCGTGGTGGTGGAAAGCGGTCTATCGTGTGGGTACATTGGTACACCTGCAGGGTTAAAACTATTCGAATAGCCTCGTCTAGGTTATGGACACGCTTGGTTATTTCCGCAAGAACTAGACTACAACCTTTAAAAACTTAAACTTGACATGGGTGGTATGAAGGGTACTTCATGCTATGGTTGTGGTGGCTATTGGTTAGTCACTTCTAGGTTGGTGTTGTTCTCTATCTATTGTTATTATTGTCTCTCTTTATTTAAACAATAAAAGTTAATTGCAAACTTGCTTTGAATCTATTACCTTATTGCAAATGAAAACTTGTTTTATGCTGAAAATAAGTCCAGAGCCTCATCCACTTAAATAAAGCTTGCATGTAGTTAATTATAGTTCTGTTATCTCACACGTCGGTCTTGCGAGTACAAAAACAAGTTTTGTACTCATCGCTTGCTTAATATTAATTGTTGCAGAGGAAGAAGGTGAGCCCCAAGGGCCTCACTTTTGTGAGCTGTGTTGCGGCGCTGTTTGGGACGTTAGCTTGGCGGTCCGGTTGGTTGCCTTGTGGGTAAAGGCACACCGATTGGCTTTTGTTTATCGCCATCTTATGGCCATTTTTCTTCCGCTGTTTAAATTAGTTACTTATGTGTTATTTGGCCGGTCGTCCTCTCTTTTGTAATAACTCCCTTTATATTATCTATGTCTTTCAGTTGTTGCTTTTGCTTCGGCTCTATGTGTACGAATGGAATTGATGCATGATTTTGTAACGGGTGTGTATCTGCAGATTAGGAAGTATACATATCTCGAGGCTTGGTTTATTTGATTTGTACTGTTAGGACCAAGTGGATGGTTAAACAGTACAAGCCGAATAAACCGGGGTCCTCACAATAAGTTTGTGGTGGTTTTCATTAACGACATTCTTATCTACTTCAAGAGTGAAGAGGAGCATGCTGAGCACCTGCAGATTGTATTGGGCAAGCTTCGTGAGCACCAGCTGTATGCTAAGTTCAGCAAGTGCGAGTTCTGGTTGAAGGAAGTGGCATTCTTGGGCCATGTTCTTTCAGCAGGGGGTGTAGCTGTGGATCCTAGCAAGGTCAGTGATGTTCTATCTTGGGGGCAGCCCAAGTCAGTCACCGATGTGAGGAGTTTCCTTGGTTTAGCGGGCTATTACCGCTGCTTTATCGAGAACTTCTCCAAGATTGCAAAGCCCATGACCGAATTGCTCAAGAAAGAAAAGAAATTCGTGTGGTCTTCTGCTTGTGATTTGAGTTTTCAAGAACTCAAAAGGCGGTTGACTTCAGCCCCAGTGCTTGTTCTCCCAGATATTCATAAGAGCTTTGATATATACTGTGATGCCTCTCGTTAGGGACTCGGTTGTGTTCTTATGCAAGAAGGCAAGGTGGTGGCCTATGCATCAAGGCAGTTGAGGCCTCATGAACTCAACTATCCTACCCATGACTTGGAGTTAGCTGCAGTGGTTCATGCACTCAAGCTTTGGCGGCATTACCTTATTGGTAACCGTTCTGAGGTGTACTCTGATCACAAGAGCCTGAAGTATTTGTTCACTCAGCCAGATCTCAACCTCAGGCAAAGGAGATGGTTGGAGTTGATCAAGGATTATGATATGGGCATTGATATCACCGGGCAAGGCTAATGTTGTTCTTTGATGCACTTAGTCGCAAGGTATATTGCAATACCTTGTTACTTCAAGAGCAACAACCTGCCCTTCTTGAAGAATTTCAGCGGCTCAACTTGGGTTTGATTGAGCATGGTTCTCTTACTACCTTGGTTGTGCAACCAACCTTGGTGGATCAAATCAAGGCTGCCCAGCAGACATATGTTGGTGTGATCCAAATCAAGCAGAACATCAAGAATGGGACAGCCAAGTGCTTTTCTGAGGATGAGCATGGTGTTGTGTGGTTTGGACAGCGCCTGGTGGTTCCAAAGGTCATGGAATTGCGGGATTTGATTCACCGCGAGGCCCATGACTCCCCTTTGTCTATCCATCCCGGGGCTACCAAGATGTACCAAGACCTTCGACAGAGATTCTGGTGGACTCGCATGAAGCGAGATTGCGGGTTCGTTCTTCGAAGTGCGGCGTGTCTTTGTCGCGTCAAGGTGAACATCAGCCCAGCAGCCTTCTTCACCTTTGCGGTGCACGAGTGGAAGTGGGATTCCGTGGGCATGGATTTCATCACCGGTCTGCCCCGTACTTCTTCTGGGAAGGATGCTATTTGGGTTGTCATTGATCGATTGACAAAGGTAGCACATTTTCTGCCAGTGCGTACCAATCTTGGTGTTAGTCAGCTGGCGGATCTCTATGTGTCCCGCATTGTATGCTTGCATGGTGTGCCACGTACGATTGTGTCAGATCGTGGTTCTCTTTTCACCTCTCGCTTTTGGCATAGTCTGCAAGAGGCGATGGGTACACGTCTTTCCTTCAGTTCAGCTTATCATCCTCAAACTGATGGTCAGATGGAGAGAGTCAACCAAGTGTTGGAAGATATGCTTCGTGCTTGTGTTCTTTCCTATGGGAAGAAGTGGGAGAAGTGCTTGCCGATTGCAGAGTTCTCCTACAACAACAGTTTCCAAGCTAGTCTTGGCATGACACCTTTTGAGGCATTGTATGGGAGGAGATGTAGAACCCCATTGAACTGGTCAGAAACTGGTGAGCGTCAATTCTTCGGGCCAAATTCCATCAATGAGGCCGAAAGCCAGGTTCAGCTGATTCGTGAGCATTTGCGCGTGGCCCAGTCCCGGCAAAAGAGCTATACGGATCGTCGTCGTCGAGAGTTGAGCTTTGAGCCCAATGACTTTATTTATCTCAAGGTCTCACCCTTGAAGGGCCATCAGCGTTTTGGTATTAAGGGCAAGTTAGCTCCTCGATATGTTGGGCCTTATCGCATCATCGAGAAAGTTGAAGCTGTTGCATACAGATTGGAGTTGCCAGCTAAACTTGAGGGCGTGCATGATGTATTCCATGTGTCACACTTGAAGAAATACCTCCGTGTTCCAATTGAGGAAACTCCGTTAGAAAATCTCGATGTGCAGGAGAATTTGACCTATCACGAGCATCCTGTTCGTATTCTCGAAGAATCTGAACGAAGGACTGGGAACCGGGTCATCAAGTTCCTTAAGGTTCAGTGGTCGAATCATTCTGAAGATGAGGCAACTTGGGAGCGCGAGGATCGTCTTCGTGCAGATTACCCATCCTTCTTCTCCGAGTAAACTGAATCTCGGGACGAGATTCTTGTAAGGGGGGGAGGTTTTGTAACATCTCAATTATGGACTTATGTTTCAAATGTAAGAAATTGGCTAAGAATTAAAACTTTTTTTACATCATGTATTTCCTGTATGCTTTGAACAATTGTTGTAAGAAGTTATGGAAATACACAATCACAAGTCTTTTGATCCAAACCTTGTCTTCCAAAAATTTTCATCTCAAATCGTGTGATCATCTTTGGGAAATATTTTTCCTAAGTTTCTGTGATGGTAGGTGGCCCCTCTGAAAAATTTCACAATTTTTAGAAATTATTTGAATATTTTTAGGTGGTAGTCAAACCTGTTTGACTTCCAGTCAAACCTTAAAACAGAGCCTTGCAGAATTTTTGGAGATTTATTCACAGCATAAAAACCTCTGAAAATTTTACACAAGGTTAGTATCTGAGTTAGCAAGCTCCTATAAAAATATTATAATTTTTGGAGTTGTCTGGCTACCTCAAATAAATCCTCCAAAGTCTCTGTTCTAATTTAAAAGTCAAAACCTGAATTCACTATGCTTTGGGTTCGAGTCAGACTCGGGCTCGAGCCAATTGACTCGATCCAGTCAACTAACTGCACCGAGTCTCTCTTTTAAAAGCGCGCATTGAATCCAAACCGTTGGATCTCGATCGCACAGCTCATGTTCAAATAATCTTTCGGACCCTCCGGTTGCATGTTCAAATTTCAACCGTTGGATCTCCATCCAACCGTTCAGATCCTCTGAAACGTTCGGACCCTCCGGTTGTTGGCTTGAATCCGAGCCGTTGGATTAAGATCCAACGCTCGCTTGTCCCTTTGTTGTAAACCACGTTCGCGACGTGGGGCAATCTAAGCCGTTCATTTCTAATCCTAGGGCTTGCGATCTCCTTCGTTGTGTTTTAAACCTCAGAGGCGTGGCGCAATCTCAGCCGTCGATTTAAATCGTAGGGCTCCGGATCGCCCGAGCTTTTCTCTCTGGTCATCTTCAACCTCCAGCCGTGCATGAACAGTAGGGGAGTGATGGTAGTGTCAAATCGTGCTTCCTACGGCCGGCCTAGTCAACAGTAAGGGTCGTGGGAGACACATTCGGCCGTGCCATACCCTAATGCACATCTACCACCTTTTTCCTTGTCGGCCGCGTCTGGTGCTCTGTGCTTTGCCGCCCGAAAAGCTTTTGGTCCAAACCCTAGTGTCTTCAAAGCTTTATAAGCACCCAAAACACTTCCTGGTGTTTCTTTAGACCACCAGCAAGCTCCATTCACAGTATTGGAGCTTAACTCCTCAAAACCTCCAAATCGCCATTGTTGACCCGAAGAGCTCCATTGGTGTTCTTGGTGTTCCAGTGGTTCTCCTTCACGTTTCTTTACCCTATTCTTATCTCCTTACTATCTTGAACATTTCCCCTCACTTTATGTTGGATTTGATTATCAGGAATTGTCCAATTTGGGGTTTGTTCAAATTCGGCTGAAATTGGTCATCTTCTTCCTCAGCTCAGGTGAGTGCTCCATTTTCAAATTTCTTGCTCATGTAGCTTCTGTGGACCATAATGAAGCTATATTGATGCTTTGGAATCACTCATTTGGCTCAAGGTACCATTTTCGACCTTTCTTCTCCAAGTCCGGCGAGCCTCCACCGTGGACCCGGCTTCTCCGGCCATCTTTGAAGCTTCTCTTCATCAAGGTAGCTTCTTATTAGTCCCTAGAGGCTCTGGCACCCGCTTCTTAGGTCTCCAGCGGAGCTTTTTGCTATTTTTGCGTTTAGCAGTAGAGCTCCATTTTCGTTTTTCCAGCTAGCCGGCGTTCTAGTCTCTCACCGCCGGCGAGAATGCCACCATTAGGTTCGTAGTGCTATTGCGGTTCCATTTTAGTTCTTAGTTGGCGTCGCCGCGGCCAGTGTCGCCGGCGACAAGCCGTTGAAGTTCCTCGGAAGTTTACCGGCAAGAACTCCGTTTTAAATCATTTGTTTAGGACACGTTAATTGCCGGTGATTGCTAATCATTAGTTCATTAATGGTGTCTTAATCTTTGTCGTTGAGCCACTGACGGTGGGCCCAACATCCTTAAATCATCCACTGGCACAACTCCGTGCGTGTCGGACATCATTAATGCCTAATCATTGGTTAATTAATGTGTCGGGGTGTTCGCTGTCGGAAAATCACCTTTTAGGTCACTGACATGCGGGCCCTCCAATCTTTTAATTCTCATCTGTGCCAGTCATTAGGGCGCATTAATTACTAGTTAATCTCCAATCATTGGTTCCTGGTAATTAATTGCTGTCTTAATGCAACCCTCGGTCTCACTAACATGTGGGTCCCCTTTAAAGTCCTCTCCGCACACTTAAGCCCCGTGCGTAGCACTTGGTTGATCGTGGACCGTCGATCCTGTGATCAACGGCCCAGATCTAGAGTGCATTCGGACTATCCGGTTGCCTCCATCATTCTTGACCGTCGATCCCGTGATCAACGGCTGAGATCTGTTATGCATTCGGACCATCCGACTGTTGGTGTGCTCTAGACCGTCCATCTGCAGATCTGCGGCTGTGATTGGCCCAAGCAACCGCACCGTCCGGTTGCTTTCCCTCGTGTGTGCCGTTGGATCTTGATCCAACGGTGGGTCTCTTTTAGGTGTCGCGCGCGTGCGCTATTCTCGTCGAGCGTGAGCCGTAGGATTATAGATCAAGGGTTGTTAAGCGTCCACGTCATATTCTGTTGTTTAGGTTTGGTTGTATTTCGGTAAGTAATTATTTCACAACTGAAAATGGTATAAAAACTTTAGAAATCCATAACAAATTCATTTTAAACCCTTTTTAGGCATTTCCAACTGTAATAAATTCTGTTATCACTTAAGTTTAGTGTAAAAATGCAACTAAGAGTATTTCAGTAGCAGAAATTGGTGTAACTAAAATAACTTGATTTCTGTCATTTTGAATATTCGAGAAGTAGGTTTAAAACTTGGAAAATGTATATCTTTTCTGTATAGTTCCAATTTGTGCAAAATCAATTTTGTTAAACTCATCTGTTAGCATACTTTCTTATGGAATAAGTTTTGAGCATGTTCATAATTCTGTAAAATAACTTGCGTTAGATTTACAACTTAGAAAAAAATCATAAGTAAATGTGTATAACTCCAAAATTAGTAAACTCAACTTTGTTGTTATTAGGATGTCATAATCTACTTGCTATAAAAATTTCAGACCTTATATCTTTCTGGAAAATTTCGCCATGAACAGTACTAGTAATTAATTAGGTTGATTTTAAGGCTGAGAGAGAATAGTTTGTCCATATCTTTTGCATGCTAAGTCCAAATTGCATGATTCTTGTTCCTAAAATTGTCTTCAATCATTCTCTAGCTTCCGTACAAATTTCATTAGATTTGGTTGTCTTTTGCTTTTTGAGTTTATTTGGTGTTCTTCGTTCTTATTTGCTTATCGCCTTTTCGCGTTAGGTTCCGAAGACAATATTATTATTGATTACGAGCCACGACCATCGATCTGCCTCGGCCAGGCAGCGGATGTAGCATCATTTGATCATGTTGTTCCTATTAATTTCAAATTCTAATATGTTGTTTGCAAATTCTATGTATGCATGGCTATGTTCTTTTAAACTATTGTCGATAGTTGGCCCAGTAGCTGCATTATCAATAGGAAATGTTTATTTTTTCTACTACTGAGCCTAGGATTACTTGCTGTGATTTTGGGTTCGCTGGATGAACCCTTGTCACTTAGTAGCTTACGTGTCATTATGCTTAGCCATGCTTAGCTATCGGTAGAAATGGGCGGTTATCGACTTGTGCTATGTCTAAATTGCAAAACTAAAACTGAAAATGAAAACAATTTAGACTTGGGCACAATGGTAAGATGGTGTGATCCTTTGGGTGTGATTGGAATGGTGCCCGGGTCAATTAAGGACCGAACTACTTGTGAGTACCTGTTATCCGAGCATTTTGTGCGTGCTAACCCTAACCACACTAGAGGGATATGGGACCTCTCTTAGCCGAGTACCTTGGGCTGTGTTAATTAATGAGTCGCGTGGTGGGTTGCACATTTAATTATGTGCAACATGGACACGTTTGTGGGGAGAGGAACACCTGCCGAGGCCGGTGTGTCCTGCTCCACGTATGGGTCCTTGTGATCCATATTTCGTCGGCAGATCACTAAGGATTAACCCCCATACGTGCGTCTCTTGATTAGCATATTCCATTGGAAAGGGTTCGTAGGACTTAGCCGTGTCGGCATACCAAAGGAAGTGTGCTTAATAGTTTGGCAAAAAGGCGGTCTAAAGTGTGGGTACATTGGTACACCCCTGCAGGGATTAAAACTATTCGAATAGCCTCGTCCTAGGTTATGGACACGCTTGGATAAGCTTTTCAAGAGTTAGACTACAAACTTTTTAAAATTAAAACTTGATGGGTGGTATGAATCAGGGATTCATGCTATTTGTGGTGACTATTGGGTAGTCACTTCTAGGTGGTTACTTTTAAATATTGTTACTCGCTGTTATTTCAATGCTTACAAACTGATTTGTCAAATTGCCTTCAATCTATTACATTATTGCAAATGAAACTTGCTTTGTGCGTCCAAAGAACCTTATAACCGCATTCCTTTGATTCAGCTTTCATGTAGCTATGTATAGGCTTGTTACTCGTAAGTCTTGCGAGTACATTTTTGTACTCACCTGCATTGCTTGTGTTGTGGAGAGGAAGGAAGTGAGTCCGATAGACCTCACTTTTGTGAGTTGTGCTGTGGCAGTGTGTGGGGCGATTAGCTTGGCGGCCCGGTCGGTTGCCCTGTGGTGTTATGTGGCTAACCGGTCGTCTTTTGGTTTAAGCCATCTTATGGCAACTTTTGCTTCCGCTGTTATTTGATACTTATGTCATTTGGCTGGTCGGCTATTCTGTGATAACTTATACTATGTATGTCTTTTGGTAGACTTGTCATATCATGTTGTATGGAATTGATGCATGCTTTGGAATGATGTATGTGTGCTGCATGTTCTGGGAAGCACATATTCATCGAGACACGGCTTATTCTATTTGTGATACTAGAACCAGTGGAAGGTTAAGTATTACAAGTTTAATAAACCGGGGTCTCACATGGACTGTCGAGACATCCTGGTATGAAGAGATGGGTTAGCAGCGCAACCCGAAAACTAGAAGCTGAACGACGCGAAAGAAAACCGAGGACTAGGGAATCCTACTGAAAGTTGGGTGGGGATAGGTACTAAGATGGACAAGGGACAAGCCCGACACTGAAAGCAAGGAAAAACAATTAAAATCTCCACCAAACGAACTCCAGAAGCTCAAAACCAACATAAAACCAACGCAAGAGCTCAATTTACAAACGCAATTCCCTGGTATGACTAACTCGTATGAAAGAACGAGCAATCAGTTTAGGAAGGTAAAATTTCAGAAATCAACCTTGGCTTAATACAGCTAAAAAGCAAGGTAAAACCACCTAAATGAGGGTCAGACACGAAGCTAACTCATATCACTTCTTACCCTTTTATTTCCACAAGTTTTAGTTGAATTAACATCTCATTTCCTACCTTATTCACTAACCACTAGCTAGTTGTCCAATTTTCTTTCTCCAAGCTCTCATGGTTCTCCCAAAACCAATTTAATCGATAGTGGCTAATTTTTGAAAGGAAGAGAGGAACAACTTTTTCAAAACATAAGTGAGAGTAAGGTGAGATGAGCAAGCTAAGATAGGTAAGGAGTAAAATCTGAGGACTTACTTAAATTTTCATGAACTGTTTGAAAGTAAGTTTTCAAAATATCTTAGAGGCGACCAAGCTAGGGGTTTCTACGGTCAGTATGGCTCTGATACCAACTTTGTGAGGACCCGGGTATTTAACTAGTAACACTTAACCTCCATATGGTTCTAGCATTACTAATCAAATATCCAAAGCCTCGATGGACATGTGCTTCCTGCACTGCAGACACGCTCATCATCACAAAATCATACATCATTTCCATACAACAATTAATACTAAGCTCAACAACGACATACATAAAGTAAAGTTATTACAAAAGAGCCGACCGGCCAAATGACACAATTATAAGAAAGACAGCGGACGCAAAAGCGCCATAAGATGGCTAGAACAAAAGTCGACCGGTTAGCCACACAACCCACAAGGCAACCGACCGGGCCGCCAAGCTAGTCGCCCCGCAAGCTACCACAACACAGCTCACAAAAGTGAGGCCCATCAAGCTCACCTTCTTCCTCTGCAACAATTACATTTAAGCAAGATAACCGATACACAAAGGTACTGCAAAGGCGACGTGTGGAATAGCAGACCTATTCATAAACTACATGCAAGCTTATTTAGGTGGAGGTTGTATGTCTCATTTTGCACAAAGCCAACTTTATTTGCAATAATGTAATACATTTAAAAGCAAGTTTGCAAATCTGTTTTGTTGTCAAAATAACAGCGAAATAAAGATACATACAAGTAACCACCTGGAAGTGACTATCCCAATAGCCACCACAACATAGCACGAATCCCCGATTCGTACCACCCATCAAGTTTTAATTAAAAGGTTGTAGTCTAACTCTTGAAAGACCTTGCCAAGCGTGTCCATAACCTAGGACGAGGCTATTCGAATAGTTTTAACCCTGCAGGGGTGTACCAATGTACTCACACTTGGATCGCCTTTAAGCCACAAAAGCACACTTAGAAGGTATGCGCACGCCAAGTCCTACGAGACGCTTTCCAATATTGTGCATTGACTACGAGCCGCTCGTATGGATCGGAATCCATACTCTTACATTGCAAGCCGAAAGACAACCAGCCATCACGGGGGAAGCCTTTCGGACACTACAATGCTCCCAGCACCATCCCTCCTGCGACTCCCTGCGACCCGAAGCCAATACACGCCGAAGTACTAAGTCAAGAGAGGTCCCATACCCTCTAGTGTGGTTAGCACGCTAAAATGCTTGGTTTAGTGTAACAAGATGTTCGGTCCTTATTGACGCGGGCACCATTCCAGTCACACCCAAAAGCACACCAATCATACCATTGTGCCCAAGTCTAAATCATTTTGTTTTCAGTTTTAGTTTTCATAAGTAGACATGGCACAAAGCTGAAATCATAAGTGATAATAAGTTTTATGTGATCAAGGTTATCGACAAGTCGATAACCGCCCATTTCTATCGGAAGCTAAGCATGGCTAAGCAATTAATTCGCAACTACTAAGTGACAAGAGCTCATCCACGAGCCCTAATCACAGCAATAACCTAGGCTCACGGTAGTAGAGAATAATCATTTGCTAAGGAAATGCATCTACTAGGTCAACTAACGACAATAGTTTAACACAAAGTAGCAATGCATACATAGAATTTGTAATCAACATAAATACTTAAAATAATGGGATTAACATGATCAAACTGCTTGCCTTGCTGCAATTGTTCTTGCTGCAGAGGAGAATCCTCAGGTTCAATATAATCTTCGGAACCTAACGCGAAAGTCCGATAAAACCAATAAGAACGAAGAACACCAAATAAAACTCAACAGCAAAAGACATCCAAAACCCATGAAATTTATACAGCAACTAGAGGTCGATTTTAGACAATTTTAGAAACAAGAATTACTGCATTTGGACTTAGCATGAAAAAGTTAAGGCTAAACCAAGATCTCTCAGCCCATAAATTCTCTAAATTAATTACAGATACTGTTCATGGCGAAAATTTCTATAATGATATGGAACCCAAAATTTTTATAGTAGGTAGTTTATGTCATTCTAATCACAGCAAAGTTGAGTTTACTAAATTTGAGTTATATTGATTTTCTTATGATTTTTCTAAGTTGCCAAACTAGCACAATACATTTTCCCAAAACATAAACATGTTCAAAACCTATTTCATATTAAAATACACTAATAGAGGAATTTAACAAAATTGATCTTGCACAATTTGGAGTTATACAGGAAAAGATATGCATTTAACAAGTTTAAATCTATTTTTGGGATAATCCAAAATTGGCGGAAATCAAGATATTTGAGTTACACAATTTTCTGTGACAGAAACATGCCCAATTACATTTTTATAATAAACTACAGGGGCATAAAAATTTATTACAACTGGAAACATCTAAAAAAAGAGTTAAAATGATTTAGTTATGAATTTCTAAAGTTTTGATACAATTTTGGTTGATAGATAAATACTTACGTAAATGAAATCCAACTTAAGCGGAAATAAGCAGCGTGGGCGCCGAGAGCCCTCGATCTAACATCCTACGGCCTACGTGCGCCGAGAACAGCGCACGCGCGCGATCTCTAAAAGGAGCCCACCGTTGGATCAAGATCCAACGGCTCACGAGAAAGGATGCAACCGGACGGTGCGACTGCCTTGACCAACCACGACCGCAGATCTAAAGATGAACGGTCCTGAGCACACCTCTAATCGGAGGGTCCGAACGCGCACACGATCTCAGCCGCAGATCGTGGGATGGACGGTCCAGAATGAAGAGGGGAACCGGATGGTCCGAATGTTTTTCAGATCTGGGCCGTTGATCACGAGATCGACGGCCCACAACCAACGAAGAACAACGCACGGGACTAAGTGCGCCGTGAGTGATTAAATGAGAGGACCCACAAGACAGTGAGACAGAGGGGATTCTAAGACAGCAATTAATTCCTAAACTAATCATTAGCATTAAATGTATCCTAATGACTCTTCTCAGAGAGGGTTTAAGTGGGCGAGGGCCCACCAGGCAGCGACACAGGGGTTATCCCCGACAGTCATTAATGCCGACACTTAATTAACCTATGATTAAGCATTAATGATGTCGGAACCGCACGGCAATGCGACAGCGGGTGATTACAGGGGATTGGGCCCACATGTCAGTGAGACCTTAGGCCAGATTAAGACACAATTAATACTTCTAATGATTGGGTATTAACTGTGTCCTAATAATCGGCAACAGGCGCTCTCGGTGACAAAACCGAGTGGCTTCACGGCTTGTCGCGGCGACTCGATCATGTGGCGCCCACAAAATACCAAAATGGGTTCGCAATAGTGATGCGAACCCAATGGTGATGACCTCGCCGACGGTGGAGGTCTAGAACGCCGGCGAGCCGGAAAACATAGAATGAGGCCATTTCGGCAAAACATGAAAATAGCAAAATGCTCCGCTGCGGTCCACGAAAGCGAGTGTCAACACTTCTAGGGACTAATAAGAAGCTACCTCAGCCAAGATGAGCTTCAAAAGATGGCCGGAGAAGCTTGAACACGAAGGAGTTCACCGGAGCCGAGGAAGATGAAAAAGATAATGACAACCTGAGCAAAATGAATACCAATGGGTGATCAAAATAGCTTCCTTAAGGTTCCCATAAGTTCCACAAGTAAGTAATTGCAAAAAGAACCACTTACCGGAGTTGGAGAAGAAAAGGGGTGAAATCAGCCGAAAATCTCGAAACTTAAAATTGAGTGATTCCTGTGAATGCAACCCAAAATTAAGTTAGGGGAAGTATAAAGGAAGTTGAGGAGCTCAAAAGAGTACAAGAAAGATTGAAGGTGAACCACTAGACACCAAGATCGCCATTGGAGCTCTCGGGTCAACAATGGTGGTTTGAGGATTTGAAATGGTTTTGAGCTCAAACACAGAGAGTGAGCAAAGTGTGGTGTAAAGGAACACCAGGAGGACCTAGAGGGGGTTTATAAAGAGGAAGGATTAGGGTTTCGAGCAAGAACATGAGTCCATGGTGGGCTCGGTTCATGCTACGGCCATGGACCAAGAAATGATGGGAGCAAGTGAGCACGGTGACAATGGAGGAGAAAGCCTGATGCGCATTTAATGCCCCGCAGAGAGACGTTGACGAAAGCAAGCTTGAAAAGACAGTGTGTGAGGACCCCAGTTCATTTGGCTTGTAATGCTTAACCAACCACCTGGTCCTAGCATCACAAATCGAATAAACTGATCCTCGAGATATGTATACTTCCCAGAAAGCAGTATACACACCTCGTTACAAAATTAGACATCAATTCCATTCCAAACATAGAGTCCAAACATCACACTACCAAACGGAAGATAAACAAATAGTAACAATATTACAGACAATGGCCGACTGGCCACAAGATACACAAATAACAACAGAAAGACAGCGGAAGCAAAAGCGCCATAAGATGGCTATAAACAAAGCCGATCAGCGTGCCTTTAACCCACGAGGCATCTGACCGGACCGCCAAGTCTAGTCGTCCAAGAAGCGGCAACACAGCTCACAGAAGTGAGGACCCTGAGGCTCACCTTCTTCCTCTGCAACAAAAACATTAAGCAAAGCACCTGAGTACAAAGATTGTCTTTGTACCCGCAAGACTGACGTGTGAACTAGCAGACCTGTTCGTATACTACATGCAGGCTTGTTTAGTGGAGGTCATATGTTTTATTTGCATAAAGCCAATTTTCATTTGCAATAAAATAATACAGTTTAAAGGCAAGTTTGCAATTCATTTTTACTGTTGAAATAACTGCGAAATAAAGATAGATACAAGTAACCACCTAGGAGTGACTATCCCAATAGTCACCACCATATAGCACGAATCCCCAGATTCGTACTACCCTGCAAGTTTTAATTTTAAAAGGTTGTAGTCTAACTCTCGATAAGCTTACCCAAGCGTGTCCATCACCTAGGACGAGGCTATTCGAATAGTTTTTAACCCTGCAGGGGTGTACCACTGCACTCCACACTTGGACCGCCTTTAAGCCAAAACACACTTAGAAGGTATGCAAGCACTGACTAAGTCCTACGAGACTTTTTCCAATATTGTGTATTAACTACGAGCGCTCGTATGGATAGAAATCCATACGCTTACATGGTAAAGCCGAAAAGACAACTACCCACTCGGGATAAAGCTTTTGGACAACTACCATGCTCCCACCTCCATCCCTCCTGCGACCTCCTGCGACCGGAGCCAATACACGCCAAAGTACTAGGTCAAGAGAGGTCCATATACTCTAGTGTGGTTAGCACGCGAAATGCTGGATAACGTGTACTCACAAGATGTTCGGTCCTTAATTGACCGGGCACCTTTCGATCACACCCAACAGATCACACCAATCTTACCAGTTGTGCGCGTCTAAATCATTTTTGTTTTCAGTTTTAGTTTTGCAATTAAACATAGCAGAAATGCTGAAATATAAAGTTATAGAAAATTTTGTGTGATCAAGGTTCTGACTAAGTCGATAACGCCCATTTCTACCGATACTAAGCATGTCTAAGCAATTTGACCGGATCTACTAAGTGACAAGAGGTCATCCGCGACCTCCAATCACGACAAATAACCTAGGCTCGGGTAGTAGAGGTCAATATTTTGTCTACGAGGATATGCAAACACGGATTTAACTAATCAATTTAACACAAATTAAGCGATGCATACATACGATTGAAACAAAATATTAGACTTTAAAATCTTGGGATAAACATGATCAAAGCGCTTGCACGCTGTTGTTGCTCAATATGTTGCGGAGGATCGTTCTCGGGGTTGCGCAAATATCGAAACCTAACGATCCAACATAACAAACAAATAAGAACGAGATAACACCGACTGAAACTCAAACATATCAAAACATGCCAAAACTCACACAGAGCCTAAGCATGATAAAACAAAAACTTTAGAAGCAGAGAACAAACCATTTTAAGTTATTAAGAATTTTCTATGAATTTTCTAAGCTAAAAACACATCAAACACTAGTTAATTACTTAACAATTTTTCATGAACAGAAACAGTATCTACAACCTATCACGATAATTAGTATACTAAAAATGAAATTTTCTGAATTGGTTTCACTGGATTTGGACATTTATTGAAAGAGATATACATTTTCTAATTTGGAAATTACAATCTACAACATTTATATTAATTAACAGATCTTTGCTACTGATCTGAGGTTGAAACTTATTTTAGTAAATAGTACATTTAAAATGAAAATTAACAGACTGGTTTCATGCAATTTGGATAAAAATTGAATTAGTTATGCATTTTCCAAGTTTAAAAGAATTACTGATGAAAAAGAAACACATTTCGGAAATCTTTAAATCTTCAAAACCTTTTTACACCCACGCCGGCTAGCCACAACGCATGACCAGCGGGCCCGGGCGAGAGCGATGACTGAGTCAAACTTGACTCAGCCCCGCCGACGGCGACGTCGATAGCGTAAACCAAGAATACGACTTCAGTTTATTCAAGGCGTATTCGAAGAAATGCGCAAGCACTTAATCGGCGCGAGGCCCACAAGTCTGCGACTAAACGAAAGCGGAGTAATAATACTTGGGCTTTTCGTTCACGGCCCGCATGCGGTGGAACAACAGGTTATTAATTAGTCCTAATGGCAGAGGTTTGAAACTTAATTGCTCGCTCGGTGGTCATGCAGGCGTCCGACAACAGAGGTGCTGGTCCGAGACCTTGCGAGGCGTTCAGCGGCGGTGCGGTCCACGGCGGCGGGTTGAAGACCAAAATGGGTTCTCCAAAGACTCACGCACCCACGGTGGTCGGGACTTCGCGGAGGTTGGCCGGAGCGGCAGCGCGGCCGTGTTTGCGGCGGCGGTGCTCGGCCGAAAATGAAAAATGCCCAACCGACAACAAACTAAACAACTAGCATGCGCACGAGCGAACTTAAGGACCAAGGGTCTCACCGGGATGTCGCGGAGCTAAGGTGATCACCGGAGATGAGCTGGCGTCGGTGAACCGCGGTGGCGCCAGAGGTGTCACCGAGGAGGGGATGATCTGAGCAAAGGTAGGGGAAAATAGAGGTAGGGTTAGGTTAAGAAGGGCTAGGCGACCGTGCACGAGCAAAGGATTGCAAAAAGATTGACCTCACCGGCGACGAGGAAGAAAGGGCTTCTCACGGCCGGAATTGAAGATCCTCAAAATTCGGCGACTCTGCGATCGATTCTCACAATTAGTTGAGGGAAGCAGATGGCGGTGGTGGAACGCGATATGACGCGCAAGGATAAGATGATCTTCACCGCTTTGCGGAAAAGACGATAATGGCGCGTGGCCGGACTTGAGAGCACAGCACACCGAGAGGTTTTGGGAGAGAAAGAGCTAGGAGGAGAAAAGAGGTTGATGAAGTAAGAGAGGGAAATAGAGAGCTGCTTGGTGATCTTATAAGAGGCGGTGGAAGCGAAGATCGCAAGGAGGCCGGGCAATTCTCGGCGGCGTGGCGCTCGGTGCGTGTCACACACGAGCACAAAAGCCGAGCGGTGCTAGGCAAGGGCGGTGGTGGTTGAGGAGGTGACCGGGGAGTTAAGGCATGCGGACGATGCGCACGATGGTAAGGAAACCGGGGCGGTTTGGCGGTGCAGGCGAGTGGAGCTCGGCGGAGCGAGCACGATCGAGCGCGGCGAGTGGCGCGGCGCGTGCGCCGCGTGGAAGAAACGACCGCCGCCGGGCCCGGGTAAGTGAGCAAAGTGAGAGAGGGTGCGGTGGAAGGCGCTTGAGCGGAGTTGGGCTCGGGTTGAGCGAGTTGGTGCGGTCAAGCCAGTTCGGTGGAGTCCAACCGAGACAAGCGGTCCGGTCGGACCTGAGTCGGGCTCGGGTTCGAGCCCGATGAACAGTGACTACAGAGTTGAATTAAAAAGGCAGGGAAAGTTTGGAGAATTTTTAGAGGTAGTTCTAGAGCTCCAAAAATTCCGAAATTTTTATGGTAGCTACATTGGACAGAGAACAATATTGGATAAATTTTCCAGAACTTTTTATGCACTGCATTGTTCTGGAAAAAAATTCACAAGCTCCTATTCTAGGGGTTTGACCAGATTTTGGAATGGTTTGACTTGGCCATTTGAAATAGCAATTAAAATCTAAAAACTGTGAAATAATTCAGGGAGGTAGATGGGGTGGTCAAGATGATAGGAAAAATAATTTCAGAGGATGATCACAAGTTTGAAAGCTAAGAATTTGCTGGCAACAAATTCCATTCACAAGACTTTAATTCTAGAAAGTGAAAATTGCTAGGAAAATCTTGAAAACTACCACATGATTTGATGAGACAACAAAAGTTTTTATTTCTCCTCAAAATTTTACATTGGAATTACAAACCCTAAGTTAGGGTGTTACAAATCTCCCCCTTACAGAATCTCGCCCAGAGATTCTCGATCACTCGGGAGAAGAAGGATGGGTGATGCGCTCGTGACGATCTTCCCGCTCCCGGTGGCTTCATCCTCTGAGTGGTTCGACCATCGAGCTTTAAGGAACTTGATCACACGGTTCCTTGTTCTGCGTTCGGCTTCTTCGAGGATACGAGCGGACGCCACGATAAGACAGATCTTCTTGCACGCCGATATTTTCCAATGGCGTTTCCTCCACGTAAACACGAAGGCACTTCTTCAATTGCGACACATGGAAAACATCATGCACCCCTCAAGTGTAGCCGGCAATTCTAACCCGTATGCAACAGCTCCACTCTCTTGATGATGCGATACGGCCCGACATATCGAGGAGCCGGTTGCCTTGACTTGAAACGCACGATGTCCTTCGTGAGGTGAGACTTTGAGATACACAAAGTCATTGGGCCGAAACTCAACTCACGGCGACGCCGACCGCATAGCTCTTACGCTCGGTGAGCTACGCGCAAGTGCTCACGAATCACCGCACTTGACTTTCGGCCTCATTGATGGAATTCGAACCAAAGAACCGCCTTTCACCGCCACCGGTTCAACGGTGTTCGCAGCCGTCCATACTGAGCCTCAAATGGTGCCATACCGAGACTAGCTTGAAATCGTTGTTGTAGGAGAACTTCGGCAAGCGGTAGGCACTTCTCCCAATTCTTCCCATAGGAAAGAACACAAGCACGGAGCATGTCTTCAAGCACTGATTGACGCGCTCCGTCGACCATCGACCGAGGATGATAGGCCGAAATAACGAAAGACGGTACCATGGCCTCCTGTAGATCGTGCCAAAGTCGGAAGTGAAAAGAGAACCACGGTCTGACACCATCGTTCGCGGCACACCATGCAAACTCACAATGCGGGATATGTAGAGGTCCGCCAATTTCTGTGACGAGGGTGTGCGCCGCGACCGCGTAAAATGTGCTACTTTCGTCAATCTATCAATAACCACCCAGATAGCATCCTTCCCCGAAGAAGTACGGGGCAAACCAGTGATGAAGTCCATACCAACGGAATCCCACTTCCACTCTGGTATAGGCAAGGGCTGGAGGAGACCTGCTGGACGCTGATGCTCGGCCTTCACGCGACAACATACGTCGCATCTGGCAACGAACCCGGCAATCTCGCGCTTCATGCGAGTCCACCAGAACCTCTGCCGCAGATCTTGGTACATCTTGGTAGCCCCGGGATGGATAGACAAAGGCGAATCATGGGCCTCCTGAAGAATCAAATCCGCAACTCGGGACCTTTGGGACCACAAGACCATTGCCCAAACCATACAACACCGTGCTCATCCTCTGTGAAACACTTTTTGAACCATCCACGATGTTACGCTGATTTTACTCACACCATCATCTGATTGCTGGGCTGACTTGATTTGATCCACCAAGGTTGGTTGCACAACCAAGGCAGCAAGGGAACCATACTCAACCAAACCCAAGTTGAGACGCTGAAATTCTGCAAGAAGTGCAGGTTGCTGCTCTTGGATCATCAGAGTATTGCAATACACCTTTCGGCTGAGTGCATCAGCAACCACATTGGCCTTGCCAGGATGATACTGAATACCCATGTCATAATCTTTGATCAATTCTAGCCATCTCCTCTGTCTGAGGTTCAGATCTGGCTGAGTGAATAAGTATTTCAAACTCTTGTGATCGGAATATACCTCGCAACGGTTACCGATCAGATAATGCCGCCAAATCTTGAGTGCATGGACCACTGCAGCAAGCTCTAAATCATGGGTGGGATAGTTGAGCTCATGAGGCCTCAACTGCCTGGATGCATAGGCAACTGCCTTGCCTTCCTGCATAAGAACACATCCAAGTCCCTGACGAGAGGCATCGCAATAAATATCGAAGCTCTTGTGGATATCAGGAAGAGTAAGGACTGGAGCTGAAGTCAATCGCTGTTTGAGCTCCTGAAAGCTCTCATCACAAGCAGAGGACCACACAAACTTCTTGTCCTTCTTGAGCAATTCAGTCATCGGCTTTGCGACCTTGGAGAAGTTCTCGATAAAGCGGCGGTAGTAGCCTGCTAAACCAAGAAAACTCCGTACATCGCTGATCGACTTGGCTGCCCCGGATAGAACATCACCGACTTCTTTGGGATCCACAACTATGCCCCACTGAAAGAACATGGCCCAAGAATGGCACTTCCTTCAACGTAACTCACATTTGCTTTGAACTCGCATATAGGTGATGCTCCCGAATTTGCCCAAAACGATCTTCGATGCTCGGCATGCTCGCTTGATCTTGGAATAGATAAGAATATCATCAATAAAGACCACCACAAATTTATCCAAAAACTCCATGAATACTTGAATTCATTAAGTTCATGAACAAAGCTGGAGCATTGGTTAAACCGAAGACATGACGGTGTACTGCATGCGACCCATAACGAGTAGTGAAAGCCGTCTTGAATATCCTCTCGATCGATCGACTGATGATACCCCATTCTCAAATCAATCTTTGAGAACACAGGCTCCACCAAGCGGTCGAACAGATCATCGATGCGGGCGAGGGTATTTGTTCTTCACCGTCACCTCATTGAGAGGACGGTAATCAACACACATGCGCAAAGTCTTATCCTTCTTCTTCACAAAGATCACCGACAACCCCAAGGAGATGGCGGGACGGATGAAACCCTTTTCTTGGAGCTCACCAAGTCGCTTCTTCAATTCTTCTAGCTCATTGGGAGGCATCCGATATGGCGCCTTGAAATCGGAGCTGATGCAGGGCAGCGACTCAATGACAAACTCCGGATCTCGAACCGAGGCATCCTGTAAATCTTCGGAAAGACATCCACAAAGTCGATACTATGGGAACATCTTGAATTTGCAAGGTCAAGCCGCTTCTAATGCACATAGATGCGGACCCTGAAGCTGTGGCGAAAACCCGACCTGCTCACCCGAAGGGCTGGTAAGATAGACAATCTTCCTGGCACAATCGATTTGCCCCAAGTGTTGGGACAACCAATCCATGCCAAGAATCACATCCAGACTCGCTGAACTGAGCAGAATAAGATTTGCTAAAAGTCCCACTCCTTTGACTATGATAGGAACATCCCGACACTGTAAATCAGCTCTCATTTCCGACCCCGGAGAGCGGATGAGCAAAGGAACTTCCAAAGGAACACAATGAAGACCACTAGCAACAACAAATGACCTTGAAATGAAAGAATGCGATGCTCCCGAATCAAATAATACTGCAGCAGGATGAGAATTAACAAGAAGTGTACCAATCACGACATCTGGCGCCTCCTGAGCCTCCTCAGCTGAAAGGTGGTTCACTCGGCCGCTGCTCGCACCCTGGGTCTTCTGAATAACCTTATGGTCAGGTGGGTGACCACTCCCCTGCCCGCGTCCTCCATTAGGACGAGGGGCTGCTGCAACACTCTGAGGGCAAGCATTCGCATAATGGCCCTTGTTGTGGCAGCGAAAACAAGTAACCTCGGCTGCCGGATTGCGGAGGCCGGTCTGCTGCTGGATCGCAGGCGCACGTGGCTGAAACACGGCCTGCGGTGGACGAGGAGCTGGTGCAGATGGCCTCGGCGCCGGTGGAGCAAAAGAACGGGCCACTGGTGCTGGCCCAGCCCGAGGACGAACGAGGCTGGTGTGAGTAGACTGATTCGCCTCCCATTTGCGCTATGACTCGCCGCCGCCTTCGCCTTATGCTCTGCAACGATGGCCTTATCTACCAAGGCCTGAAAGTCGGGGAAGTCCACGATGGATAGCTTGTCCTGCAGCTCCTCGGACAAGCCATCCATAAACTTCTCCTGCTTAGCCTCATCTGAGGCCACCTCTCCCGGAGCATAACGAGCCAGATGATTGAACTCGTGCGGTACTCGTCGCAGATTTGCGCCCTTGCTTGAGCGCGAGAAACTCCTTCTTCTTGACTTCATCAGGCCATCGGGATGTGGGCCCGACGAAGTCGATCGAACTCTTCCCACGCGACCACATGGCCCGCGGGCTGCATGGCGAGATAGTTCTCCCACCATGAGAGTGCCGCCCTCAAGGCCGGTGGGGCGAAGAGTGCCTTGTCTTGCGCACGGCGAGCTATGTTGAGCTTTCGCTCAACCATGCGCACCAATCGTCCGCATCGAGAGGTCCTCGGAGCGGAGAAAGTCGGCGGTGTGTGCGGAGGAACTCGCAAGTCCCCGCAGTCCGGTGGCCGCCACCACCGGTGGAGTGGAGGTATTCCTAGCAATAACCTCCAAGATGCGCTGTCGTCCATGCGGTTTCGCTCGATCCGGCGAGAACCTCGGCCATGGTTGGAGGAGGAAGCTCCTCATCATGACCTCGCTCACGACTACCGCGTTCTCCGGCCATCTGTTTCACTAAGACAAGTTAGCAACAAATTTAGGAGCAAAAGCCCAAAATTCATGGAAGCAGAGAAACAAACACAAGGCGGGATAAAGTTCGACCAAAAAAATCGGACACATAACTACTCACTTTACATCTTACCCTATTATCTCCACAAGTTTTAGTTGGACTAAACTTCATGGTTCTCCCGGACTAATTCCATCAGTAGTAACTATCTTTTGAAAGGTAAGAGAGAAACCAAGTTTCAAACCTTAAATGAGAGTAAGATGAGAGTAGAAAGCTAAGACAGGTAAGGAATAAAATCTGAGAATCTGCCTAGGTTTTCATAAACCTTTTTATAATTTGAAAATAAGACTTTCAAAATATCCTAAGGACGACTATGCTTGGGTTGCTACGGTCAGAATGGCTCTGATACCAACTTTGTGAGGACCCCAGTTCATTTGGCTTGTAATGCTTAACCAACCACCTGGTCCTAGCATCACAAATCGAATAAGCTGATCTCGAGAAATGTATACTTCAGACGATAGATACACCTCGTTACAAAATTAGACATCAATTCCATTCCAAACATAGAGTCCAAACATCACACTACCAAACGGAAGATAAACAAATAGTAACAATATTACAGACAATGGCCGACTGGCCACAAGATACACAAATAACAAATGTAAAGACAATGGAAGCAAAAGCGCCATAAGATGGCTATAAACAAAGCCGATCGTGCCTTTAACCCACGAGGCATCCGCCAGGACCGCCAAGTCTAGTCGCCCAAGAAGCGGCAACACACTCACGTGTATGAGGACCACGAGGCTCACCTTCTTCCTCCGCAACAAAAACATTAAGCAAAGCACACGAGTACAAAGATTGTCTTTGTACCCGCAAGACCGACGTGTGAACTAGCGGACTGCTCGTATACTACATGCAGGCTTGTTTAGTGGAGGTCATATGTTTTATTTGCATAAAGCCAATTTTCATTTGCAATAAAATAATACAGTTTAAAGGCAAGTTTGCAATTCATTTTTACTGTTGAAATAACTGCGAAATAAAGATAGATACAAGTAACCACCTAGGAGTGACTATCCCAATAGTCACCACCATATAGCACGAATCCCCAGATTCGTACTACCCTGCAAGTTTTAATTTTAAAAGGTTGTAGTCTAACTCTCGATAAGCTTACCCAAGCGTGTCCATCACCTAGGACGAGGCTATTCGAATAGTTTTTAACCTGCAGGGTGTACCATCGCACCCACACTTGCATCGCTTTAAGCCAAAACACACTTAGAAGGTATGCTCGCACAGCTAAGTCCTACGAGACTTTTTCCAATATTGTGTATTAACTACGAGCCGCTCGTATGGATAGAAATCCATACGCTTACATGGTAAAGCCGAAAGACAACTACCCACTCGGGATAAAGCTTTTGGACAACTACCATGCTCCCACCTCCATCCCTCCTGCGACCTCCTGCGACCGAGCCAATACACGCCAAAGTACTAGGTCAAGAGAGGTCCCATATACTCTAGTGTGGTTAGCGCGAAATGCTGGATAATGTGTACTCACAAGATGTTCGGTCCTTAATTGACCGGGCACCTTTCCAATCACACCCAACAGATCACACCAATCTTACCACAGTGCTGCGTCTAAATCATTTTTGTTTTCAGCTTTAGTTTTGCAATTAAACATAGCGAAATGCTGAAATATAAAGTTATAGAAAATTTTGTGTGATCAAGGTTACCGACTAAGTCGATAACCGCCCATTTCTACCGATACTAAGCATGTCTAAGCAATTTGACCGGATCTACTAAGTGACAAGAGGTCATCCAAATGACCTCCAATCACAAACAAATAACCTAGGCTCGGTAGTAGAGGTCAATATTTTGTCTACAGGATATGCAACTACGGATTTAACTAATCAATTTAACACAAATTAAGCGATGCATACATACAGTTGAAACAAAATATTAGACTTTAAAATCTTGGGATAAACATGATCAAACCGCTTGTTCGTCTTTGTTGCTCAATATGTTGCGGAGGATCGTTTCGTGGTTGCCGCAAATATCGAAACCTAACGATCCAACATAACAAAGAAATAAGAACGAGATAACACCGACGAAACTCAAACATATCAAAACATGCCAAAACTCACACAAAGAGCCTAAGCATGATAAAACAAAAACTTTAGAAGCAGAGAACAAACCATTTTAAGTTATTAAGAATTTTCTATGAATTTTCTAAGCTAAAAACACATCAAACACTAGTTAATTACTTAACAATTTTTCATGAATGTAAAGCAGTATCTACAACCTATCACGATAATTAGTATACTAAAATGAAATTTTGAATTGGTTTCACCGATTTGGACATTTATTGAAAGAGATATACATTTTCTAATTTGGAAATTACAATCTACAACATTTATATTAATTAACAGATCTTTGCTACAGATACAGGGTTGAAACTTATTTTAGTAAATAGTACATTTAAAATGAAAATTAACAAAGACTGGTTTCATGCAATTTGGATAAAAATTGAATTAGTTATGCATTTTCCAAGTTTAAAAGAATTACTGTGAAAAAAGAAACACATTTGAAATCTTTAAATCTTCAAAACCTTTTTACACCCACGGCCAGCTAGCCACAACGCATGACCGGCGGGCGGCGAGCGATGATCGAGTCAAACTTGACTCAAATTTAAACGGCGGCGTCGATAGCGTAAACCAAGAATACGACTTGATTTATTCAAGGCGTATTCAAGAAATGCGCAAGCACTTAATCGACGCGAGGCCCACAAGTCCGCGACTAAAACGAAAACGGAGTAATAATACTTGGGCTTTTACGTTCACGGGCCCGCATGCGGTGGAACAACGAGGTTATTAATTAGTCCTAATGATGAGGTTTGAAACTTAATTGCTCGCTACGGTGGTGGTATGCAGGCGTCCGACAACAGAGGTGCTGGTCGAGACCTTGCAGGCGTTCGCGGCGGTGCGGTCCACGGCGACGGGTTGAAGACCAAAATGGGTTCTCCAAAGACTCACGCACCTACGTAGTCGGGACTTCGCGGAGGTTGGCCGAGCGGCGGCGCGGCCGTGTTTTGCGGCGGCGGTGCTCGGCGAAAATGAAAAATGCCCAACCGACAACAAACTAAACAACTAGCATGCGCGACGAGCGAACTTAGGACCAAGGGTCTCACCGGATGTCGCGAGCTAAGGTGATCACCGGAGATGAGTGGCGTCGGTGAACGCGGTGGCGCCAGAGGTGTCACCGAGGAGGGATGATCTCGAGCAAAGGTAGGGGAAAATAGAGGTAGGGTTAGGTTAAGAAGGGCTAGGCGACGCGGCACGAGCAAAGGATTGCAAAAGATTGACCTCGGCGACGAGGAAGAAAGGGTCGCTCACGGCGAATTGAAGATCCTCAAAATTCGGCGACTCTGCGATCGATTCTCACAATTAGTTGAGGAAAACGATGAGCGGTGAGTGGAACGCGATATGACGTGCAAGGATAAGGATGATCTTCACTGCTTTGCGGAAAAGACGATAATGGCGCGTGGCGGACTTGAGAGCACAGCACACCGAGGTTTTTGGAGAGAAAGAGCTAGGAGGAGAAAAGAGGTTCGATGAAGTAAGAGAGGGAAATAGAGAGCTCGCTGGTGATCTTATAAGGGCGGTGGAAGGCGAAGATCGCAAGGGAGACCGGGCAATTCTCGGCGGCGTGGCGTGCGGTGCGTGTCACACACGAGCACAAAGCCGAACGGTGCTAGGCAAGGGCGAGCCGGGTGGTTGAGGAGGTGACCGGGAGTTAAGGCATGCGGACGTCGCGCGACGATGGTAAGAAACCGGGCGGTTTGGCGGTGCAGCGAGTGGAGCTCGGCGGAGCGAGCACGCATCGAGAGCGCGGCGGTGGCGCGGCGCCGCGCGCGTGGAAGAACGACCACGCCGGCGCGCGCCGGGTAAGTGAGAGCAAAGTGAGAGAGGGTGCGGTGGAAGGCGCTTGAGCCGGAGTTGGGCTCGGGTTCGAACGAGTTGGTGCGGTCAAGCCAGTTCGGTGGAGTCCAACGAGACAAGCGGTCCGGTCGGACTGAGTCGGGCTCGAGTTCGAGTCCGATGAGCAAAGGACTCTGAGTTGAATTAAAAAGCGAGGAAAGTTTGGAGAATTTTTAGAGGTAGTTCTAGAGCTCCAAAATTCCGAAATTTTATGGTAGCTACATTGGACAGAGAACAATATTGGATAAATTTTCCAGAACTTTTATGCACTGCATTGTTCTGGAAAAAAATTCACAAGCTCCTATTCTAGGGTTTGACCAGATTTTGGAATGGTTTGACTTGGCCATTTGAAATAGCAATTAAAATCTAAAAACTGTGAAATAATTCAGGAGGTAGATGGGGTGGTCAAGATGATAGGAAAAATAATTTCAGAGGATGATCACAAGTTTGAAAGCTAAGAATTTCTTGGCAACAAATTCCATTCACAAGACTTTAATTCTAGAAAGTGAAAATTGCTAGGGAAAATCTTGGAAAACTACCACATGATTTGATGAGACAACAAAAGTTTTTATTTCTCCTCAAAATTTTACATTGGAATTACAAACCCTAAGTTAGGGCTGTTACACAGTGCAAAGCTGCCCTCTCTCTCTCTCTGCCATTGCCTGCATGCGCCGCATGACTAACCCAAGGAAGAAGAAGAATAGAGAAGACAAGCCACGACCGTTGGATTGCAGATGGACAGTCACGATTTAAATGGGTCCGCCGGACAGTCCAATTGCCCTCGGAAATTCGGACGGTTGGATTGAGATCCAACGGTCCCAATTGAATAGTGCAACCGCACAGTCCGAATGCTCGCGGGAACGTGGGCCAAGCGATTAAGATCCAACGGCTGAGATTGCACGCGCGTTTTAAAACGCGGCTCGGTGCAGTTAGGTGGTTCGACCGAGTCAAGTGGCTTGAGCTCGAGCCCGACTCGAACCCAAGGAACAGGAACCAGGTTTAAGATTTTTAAATAGACAAAGGCTTTTGAGGATTTATTAGAGGTAGCAACTTAACTCCAAAAATTCTGAAATTTATACAGGAGCTTGCTGATTTAGACATTGACCTTGTGTAAAATTTTCAGAGGTTTTTATGCATTGCATTTTTCTCCAAAAATTCTGCAAGGTACTGGCTCCAGGTTTGACTAAGAGTCAAACAGGTTTGACTGCCCTCTAAAAATATTCAAACAATTTCTAAAAATTGTGATATTTTTCAGAGGGCCACATACCATCTCAAAACTTAGAAAAATATTTCAGGAGATGATCAAAAGATTTGACAAGATTGTTTTTGAAAGATCAAGATTTGGATCAAAGACTTGTGACTTTGTATTTCCATAGCTCTTGTACAATAATTGTTTAGTACACACAGGAAATACATGATGTAAGAAAAAGTTTTAATTTCTACTCATTTTCTTACATTTGAAACACAAGCCCAAGATTGGGATGTTACAGTACGCGACGCCACAATAGTCCCTGACGCTCCCACTGCGATTGTGGGGGGTGTCAGTCCGATGGTTCCCCACCTTCGGCTTCCTCTCGAGACTAACCGTCCGCGACGCTACCGCTATGACTGCGGGGGATGTTAGAGTATATTGGCATATCTCTATATTTGGTAGTTTAGGATTTGTTATCTTGTGATACACAGGCAACCAACTAGGATCAAGACCCACTGATCACCCTCCCCGTAAGCAAGCGAAGACTCCTCCACTTCAACTGAATAACTGCAACAAGAATGAATACTTCAAGTACTTAATAAGTTGTACCACAAAATGCAATTATAGATGATGGTTTATTCCAAAGGAATGACTTCTATGGTTGTTTTGTAGAAAAACGATATTTGCAATTGAATACAAGTAATAAATTAAAAGCGGAGTTTAAAATGAATAAATAATAATAATTTAACCAATATTAATTTCTTTCACATAGCCACATGAGTTAAACCACGCAATTGTACCCTTTCCATTATTTTTATGAAAACCAACCCCTCGTGTGAAATCCCCGAGTATGTCTATGACCGAGGACACAGCTATTCAACTAGATTGATTAACACTCTACAGATGTTGCACACTTTACCCATAAGATATAACCAGTGTAGCTAGTACCAATCATAACAAAACATTTCTAAAACTTCATCTCAACAATTGACACTCCTGTTGTGTATACTAACGGCACCAAATTCCACACAGGTTGTTGGCCCGTCGCACACCGTTGGACCTGGATACGGTGAACCGCTCATAAATGTGACTCACCATAGAGATAGAACCGCACCTCCAACCTGGCACATAGTCTAACCTACATGCTGAATAATGAATTTTCAAAACTCCGTAACTTACTAAGTTATGCATGTCCTATACCAGGCATGTGGTGATACAGTTATGGCTCAGTTCAATGGCGCACAAAGTTAAGTCTTTAATTGACCAAGGCGAGACTGCTAACTACTACCAATTACCACATTCATATTTTCTCAAACGCACACAGCTCCACCATATCACAATTACATCCACTTGCCTTGATCTAAATCTTTTCCCACATTGTTGGTTACATGCAACACATGTGATCAACGAGTGACAACATACTGCACACAGCTTTTCACAAATTATTCCATATTCACTTAGTCAAGTTTAGATTTACAACTCAAAATGATATCAATAACACATTGCATGGATAAGCAGACTATTCGTATATAACCAACCCACGTTGGTGCTATAATACAACCTAATAATTAACCAAGCTAGGGTGACAAAAGATCATGGTAACACAATGAGCAAGATGGATATAATCAATAGTTGTATAGCTAACCCCAAAGTATTTAAAAGTTAAATAATTGAAATAACATGCAATAGTTTAAATCAAATTAATTTTAAAAAACTGGGTTCAACATGGTTAAAGGTACAACTTATCTTAAAACAAATCTTGGTACTGGTCTTGAGCTTGATCAACTCCTCCTTCCTCGAAAACTCTCAAAGTATCAACGTCTACTCACAAACGAAAGTGAAAACACCAATAAGTGTCAAATAAGGAAACAAATAAACTCTAAAAATCACAAAAAGGCGTGGCTTTAATTCAGATGAATTTAGAAATTTGAATAGGCTCAATCGGATTTCGTACAAGAAAAAATTAGCTCTCAGAAGATCTAAATCTAAGAAAAACAGAAAGAAAACACTATTTTGAAGTTTTGGAATTTTCTTTCTAAAGGAAATCCCATAATATTGCATTAGCATGACGTCAGCATGAATTTTAGAATGAAAAAAATCCCTAAATAGAAAATAGAGACTAACAGGTGGGATCCTCAGTCTATAGACCGGGTCTAAGGATTTTGCTCATAGGTATATGGCTCACGGGTTCGTGGAATAGTGCACTAACATGTGGGGTCCACATGTCACAGACACAGCTCATGCTAGACTAGGCCCACCTAGGGTTAGGTTTAGGGTTTTGGTGCCAGCGGTACTGACACAGCTGGGATGCCAACGCGGCAAACATGTGGCACACACATGGTGGTGACAGGGTTGATACGTAGGTGGCCAGGTCAACAAGATCGACGACTACTACGGCTCGACGACGACGAACTGCGGCGAAAGACGGACATCACCGGCATGCTTAGGCTCTGGCGAACTCATCTAGCGGCACCGATGCGACGGCGAGGGTCGGCAAGGGGCTCAACGGCAACGAGGACGATGGTGGAGGCTCGTGTCGACAGCTAATCAACGACGGGTTGCTCCGGCGAGGGTTTGGGTGCATGCACAAGGATCACAAGTACCAGACGATGCGACCGGGTCAAGTGCGAGGACCAATGGTCGTCGGCAGCAACGACGAAGTAGAGCAGTGGTGCGGGATTTGACGGCAAAACGGCGTTACGGCCTTCCTCTGGTGACGAGAAGGTGTGCACTAGGTAGAACATGGGGAGGCGAACCCCGCGGTGTAGATGATGATGATATGGGATCACCGGCGTCGAGGGAATCAATGAAGAACTATGGCAGCGGAGCTAGGGTTCAAGCTTCGATTCCGGCAGAACGACGGCGATATAGGGCTCGGGACTTTGGGCGATTGTTTTGACATGCACACTGAGGGCTTAAATAGCGTGCTATTCGTGTGGATGAGGAGCGACGACAACGACAGCGTGTCGCATGGCGGTGCTGCCAAATGTCGGGATGGCAACCGCGGCACGCCCCCAGGCCCACGGGCGCGGCCGAGGCAACGGCGGCCAGGGTGGAGGCGCACCACAGGGTGCCCACGGCGGAGGTGTGCATCGTGCACCTCGTAGCTGAGTTGATGAGGTCGAGCAATGGGATGACGATTTCCCCATCGACGACCACGATGACCGACAGCGCCACCACCGCAACAACGAGCAGCGTCCTCGACACGACGACGCCGAGGATTTTGTCGCTAAGCCCAAATTTAATCTTCCTATATTTTCAGGTGGTATAGATGTGGAGCAATACCTCACTGGGGAGCTGAAAGTTGATAAGTTATTTCGGATGAACAACTATTCCAATGAGAAGAAGTTGTTGCTTGCGTCCAATGGCTTGGATGATTATGCCACACATTGGTGGGAGCAGTTCATCCGTAAGCGCATGGAGCGCCATGAGTTGCCGATTATCACCTGGGAGCAGATTAAGCAGCATTTGCGGACACGCTTTGTACCTCGCCACTACAAGCGCTCACTATTTGAGAAGTTGACAGGGCTGCGACAAGGTATGAGATCAATTGATGAATATCATAAAGAAATGGAGACTATCATGATACATGCGGATGTCGCGAGAATGAAGAATGCACCATGGCGGTATTTCTAGTAGGATGAATCATTTATCAAGCGCATTGTCAATCACCATCCCTATAATGATATGATTGAGTTGTCGCACCAAGCACGCGAAGCCAGCGACAAGTGATTGAAGGCGCACGATTCGTTGCTCATTCACGTTCTTGACCGATCGGGACAGCCATATAACAACGGCCCACCAAGCAGAGCACTCCCGGCGGCGACAATTCGGCAATGCGCAGCCCGCAAGTAAGAAGTCGAGAGTACACCACCACCGGCGCGTCGACCTGCGGCGCCTGCTGCTAGTGCGACCTCGTCTATGGGGTCAACTGGCCGTTCACGTAACATTTTTGCCACAAGTGCAAGGGCGTGGGCCATTTTCAGAGGGACTGCCCTAATGTCAGAACTATGCTTATCACAGAGGATGGCGGTTATGTTTCAGCTAGTGATGATGAGTCGCCTGATGCACAGCCAGTCTTGCACACTGATGTAACATCCCAATTTTCAGAGCTTAAAAAAATCTTTTAAATAGTTAGTAGGGAAAAATTCACCATTTGGTTTTATTTGATTTTAATTTCAAAAGCTTAATATTGGACTTTACAATCAAAAACATTTAATGTGAATGATCCCAACATGAACAATAACCAAAACTATTTTATTTGGGTTCTATGTGCTCAGATATATTTTCTAGAATTTTCTAGAATTTTCTGAGTTCATTTGCTATTTTCTATTGCTTATTTGAATTTCTGGTATTTTCTAAATTAGAAAAAACTATTAAAATCTCAGAAAAGCCTCTCGGGCCGAATCTCTCTCCTCCGGCCCGTTTTCCTTCACTCGCGGCCCAGCTCCGTGCGAAGCCCAGCTCTCGCGCGCGCCCGCCTCCGTGCCGCTGACTTGTGGGCCCCGCACGTCAGGTCGCCGTCTTCCTCGCGTCGTCGTCTTCCTCGCGAGCGCCGAGTCGTCCGCCATTACCGAGCTCAAAGCTCCATCCGACAACGCCTCTTTTCCAACTAAAGCCCTTCTAGAAAACATGCCAAATTCTATCCCTAACCTTCCCGCACCCGTTTCTGTTAAAATCATATCTCGAATCAAATCTTATCCCCGGATTTCCGAAATCATTTTCGTGTTCTTCTCGGAGTCGATTTAGGATTCCTTATCCGGGCACCCACCCCTATAAATAGCCCCCGAGGATCGCCAGCACCTCCGCAACCCAGAGCCGCCACCCTCATCCCCTCCCGAGCCCTAGCGTCGCCGCGATTGGAGTTCTAGGGTTTTCGCCGCCGCTCTGTTCTTCGTTGCTTCCGCCGCCGTCAGTGCCGTCCTGAGCTCGCCGACTGCACCACCAGCATCGCACGAGCATAAGCAATCTCCTGGTGCCATCCACTTCGCCGGAGCTTCGCCGGAGGCCACGTCCGACCAGTACCGAAGCACTCCGACCGCCTAAACCTCGCCGCCGGCTGTCACTGACGTCTCCGACCACCCGTGAGTGCACCCACATGTGCGCACACGGGCTACGTCGGTACCACTCACCTCCGCGAGCGACGCCGTTCGCCGTTGTCGGGCGGTCGAGCACCGCCGGCCCCGACCACCCACGTAGCTCGCCACCTCGGCGGCGCGCGCGTGTCGCCCGTGTCGGCAGCCGTCGGCACCACACGTGTTCGCCCGAAGTCAAGACCGACCACCGCCGCCGACGCGTGTCGCGTGATTGGTCCAACTCAGGCCCACGTGGGAGTCCACCGGATCCCCAACCCCGAGGCTCGGTAGACCCAGTCTACCGTGAGCCGTTTCACTGACAGGTGGGACCCACCTGTCAGGCCGTTTGTCACCCCGTCCGAACATCCTCAGCTGACGTCAGCGTTGCGCATTATTCGATTTTTCTTTACAAAAATAATTCAGAAATTCCAGAAAATCCAAATTAGGGTTTCTTTTAGATTTCCAATCTTCCAAAGCCCATAACTTTTGCATCCTAACTCCGATTGAGCCCATTCAAATTTCTAAATTTGTCTAAATTCGAGATCTATCTAATTATTATTTTTATTTAATTTTTGGAGTTTGTTTTGCCTCTGTTATGTATTTGTTTTGGTTGTTTTGCTTCGTGGGTGGTATGTAGACGTCGATACTTCGGGGGTTTTCGTCGAAGAAGGCTTCAACCAAGTTCAAGACCAGTACATAGACCTATTCCAAGGCAAGTCATACCTTTGATCATATTGAATCCCAGTTTTTCCAAATTATATTGTGTTGAATTATTGCATTTACTTTAATTATGTGTTTAACTGCTTTTGGGTTAGTTATTGATCCAAACTGTTATGTTCACCTTGCCTACTTGTATACCTTAATCTTTTGTCGCCCTAGATTGGTTTATTATTTAGTTGGTATTAACATATTGCCAACATGGTTGGTTAGACCGACTAGAATTGCTTAGCCATGCTACGAGTCATCATCTCATGTGAGTGCAATTATGAAATTGACTAAGTGATTATGGAACTGTGTGATAAAACTGTGTGTGCTGTGTGCTATTAATCGTGATGGCATGTGTTGCACTAAACCAACTGGGTGGTAAAAGATTTAGACCGAGGCAAGTGGTGGATCTTGTGTGAGCTGGTGGCTTTGTGAATGGGATTTATCTGTGGTTTAGTTAGAAAAACTGGAAGTCTTGCCTTGGTCAATTAAGGACTTAACTTTGTGCGCCATTGAACTGAGCTATACTGTACGACCGCATGTCTGGTGATAGGCCTAACTTAGTAGGTTACGGAGTTTCAACATTGGGGTTCAGGTGGATAGGTTAAGCTTTGTGATATGGGACTGTGTGAATAAGAACGTCAATGTTGAGACGAAGTTGCCGAACTGTTTTGTTACGATTAGTGCTAGCTACACTAGTTGTATCGTGTGGGTAAAGTGTACAAACCTCTGCAGAGTGTTAATCAATCTATTCGAATAGCCGCGTCCGCGGTCATGGACATGCTTGGGGATTTCACATGAGGGGTAGTGTTCATAAAATATGGGATTGGGAGCTGTGTGACCTTAATCATATGGCTATGTGAAATAACCTGTTTAGCTGTGTGTCTTTGTGGAAACAACTGTTAAATTATTATTGTCTATTTGTTTTGAATTATGTTTTCAATCTATTATTCGTATTCAATTGCAAATGTTGCTTTTATGCAAAAGAACCACAGAAGCCTTTTCTTTGGAATAAGCCTGCATCTATACATTGCATTACGTGGTATGATTTATAGTGCGGTTGTGTACTCACGCTTGTTGTAAAACTTGCGTCCAAACCTACTGTATGGAGGAGTCTTCGCCGCTTTGAGGAGGAGTTTGTGGAAGAAGGTTGATCGCTAGGTCATCGATCCCGATCGGTTTACGTGGTGTCTTTGATTGGAGTTTGCGAGTTTATTTCGTTCGCTGCGGTATTTCTTTAGTGTTAGCCTGCGTGGCTTAATAAGTTGTAACCCGACCTTAAGGTCAAAACTCTAAGTTGTTACTCAAACTATTCGTTTATGTTATATTTCGCTTGTGTGGATTGATATTCACCTATGTTACCGCTGTGTGCACTAGCGTGATCCTGGACTAGTGCAGAATACACAGAGGGTCTAGAATTGCATTTTTGGGTCCCGACAACTGATGACATAGAGCAATGTGAGTGCGATCCTGAGTTCCCTAACACTGAGCAGTATTCTATTGTTTGCACTCCCAAGGTGCTTAGTGTCATGCCATCACTGTCACTCGAGCAATGTGCAATTTATTTCAGACTTAGGAAAAACTTGATAAGGGTAAGGTGTGCAAAGTGATTATTGATGGTGGGAGTTGTCATAACTTGGCCAGCAAGTATATGTGTCATAAGTTGGGTTTGAAGTACTTGCCGCACCCACGTCCTTATCATGTGCAATGGTTGAGCGACAAAGAGGAAGTGAAGGTGAACTATATGGTGCGTGTGACGTTTTCTATTGGGAAGTACACCGACACTGTGGACTGCGATGTTGTGCCTATGACGGTGTGTCACTTGCTCTTGGGACGGCCATGGCAATATGACCGTTCTGCTGTTCACAATAGGCGTACAAATCGCTACACATTTCGATAGAACAATATGGATATCATCTTGAAGCCGCTTACACCGCAACAGATTGTGAATTCTTCAATGCAGAAAATTGAGATGCACGTTGAGACTGCCAAAGAGCGAGAGAAGAATTTAGTGATGTTAGCCACCAAATCAGAGATGAGAGAATTCAGCGAAGATCCCAATTTAGTGCACTTTGTACTGCTGTACAAAGACGCCTTGCTTTCGACTAACGACTTGTCTTCTCTTTCTAGTGGTGTTGCTTGTGTTTTGCAGGACTTCAGCGACGTCTTTCCAACCGAGGTACCGGTGGGCTACCACCAATTCGTGGGATAGAACATAAGATCAACTTGATTCCGTGAGGCGTCATTGCCGAACCGACCACCGTATCGCACCAATCACGAGAAACAAAGGAAATTCGAAACAAGTACAAGAGCTTCTCTCCATAGGGTATGTACGTGAAAGCTTAAGCCCTTGTGTTGTTCCCTGTTATTTTAGTTCCTAAGAAAGATGGTTCATGGCGTATGTGCGTAGATTGTCGAGCGATTAATAATATCACAATTCGATATCGTCATCCTATACCTTGCTTAGATGATATGCTAGACGAATTGAGTGGTGTCGTTATTTTCTCTAAGATAGATTTGCGTGATGGTTACCATCAAATTAGGATGCATGAAGGGGATGAGTGGAAAACAGCATTTAAAACAAAATTTGGGTTGTATGAGTGGTTAGTCATGCCTTTTGGTTTAACTAATGCACCTAGTACATTCATGCGCTTAATGAATCATGTTTTCGTGCATTTGATTGGTAAATTTGTGGTTGTGTACTTTGATGATATTCGATTCTGATCATGATGAATCAACACATAGACCATCTTAGACAAGTTCTACAAGTTTTGCGTGAGGCTAGGTTATTTGGGAACTTAGAGAAGTGCACTTTTGCAAAGATCGTGTCATCTTTTGGGCTATGTTGTTTTGCATAGGGAGTTGAAGTAGATGAGTCTAAAATTGAAGCGATTAAAAATTGGCCAACTCGTGAACGTAAGTCAGATTAGAAGTTTTCATGGTCTCGCTGGTTTTTATCGACGCTTTGTGAAGGATTTTAGCACCGTCGCTGCCCCTTTGAATGAACTTACTAAAAAGGGTGTTGAATTTGTGTGGGGGGTAGAGTAAGACAATGCTTTTGTTGAACTTAAGAAGCGCTTGACCAAGCACCGTTGCTTGTTTTACTCGATTTCACTAAATTTTTGAAATTGAGTGTGATGCTAGTGGATTGGGTATTGGCGGTGTTTTAATGCAAGAGGGTAGACCGGTAGCTTATTTTAGTGAGAAACTGAATGGTGCTCAATTGAATTATCCGATCTATGATAAAGAGCTTTATGCGTTAGTGCGTGCGTTAGAAACTTGGCAATACTATTTATGGCCTAAAGAGTTTATTATTCATTCGATCATGAGGCATTGAAGTATTTAAAGGGCCAAGCAAACTGAACCGTAGACATGCAAAATGGGTCGAATTAATTGAGTCGTTTCTTTACATTGTGAAATATAAGAAGGAAAGGAAATTGTGGTAGTTGATGCTCTTTCTAGGAAAAGTGTGCTTTTAACTCAATTAGGAGTGCAAGTTCTGGTTTAGAGAGTTTGTGTGATTTATACGCTCATGAGCATGATTTTTCCGTTCCTTACACACATTGCAAAGAGGAAAAGGTGGGATAAATTTCACATCCATGATAGTTTTTTGTTTCGCACTAACAAATTATGCATTCCAGAATCCTCCGTGCGTTTGCTATTACTACAGGAATTACATGCAGGTGGATTGATGGGACATTTTGGACGTGAGAAGACGTTGTCTATGCTGAGCGATCACTTTTATTGGCCTAAGATGAGGCGAGATGTGGAGAGGTATGTGCAGCGATGCATTACTTGCCACAAAGCGAAATCGAAGTTGAATCCACACGGTTTGTATACCCCTCTACCTGTTCCCAATGCACCGTGGGAGGATATTAATATGGATTTTGTTTTAGGACTGCTTAGAACTAAGAGGGGAAGTGATTCTGTTTTTGTCGTTGTGGATCGTTTTTCGAAGATGGCACACTTTATTCCATGCCACAAGAGCGACGATGCGTCGCATATTGCTAACTTGTTTTTCGGGGAGATCGTGAGGCTACATGGCGTGCCACGCACTATTGTGTCGGATCGTGGCGTGAAGTTCATGAGCCGCTTCGAAGACGCTTTGGGGTAAGCGGGGACGGTTGTTATTCAAAGACAACTTGTCATCCCCAAACCGATAGTCAAGCGGAGGTGGTGAACCGCACACTTCGATGCTACTCCGGACCATGATCAAGAAGAATTTGCGCGAGTGGGAGGATTGTTTGCCGCGACGTGGAATTCGCTTATAATCGGGCGTGCACTCCACACGCAGCTTGTGTCCTTTTGAGGTGGTGCATGGCTTCAAACCCTTTACGCCGCTTGATTTGCTGCCACTTCCAAGTCAACACCATGTTCATATGGGGCGCCCAAGCGAGTGAATATGTGAAGAAATTGCATCTAAAAACTAAAGAAGAGATAGAGCGCAAGGTCAAGTCCTATGCTGAGAAGGCGAACAAGAAGAGGAAGAAGATGATTTTTCAACCAGGTGATTTGGTTTGGGTACACTATCGCAAGGATCGTTTTCCAGAACGCCGCAAGTCCAAATTGCTGCCGCGAGGTGATGGACCTTTCAAGGTGATTGCGAAGATCAACGACAATGCCTACAAGATAGAGCTTTCCGGCGATGACTATGGTGTGAGCTCTACGTTCAATATCGCTGATTTATCACCTTTCTTTGATGGTGATGATCCAGCGTCGAGGACGACGCCTTTTCAAGAGGGGGAGGATGATGTGGGCATCCCTAACACTTATACATCTTCTATTGGTGGTGATGCACATACTGAGATGGACGTCATAAGTGAAGCTACAAATAATACAAGTGCAGAAATACATGTTGGTCCACTGACTAGAGCAAGAGCTAAACTTCTAAATCAACAGGTGTTTTTGTTTCTTAATGAATCTTCTATTTTCATTGATGAGAATTGGGTACTACCTCATGCAAATGTTTTGTGCATTCTCAGGTTTGAACATTGTGAAGCCTTTGGAATCGAGAGGGGGGAGAGGGAGGCCGGAGCCAAAGTAATAGAGGAGAAGCTCACGTGGGTCAAGCAAGAGGAGAAAAACCCAAGAATTCAATCCCAATTCGGATCTTCCACGAGTCCAACCGGAATTCATCTCGGAATCAACTCATAATTCAATTCGGATTCGGTTCGGGACAGCCCAACAGGCCTGTAATAAAAAGACCATAACTTTTACATACGGAGTCCGATTGGGGTGTTCTTGGACTTGTTTGAAAGCTTATTCCAAGGCCCACACAATGGGTATGGCCCCAACTTCAGAAGACGTATGGTCGCTCCGCTATGACCGAAACAATGTGACGGATTTAAGTTAGATTTTTCTTTTTGTGTGTTTTTTGGTCTTAGCCGAATTAGAGTTTGATTCGACGTGTGTAGCCGCCCTAGGCGTGCGTGAGTCGTGGAGGGTACCTTAAGTACCCTTGCCCTCCGTTGTATCTATTAGATCGGTTTATGCATAAGGTTGAAACATAGCTATTGCTTGTTCTTTCGACACCAGAGTTCATGCGAGGACTTTGAGAGAGAATTAGGCGATCCATTGTTTTGTTCTGCAATCCAGGGTCAAGCCGTCGTTCTATTGGGAATTGGGAACTTGGCGTTCGTCGTTCATGGTATCGCGACGAACAACTACCCGGTGTGTTTTGGGCGTATTCCGAAGAGTTGAGGATTCGTGCATTGGCGCGAGTGTTCAGCTAGCGACATCGTCTGCGCATCAACTATCCACGTTTCCTCACCGAAGATCGGGTCTCCCCGTATCGAGTGAGGAGGTTGCAGCGCGGCATGAGGGCTGCAGCGCAGCAGCGAGCGTGGGCGCCGCGATGCGATGCGTGCGAGGCTGCGTCCCGGGCGGGGGCTAAAGCATGGCGCGCGGCTAAGGTTGCAGTGCGGCGCGGGGATGGCGATGCTGAGGCGCGGCGCGGCGCGGGGGCTGAGGCGCGGCGCGGCACAAGGGCTGAGACTCCACACGGCGAGTCACCTAGTCAGCACAGTAGGTCAGCTCTCGCCCCGGGTCTCCCGAATTTCTGATTCCGCCAGTGATCGGGAAGATACGCCACCAAGATCACCAGATCCCCACTGATCGAGTTTCTTCAAGAACGAGACAAGGAGAAAACAATCGAGTGGGAATTTGGATCGAACGATGCACTACCAGGGAGATCTCGCGTGCATCAAAACAATCTCACTAGAACCCTGGCCGCCGCCAAGCGAGAGCCTAGGTTTCCGGAGAAACTCAACTTATCTGACTAAATATGAAGATTTCACAACTGCATCCATTTCCACCAGCAGGTTCTACCGTTCTAGCAGAAAGAACGCTACACACAAACTCAGTTGCAAACTCCAACAAGCAAAGCCAAGGGCGGGCAGAAACTCTAGATGTTTCCCTCCGAACCAAGCGCAAGGAGGAAACCGAGAGAGGAGCGTGTAGAACCTACTTGAAGGAGAAACAATCCACCGAGACGAAATTTGCAGAGTTTCTCCTCGAAAAAGCGGCCACAAATTGAAATCCCCGATCCCAAAAGGTTGTATCACTCACCTTGCATGATCCCCAACCTGACTCTGAAGCCTTTTGAGGTGATGGAAATACTTGAATCCCGACTGCCCAGACTGTGAGAATGCCGAAGACAGATCCAATGCAGCGCGAATGTGGTTAAAACGCCTGCAGATTTAGCCCCAGTCTTGAATCTCTAATCTCCAAGAGACAGGAGGGTTCTCATAGGGGAGAAAAACGCCTCTACTGTTCACTGGAACGCCCAGGAATAAAGTTACACGCTGCTGACTTTACTTTCTTCGTGGAATTTGTGATTGTTTGTATGCTTAGCCAGTGGGGCTTCATAATCATAACTGGGAGGTGAAAACAACAAAAGTCCAGGGCAGACAGCCGACTAGCCGAGCAGTCCAATGACATTCAGGTTGGAAGTTGATGCGCGGTAGCAGAATACAAAGCGATTCGGGAGATAACTATTATCTATAGTATTCTTCTATATCATCTATAGACAGTACTAAAAACAGATTCTACAATACATTATCTTTTCACATGTCTCTTCTCGTGATACAATCGAATACTGTGTGAGAGCATGTACAATAGTTTGATGTTAGCTGTCTATAAGTCTTGCCACGTAGAATATAAGATGATGTGGATGAGAGAGGGGAGTATAAAGAATTGAGCCATCTCTCATGCAGTAATTGACTGTAACACGAGAAACAAGATATATTGTATATGAAGGAGCTGTCTATTAAAACTTATAAAAAGACAAATAATTGTACGAGCCGTTTTTAATGTTGTCTATAGATGATATGAACAAGTACTATAGACAATAGTTATCTATACTATTGTACATGCCACGAGAGACAAAGATAATTTTCTATGCTCTCCATCTCCTCCACATCATCTCGTATCCTACATGTTAAGACTTAGAGCATCTACAATCCACGTTAGTGTTACTAAGAGGTTGTCACATCGTATTTAGGTGATGTAGAGGAGAGAATGTGAGGAGAGAAGGTATGATTGTTTCTAGATGAAGAAACTATCAAATTGTTAATACCAAGATACAAGAAATAACTAAATACTTTATTGGAGACTTACTTGAACTTAAAAATGCGTTTTGTGGGTCAAACTGTCTTAAAGCAAAATATCCACCCGATCATTTGTGCAGTTCGACTTTATTATTGATATGATAAATAAGCTAAAACATGTAGGTCATAAAGTTGTACTTCATTATTAATCATCAATAATTATGTACATTTGTAACAATTAAAATCTTAGACACAAGCTCAAAAATAATCTATTGGAAGACTTGTTTCTTTTTATTAGATTGAGTACTCTCTCTCCTCGTAGTAACAAACAAAGAAACAATCTATGGTAGATGCTCTTATAGACAACTGACGTCACACCATTATACATGCTCTGTTGTAATTAATACGGGCTAGACCCAATTTTAATTCTAATTAATTCCTGAAAAATCCCAAAGGCCCATGTGCACGTGCTAAAACTGTTTAGTCCCACATGGAGGATTAAAGAGGAGTTACACCATCTTAAAAAGTGGAACGTGGTAGCCCCCCTTGTGGAATTGGAGAGAGCCAATACATGCACGCGCTCGCTCGTTCGCTAGCCTCGCCTCGCCGAGCCGTGCCGTGCCGTGCATGTGCGTGTGCGTGTGTGCGCGCGTGCGCAGGCGTGTTGGGTGCGGGCGTGTTTTCTTTATCTATTCAAAAATTAAAACGCACCAACTCGTAGTAAATGGCATTAACGAACGGCTGGCAGTAACAGTTCAGTTACTAGTGAGTAATGGCTGCGGTTAACACTAGTTGATAGCGAATCAATGGTGACTGTTTCTTGGCGAATTAAAAGCATCGGCCTCTTTGTTTTTGCTATTTATTTTCTGAAGAATAGAGTACTCGCTCCCCTTTTTTCCTCTCCACTTTACGAAAGACGAAGACAGAATCCCACTATTTTTGTTGTTGTTTCTGGCGATCTCCATCCCGGTGAGGCGTGTGTACGGCCGCACCAGGAGAGCAGGCCTCCGGACCCCCGTCCTTGAAGGCTTGTACGAGCGAGGACGAGTAAGGTTTTTAGGGAGCGTTCGCGCGACTGCTCGCTGCTTCCTCTTCATCCGATTCTCTGCTACGTCTACATCAACTACACGACTACTACCACGACGTCCACTATGCCATGACGAACGACGACCTCACCAAGACTCCTGCTGCTACTACTCCTTCTACTGGATCTGGGTACGGCTATCTTACACTTGTTGCTTGGTTAGCTTTATTATCTGTTGTTGCTTGGAACACTGAGATAGGTATGCTAGTTTCTGTTTTTCTAGAAATTCGTATGCCTATAGTGTTCTTGTTTACCTACTTTGTGAAAATGATTAGAGTAATTTCCATGATTTATCTAGTATATTTCGGATTAGGGTAATTGAAAAATGCTCATATATTCAACAATCCAAAACCTTATTATAGGCATTTTTCGTCAATCGGCTTTGCTTTGCTACGCTCAAACCCTCCGAGTTCGATGGTGCGAATTACAAAAGGTAACGCACCAAGATGGTGCTTTGGCTAACTGCTATGAACATTTTCCATGTGGCAAAGGGCAAGGCTGAAGGAACACTTACTCCTGAACAGAGTAAGCGTCGAGGTCACGATAACCTCTTTATAGGTGTCGTGGTTAGCGTTCTTGGTGAGAAGTTAGTTGATGCATACATGGTGATTAAAACTAGAAAAGAGATGTGGGATACACTCGAGGCCAAGTTTGGGGTTTCGGATGCAGGCAGTGAATTGTATCTTATAGAGCAATACTATGACTATAGAATGGTTGATGGCCGTTCTGTAGTTGAGCAGACTCATGAGATACAATCCATGGCCACAGAACTTGAGCACTTCAAGTGTGTGTTACCAAACAAGTTTGTTACGGGAGGCATTATTGCCAAACTTCCTCCTTCTTGGAGGAATTTTGCTACTTCTCTAAAACACAAGAGACAAGAGTTTTCTGTTGAAAATCTCATTGGGTCTCTTGATGTTGAAGAGAAGGCGAGGGCAAAAGATACACACACTAGAGGTAATGAGAGACATTCTAGTGCCAATGTGGTGCAGAAAAAGAATGAACAAGCTCAAAAGTTCAAAGGCAAGAACAAGACTGCACAAACAATTAGCTTCAAGAAGAAGAAGAACACAAAGGATGGCATTTGCTTTATGTGTGGCGAACCTAGTCATTGGGCCAAGAATTACAGCCAACGCAAGGGTGGGAAGAATCAGCAAGAGCATAATTCCAAGTCTGCTAATGTTGTTGTTGGTACTACTGAGACAGGAACATCAGGGTATGGTAATTTACCTACTGTTCTTTCCATATGCCAATCTACCAATTGGTGGATAGACACTGGTGCTAATATACATGTGTGTGCTGATATTTCATTGTTCTTTTCTTACTAGGTCACGAGATTCAGCCGTTCTAATGGGGAATGGGTCACATGCCACTGTTCATGGTGTTGGCACGGTTGATCTGAAGTTTACTTCAGGGAAGATCGTGCGACTAAAGAACATGCATCATGTGCCATCTATCAATAAGAATCTCGTCAGCGGATCTCTTCTGTGCAGAGATGACTTTAGACTGGTATTTGAGTCCAATAAATTTGTAGTGTCCAAGTGTGGACAATTTGTTGGCAAAGGCTATGTGTGCGGAGGCTTGTTCTGCCTATCTCTTTTAGATTTGTGTAATAATGTTGTAAACCATGTTTGCAGTGGTAATGAGACTGTTATTTGGCATTCACGACTGTCACATAAATTTTGGTTGCATGACGCGGTTAGCTAGTTTAGAGTTAATCCCGAAATTCATCATTACCAAAGGTTCTAAGTGTCAAGTTTGTGTGCAATCAAAGCAGCCTCATAAGGCCGTAAAGGTAAGAAACTTAGCACCATTATAACTCATACATTCAGATCTGTGTGAGATGAATGGTGTGTTGACAAAAGGTGGTAAGAGATATTTCATGACTTTGATTGATGACTCCACTAGGTTCTGCTATGTGTATCTTTTGAAAACTAAACATGAAGCTCTTCACTACTTTAAAATCTATAAGGCAGAAGCTGAGAACCAACATGAAAGGAAAATCAAAAGGGTTAGGTCTGATCGTAGCGGCGGGTACTTTTCTAATGAGTTCAATTTATTCTGTGAGAAACATGGTATAATCCATAGGAAGACGCATCCCTATTCACCCCAGTCAAACAGGGTGGCTGAAAGAAAGAACCGCACTCAAACTGATTTGGTTAACGCCATGTTAGACACAGCGGGTCTTTCCAAAGCATGGTGGGGGAGGCTATATTGACTTCATGTCATGTCCTAAACAAGATTCCCACAAAGAATAAAGAGATAACCCCATATGAACAATGGGAGAAGAAAAGACTATCACTTTTATACTTGCGCACTTGGCGTTGTTTGGCGAAAGTCAATGTGCTAATTTCAAAAATCGTAAGCTTGGACCAAAACCGTGAATTGCATTTTTCTAGGCTATACTCACCACAGCGTTGGATATAGATTTCTAGTAGTGAAATCTGGAGTACCTGACGTGCATGTTGGTATAATTATGGAGTCTAGAGATGCTACATTCTTTGAGGATATTTTTTCGATGAAAGATATGCCTAGTTCATCGAGTCAAGAGCCTGATACAACTCTTGAACCTGCCATTCCAATAGAATATTTTGAGCAAATCCCTAAGCAAATTCCTGAGGAGGAAGACAATGAAACTCTGAGGAAGAGTAAAAGACAAAGGACTGCAAAGTCTTTTGATCCTGATTTCATTATGTACCTTGTGGATAATACTCTAAGTACCATTTCTGAAGCATATGTTTCTCCAGATACGGAATACTGGAACGAAACAGTCCGTAGTGAAATGGATTCCATTATCTCTAATGGAACTTGGGAGATCACTAGTGTCCTTATGGTTGTAAAACAGTAGGATGTAAGTGGGTGTTTAAAAAAAGCTTAGGCCCGATGGTACTATCGAGAAGTACAAGGCACGGCTTGTGACCAATGGTTATACTCAAAGGAAAGCGAAGATTTCTTTGATACTTATTCACCTGTGGCTAGATTAACTACTATTCGAGTACTACTATATCTGACTACCTCACACGGTCTTCTCGTTCATCGGATGGACGTTAAGACGGCTTTCTTAAATAGAGAGTTGGACGAGGAAATTTAAATGGAACAGTCAGATGGATTTGTAGTAGAAGGTCAAGAAGAAAAGGTGTGTGTTGTTGAAATCTTTGTATGGTCTTAAACAAGCACCTAGCGATTGCATGAAAAGTTCGATAGAACTTTAACATCTGCAGACTTTATTGTGAATGAAGCTGACAGATGTGTGTATTATCGCCATAGTGGGGGCGAGGGAGTCATTCTATGTCTGTATGTTGATGACATACTGATCTTTGGGGCCAACCTTAATGTGATTACGGAAGTCAATGATTTCTTGTCTCAGAATTTTGAGATGAAAGATCTAGGAGTAGCTGATGTTATCTTGAACATCAAGCTGTTGAGAGGTGATGATGGTGGGATTACATTGTTGCAATCCCATTATGTGAAAAAGGTTCTGAGTCATTTTGGTTATAGCGACTGCAAATCCTCTACAACACCTTATGATCCTAGCGTGTTGCTTAGGAAGAGTCAGAGAATAGCTAGAGACCAATTGAGATATTCTCAAATAATTGGTTCACTCATGTATTTAGCTACCGCTACCAGGCCTGACATCTCGTTTGCTGTAAGCAAACTAAGTCGTTTTGTTTCCAATCCAGGAGATGATCATTGGCATGCTCTTGAGAGGGTAATGCGTTATCTAAAGGGTACTATGAGCTATGGCATTTACTATACCGGGTACCCCAGGGTACTGGAGGGTTATAGCGATTCAAACTGGATATCTGATGCTAATGAGTTTAAGGCCACAAGTGGATATATCTTCATACTTGGAGGTGGCGCTGTTTCATGGAAGCCTTGTAAGCAGACCATCTTAATGAGGTCAACAATGGAAGCAGAACTCACAGCATTAGATACTGTCATTGTTGAAGTCGAATGGCTTCGTGAGCTCTTGATGAATTTACGGGTGGTTGAAAAACCGGTACCGGCTATTCTGATGAACTATGATAATCAGACTGTGATCGTCAAAGTGAACAGTTCTAAGGATAATATGAAGGCATCAAGACATGTGAAGAGAAGACTGAAGTCTGTCAAGAAAATGAGAAACTCCGGAGTAATAGCTTTGGATTATATCTAAACATCTAAGAATCTGGCAGATCCCTTCACAAAGGGTTTATCACGGAATGTGATGGACAATGCATTGAGGGAGATGGGTTTGAGACCCATGTGAGTTATACCATAGTGGTAACACATCCCGTAAAGTAGGATTGGCGAAACAAGCTATTGGTTAACTAGAAAGAGAGTACCTTTATAGACCCACTCCATTGGAGATGCAATTCTCTCCTAAATCTATATGGCAGGTTAATTTTTTATTTTAATGTGTTCTGTGGCTTGTTTAAGCAAAGTTCTTCGTCCCTCTGAGCGATCTTGAAAGAACACACCTATATGAGCCCATTGCTAGTCACGTCTATGAGATAGGGTAATCTCTAGGAAGCTCATGAAAAGGCCAGAGTATGACTTATATTCTCCAACCCGTGGGGATGCCTAGCAGCCTAGTATCAGTTAAGGATTTAAGTGAAGCTTATTAACACAAAACTGCCAATTCAAGGCTTAGTCTATTATGCAGTTGTGGATAAGTGTAGCTTCTATTCTAAGTGGATGTTCAACCTTAACCGGTCTCTATCGAAATACTGGTATATCAAAACAATATTGTGGATCAAGGCATTTGACATGTGCCCTTGGGATATCGTGAGGGATTTTTAGAATTAATACGGGCTAGGCCTAATTTTAATTCTAATTAATTCCTGAAAAATCCTAAAGACCCATGTGCACGGGCTAAAACTGTTTAGTCCCACATGGAGGATTAAAGAGGAGTTACACCATCTTAAAAAGTGGAACATGGTAGCCCCCCTTGTAGAATTGGAGAGAGCCAATACACGCGTGAGCACTCGCTCGCTCGCTCCCCTTGCCTCGCCTCGCCACGCTACGCCTTGCCTCGCCGATCGGAGTCGTGCGTGTGCGCGCGCGTGCGCGGCGTATTGGGTGCGGGCGTATTTTTCTTTATCTATTCGAAAATCAAAACGCACCGATTCGTAGTAAATGGCATTAACGAACGGCTGGCAGTAACAGTTCAGTTACTAGTGAGTAATGGCTGTAGTTAACACTGGTTGATGGCGAATCAATGGTGACCGTTTCTTGGCGAATTAAAAGCCTCTAGCCTCTTTGTTTTTACTATTTATTTTATGAAGAATAGAGTACTAGCTCCCCTTTTTTCCTCTCCACTTTACGAAAGACGAAGAAGAATCCCACTATTTTTGTTGCTGTCTCTGGCGATCTCCATCCCAGTAAGGCGCGTGTATGGCCGCACCAGGAGAGCAGGCCTCCGGACCCCCCGTCCTTGAAGGCTTGCACGAGCGAGGACGAATAAGGTTTTTGGGGAGCGTTCGCGCGACTGCTCGTTGCTTTCTCTTCATCCGATTCTCTGCTACGTCTACATCAACTACACGACTACTACCACGACGTCCATTACACCATGACGAACGACGACCTCACCAAGACTCCTGCTGCTACTGCTCCTTCTACTGGATCTGGGTACGGCTATCTTGCACTTGTTGCTTGATTAGCTTTATTATTTGTTGTTGCCTGGAACACTGAGATAGGTATGCTAGGTATGTTAGTTTCTGTTGGACCGAAAAGGCGACTAGAGGGGGGGTGAATAGGAGCACGATCTCTTTTTCTCCCAAATTGAATTCAATACGAATCTCACTCCAAAAGCTATAAAAGCTATGAAGATCGATCAATCATGCACAGCGGAAGACTTGTATTGAATCCAATCAAAACCCCGAAGCAAAAACAACACAAATCCAAAACACCAATTCTCGAGCGGTCTGACCTCTCACGGGGGCGGTCAGACCGGTTGGCCTAGCGGTCGGACCGATCCAAGCGGTCGGACCTCTCCCTCGGGCGGTCAGACCTCTAGTTCGATGAACAGTGAAATCAGCCCGTAAAACCAAAACGCAAATTGATCTAACTTTTGATTCGTGCGTCCAAACTTCATGAAACTTGACACACACCTTCCCAAGGATGTCAGGAACCTATTCCAAGCAACGATCGTGAAGATCCTTGCCAAAGTTCAGACCTTTTCCCGTTTGAGTGAAGGTGGGTCAAAAACCGAGTCAAATCGCAAATATGATCTTGAGACTTGCTCGTGGGTGATTGATGATCTTGATGATCCTAGATGTATTCCCACATGTGACAGCAAGCTAGATCACGGCCAGAAACTAAGCAAAAACTCACGGATCAAAGAAAGACTCAAAATCACCAAATAGAGAGAAAGAAAGCAAATGAACTCATCTTGATGAAACTTTCTTTGGATTGATTTGATATGGTATTGGTTTACAGCCACTCCATCAATGGAGGACAAAGACTCAATACATGAGCACGAAATCAAATCCAACTCTCTAGAACCCTAACCTCTAACTATCAACTCCCTAAGCACCAAAGCAAAACTAGGGTTTACAAGTAATGAAAGGGTTAAGGGGGTGTAGCCACCTCCCTCCACTATTTATAGTGGAGGCATAGACCTTCTAGAAGAGTTTCCCTAATGGGCTCCCGTTAAGGCCCAAAACAAACGGGTCACATACGCACGCATTTTAAAGCGCCGTCTTCATCTCCTCTTGACCAAATCCGCTTCTCCACGCACCGTCTTGCGCCGCGGGTTAGCAAAAGGTCACCAAGGCGGTATTTGGTAAGATTACCAAAATACCCCTTCTCGGTCCTTCTCCGAAGACCGAGTCCAGACAGCGGCACTCGCTTGTTCGCCACGTGTAGGTTGATCCAACGGCTCTCATCATGTCGGCAAGTCTCTCCCATCCGGCTCCCACCGAAACTACCATGGCACTTGCACCGACCCGCGCCGCTTGATCCAACGGCCGCACCGAATCGCCTGCGTTCGGTCACCTTTGTCCATCTTGCACCATGCTTGAGTCCAATGACTTCACCCGGCATCTTCGATCGTTTCGACCCTCGGCTCTCCAAGCCTAGTCCCGATCATCCTCGCCGTTGACCGTCGTTGACCACCAAGCAACTTCGCACAACAATAGACAAGCAATCGACTTCGGAACAAGTTCTTCACAACTTGACCCACGTTAGTAAAAACATGCATCATGCAACACATATGACATGAAACCCATGAACTTGACCTAATCGGCAACCATCGCGCCACACGGGCCGACGACTTAAGTGAAAACCGTCGATCGCCACCCTTGGCGGCTCGATCGCCATCGCCGGCCCGACCGCCAACCAACGGCGATCGACTGATGAGGATATCTTACTACTTATGAGGTTATTCGTGAAGCAGAGCTAAACTTCTCAAACAACAGTGCATTTGTTTCTTAATGAATTTCCTTTGTTGCCAATGAGAATTGGTTACTACCTAAAGCAATACTTGGTGCATTCTCGGGTTTGACAAATTTAAAGACTTTGGAACCGAGAGGGAGGAGAGGAGGCCAGGAACAAATTCATGGAGGAGAAAACATGCGGCCAACAAGGAGAAGAAACCCATGTGGCAACGAGAGGAACGTGCTCGGATAAAACCTAGCACATGCGGGCGGTCAAGAAAGACATATGGTGACATGGCAACAAGGGTTACATTGGCATAAAAGAAGCATCAAGTGCATCGAACAAATTCGCGCAAGCTAAGAGAAGGAAAGCTCACAATACAAGGGAAACCGAGAGGAGACTAGTTTAAATTTCCAAATTAAAGTAGGACGTTTTTGAATCGGATTATTGTTCACGTGAGCGAGAATCGGACTCTGACATCTTGAGCGATGAAGCGATGTCGGACTCGGACATCGAGCGCTCGATTCATCGCTCATCCGAGCTTTGTGCTTGCGTGGGAGGCTATATAAACCCCCATGGCGCACCATAGAGGTAGACCGGTTTATGCATAAGATTGAAACATAGCTATTGCTTGTTCTTTCGACACCGAGTTCATGCGAGGACTTTGAGAGAGAATTAGGCGATCCATTTGTTTTGTTCTCGCAATCCAAGATCAAGCCGCTGCTCCATTGGGAATTGGGACTTGGCGTTAAATCGTTCGTGGTCTCGCGACGAACAACTACCCGTGTATTGTGGGCGTATTCGAAGAGTTGAGGGTTCGTGCATTGGCGCGAGTGTTCACTAGCGACATCGTCTACTTCGCATCAACTATCCACGGTTTTCTCGAGAAGATCGGGCCTCCCCGTATCATGTGGTATCGATTCTAGGTTTACTCGGTGAGAATTTCTTTACCCGTAGCTAGATTCGTTTTCTATCCTATCGCCCAATAAACCGAAAATTGCAATACCAAAACCGTAGTTTAATCATTATTTCTTGTGCGTTTAGTTAAGTTTTCATCCATTAGAGTTTTTGCTTTTAGTGCTGATCCATGTGTCCCTTTTGCGTTGCTCGATACCACATGATACGGGAGGCCCGATCTTCTCGGTGAGAAACCGTGGATAGTTGATGCGAAGTAGACGATGTCGCTAGTGAACACTCGCGCCAATGCACGAACCCTCAACTCTTCGAATACGCCCACAATACACGGGTAGTTGTTCGTCGCGAGACCACGAACGATTTAACGCCAAGTCCCCAATTCCCAATGGAACGACGGCTTGACCTTGGATTGCGTAACAAAACAAATGGATCGCCTAATTCTCTCTCAAAGTCCTCGCATGAACTCGTGTCGAAAGAACAAGCAATAGCTATGTTTCAATCTTATGCATAAACTGGTCTACCTCTATGGTGCGCCATGGGGTTTATATAGCCTCCCACGCAAGCACAAAGCTCGGATGAACGAGAACCGAGGGCTACAGAATCCGAGTCCGACATCGCTTCATCGCTACAAGATTCGAGTCCGACATCGCTCACGTGAACGAGAATCCGATTCAAAAACGCCCTACTTTAATTTGGAAATTTAAACTAGTCTCCTCTCGGTTTCCTTGTATTGTGAGCTTTCCTTCTCTTAGCTTGCGCGAATTTGTTCGATGCACTTGATGCTTCTTTTATGCCAATGTAACCCTTGTTGCCATGTCACCATATGTCTTTCTTGACCGCCCGCATGTGCTAGGGTTTTATCCCGAGAGCACGTTCCTCTCGTTGGCCACATGGGTTTCTTCTCCTTGTTGGCCGCATGTTTTTCTCCTCCATGAATTTGTTCCTGGCCTCCTCTCCTCCTCTCGGTTCCAAAGTCTTTAAATTTGTCAAACCCGAGAATGCACCAAGTATTGCTTTAGGTAGTAACCAATTCTCATTGGCAACAAAAGGAAATTCATTAAGAAACAAATGCACCGTTGTTTGAGAAGTTTAGCTCCCGCTTCACGAATAACCTCATAAGTAGTAAGGATATCCTCATCATGACCGCTCCCGTGGACTTAGCCAAAATTTCAACTCAAATCCGCAATCTCTCAAAATTTAAAACGAATAGAACTTTGACCGGAGGCTCCAAAATTATGGGACCAAGAGTAGTAGAACCTCCTCTCTGTTTACACCTCTATTTTTGGCCCACTCAAAATCCAATGCCACTTAAATGACCAGGTCAGACCACTCATCGACGCCGGCCGACCGCTACTCAACCGGTCGGATCGCCACCGCCTGGCCGATCGCCATCCAATTCACTGAGATGTATGTCCGACCGCCACCAAGGCCGGCGCACCGCTTGAGACTGTGAACTTGAACTTTGCCAAAACTCGTGTTTCGCAAACCTTCAACGTCATTGCCAATTGTCACATCATCCTAAGATCATGAGCATATCCCCATGATATCACAGTTTCTGACTTTCTAGAAATTCGTATGCCTATAGTGTTCTTGTTTACCTACTTTGTGAAAATAGCTAGAGTAATTTTCATGATTTATCTAGTATATTTCTGGATTAAAGTAATTCGAAAAATACTCATATATTCAACATGTTCTCAGGAGTTCAACTTCCATGCCATCAAAAGGGCAAATATGTTTGCAGGAATTACAGACAATTTTACATAACTCGTAGGTACGAGTGGCCCATGAGTCTATAGACTTTGAGCAGCTGGTTGCTGGCAGACGAAGACTTTGGAGACTCAAGTGGACTAGTTTTTGGCTCATTTAGTGTGTTTTTAAACCGAAATAGCAAAAATAGACCTTCCCGCGAATGAATTGAAAAAAAATAACACACATGTTGCGCTCAAAATGCACAGTAACAGGCCTATCCCACCCACCGCAGGGTAGGACATGTGGTGGGCTCCTATTCGGTGGTAGACTACATGCCGCTTGGTAGCGGCACGGTAGGCCAGCTACGACCGAAAGTGAGCCCTCCAAGTGCATTTTGATAGCAGCACGAGTGTTATTTTTACCAATTTGAAGTACTAATTTTACTAATTTCATCACAAAACATTGTCATTTAAACCAATAATTCGAAGTGGCCGTGCGATATGCCCGAGTGTCGACTTCGTGGGGGAGGCTTCGAGTGGAGACAGAGTAGTGACCGGTGGAACAAGGGAGGTAGGTGTGAGGTGTGCAGGGACTTGCCACACGGTTGTCTTGGGGAGCACGGCTAGTGAGGTGTGTTTGAACTTGGCGCGCGCACGGAATAAATGACTCTGCGTATATTTCATGTGGCTCGAGTTTGGGCGAGACGGATGGGCCGTTAAGCTGCCCTTTGGATGACGTGAGAATCCAATGGGCCACACTCGAGCTTGAGTCGCTGGTGTGCACTTGCGGGCCCTACACACATCATGTATAAAGTGGAATCGAGGCAGATACGGCTCGGTTGGCTTGGTGCGAGCCTGTTCGCCCGGCCCGTCCGGGTTAATAAGGACTGCATCCACGAGTCTTTGGCTTGGTGCGAGCCTGTTCGCCCGGCCCGTCCGGGTTAATAAGGACTGCATCCACGAGTCTCACTCAAAATAATTCCTTTAGAATTGGTTTACAGATAGGAATAATACATGTGTTCAATAGTTAAAATATGTATCTATATTCTGTGAAATATAGGTTTCTGCTTTAGATCAGACGTATGTTAATGATACACCTGCGTGTATGGGTATACGCGCGTTTACTCTAAAAATATGTATAATTGAATTTTGAGTTCTTGATTATAACGGCCCCGTGTTGATTTCGCTTGACTTTTGCAGGTAGGGAAGTGGATCGACGATTCTTTGGGTTCCAAAGTTCCTTTTGATCGTGATGAACTTAATGTCATTCAAGCAACTGCGAGCTTAAGTTTGGATGCGAATTCATGGGCTTGCTGCAGTTTCCCATGTGCCTGGAGAGCTTTGCCTGACTTCACGAATTTAGTTTTCTGCCTCCTTTTTACGCGCATGGAGCGCGTGGAGTTTGCCCCTCTTACGCATGAATGTGCCAACATTGCCGAAAAGGGTTTTAGGTATGTATAATACGTGTGTTTAGAGAGATGGTTAACAAAAAAAAACTGATTTTTCTTGCTAAAAGTCAATCTTCAAAATTGTCAATTATCTCTACTATAAAATCACCAGTACCAAATTTCCCTACAGCTACACCAACCCCTCAACCACGCAGTCAAGAGTTCTCCTGCATGCACCAAAAAAACTGCACCCACAGAAAACACACCTTTAAAACTAACGTCCCAGATCAACTCTAGCCTCTCTTTCCTCTTACTCACTCAAATCCAACGGTCCAGGTTCTTTGGATCAAACCTCATCGATCATGGTCTCTTCCTCTACCCAACTCCTCGACTCCTCCTCCGTCTCTCCTCCACCCACAATCTCCGGGGCGCCGCTGCAGAAGGAGAAGGCGCTCAACTGCCCGCGGTGCAAATCCACTAACACCAAGTTCTGCTACTACAACAACTACAGCCTCCAGCAGCCGCGCTACTTCTGCAAGACGTGCCGCCGATACTGGACGGAGGGCGGCTCCCTCCGCAACGTCCCAGTCGGCGGCGGCTCCCGCAAGAACAAGCGCTCGTCGTCGTCGTCGTCGTCCGCGTCCGCCTCCACGACCACCTCCGTCACGAGCTTGTCCATGGCCAGCATGGCGGGGGCGGCGTCCAAGAACCCGAACCTAGCGCACGAGGGTGCGCATGACCTGAACCTGGCGTTCCCGCACCATGGCGGGCTGCACGCGCCCGCGGAGTTCGTGGCGTTCCCGAGCCTGGAGAGCAGCAGCGTGTGCAACGCGGGTGGCGCAATGGCGAGCAATGGCCGGGCTGGGGGCGCGCTCTCCGCGATGGAGCTGCTTCGGAGCACCGGCTGCTATATGCGGCTGCAGGTGCCGCTGCAGATGCCCGGAGAGTACGCCGCGGCGGGGTTCACGCTCGGGGAGTTTCGCGCGCCGCCACCGCCTCCGCCGTCTCAGAGCGTGTTCGGCTTCTCGCTCGACGCGCACGGCTCGGTGGGCGGGGCTTCCGCGGCGGGGTACGTCTCCAGCACGGGGTTGCAAGGGGTGCCGGAGAGCGCGGGCAGATTGCTGTTTCCATTCGAGGACTTGAAGCCGACGGTTAGCTCCGGCGGTGGTGGTGGTGCAAACGGTGGCGGCTCCGGCGCTGGCGTGGACGGCGGCCATCAGTTTGAGCAAGGCAAGGAGCAAGGAAGTGGTCCCCCTGGTGGGCAGCACGACACGCCGGGGTTCTGGAACGGCATGATCGGCGGTGGCACTTCTTGGTAATGTGGCGGTGCACGGTGGCGCCCGGCCCATGCATGGCTCATGCAAGCTAAAGCCTCCGTGCGCGCGCGCGTGGACAACTGGAGATAGGCAGTAGGCACAAGGGTTTAATAAGGAGAGGCTAATCACTGTTATATGGTGTTTGATGATCTCTTTCTGGTGTTGGTACGTTCTTGGTGTTCTTCATCTTCCTTCTGTTGTCGTCGTTCATCGGTTTCATGTGTGTTTGGTGGTCGACTTGGGGCTCTAACACATCAGAGTACAAAATTTACGGATCGTGATACATAGCTTGATCTCTGCGCCCGCCTCATTTCTGATCTCTCCATTCTCCACTGGGGTTCTTAATCGCTTGATCATTCATGATACATAGTTGCTTCAGTGTAGCACTGGATCGAGCCTGTGAAGCTTCTTTTTTAGGTTTGTTTCAAAGGCTTTTTTTAGCCTGTGAGCCTGTGAAGCGTCTTGCATATCTGATCTCTGCCCCTCCTCTTTCTTTCATGTCAAGTGGGTATGATTGTAAGAATGCTAACTTTTAACTCATTTGTTTTTGTTTATTGTTAGGCATTCACTTGCCCAGTTCACCTGCCCACACCAAAAAGTTGTCACCTAATTATTCTTCCATTCATCCTGTACCATTTCCTTATACATGCATGGCCTGTAGTGTATATATATATCTCTACTATAAAGGCATCAGTACTATATTTCCCTACAGCTACACCAACCTCTCACCCACGCAGTCATGAGTTCTCCTACATGCACCAAAAAAACTGCACCCAGAAAAACACACCTTTGAAACAAACGCACCAAATCAACTCTAACCTCTCCTTCCTCTTACTCACTCAAATCCAACAGTCCAGATTCTTTGGATCAAACCTCATCAATCATGGCCTCTTCCTCTACCCAACTCCTCGACTCCTCCTCTGCCCAACTCCTCGACTCCTCCTCCGTCTCTCCCCCACCCACAATCCCGCCGCCGCCGCCGCGCCGCGCCAACCCGCGCCGCCGCCAGCCACCGCCGCCGCCACCAACCCGCGCGCCGCCAGCCGCGCCGCCCAGCCACCACCACGCCAAAGCCGCCGCCGCCCAACTCGCGCTGCCGCCAGCCAAGGCCGCCACCATTGCCGCCACCAACCCGCGCCGCCCACTCAGCGCCGCCCAGCCGCCGCCGCCACCAACCCGCGCACATAGCTCAAGTTGAGCCCTGTGGTAATTAGTGCTTCTTCTCTTACTTTATTGCCTCTCTTTGTTTTTCTCAGTTATTTATATGAAAACTATAATACTTGCTGTGAGATTACATGTGCACCAAAGAAGATGCCGATATTATCGAACACCAAATCAAAGACTAAAAAAGAGTTCGTGAACATCGACAAAGGCATGGCTAAACAGAAAAGATATGGAATGTATGTTTCATGATAACATGCAATTGGATGATAAGTAAGTACATGTGTATACTTTAAATTATTGATATTTAAACCTGCCTATATGATCTACTTACTATATTCTTTTCTTATACAGTGTTAAGTGCATATATTCACTGTATCGTGGGTGAAGAGCATCTACTTCATAGAGAAGGTGGAAAGGTCTTTTGGAGAATACATTTATTTGCATGCGCTTAACGTGATGGTGACCCTAAGGTGGCATTAAGTTATAAGACGTACACCATTAAGGAAAGGGTGGAGAACTATTTACAAGTCGACATGGTGAAACTTAAATCGCTATTTATTAAGTATTTCGACTGCCTTTATAGCGGATATATATTGATGGTCAATACTTCAAAATGTCAATGTTTGTTGCGTTTTCCTTCCAATTAACATAAAAATGCCACTGTACCGGCAATTGTAAATGCTAAAATATTTGAGGTACATGTACTCGATTCAATGGGACTAGAACTATGGGACCGCATGCACCTCAAAACTACAAAGTGAGTAATTATGCCTTTTTGACATATTTTCTTATTAACTTATTATTAATCTGAAATGATACATAATTATCACAACAGTAAAAGGACTAGAAATACTGATTAAATTTGTATTGGAACATAATAAAGAGCTTAACCGAGTCAAGTGGAAGAACCTAGATGTTTCAACATGGCCTCTTATTAAGAAGATCCAAGAGCGAATGCAAACAGATGGGTACATGTCATGCGACTTGTATTTTACAAAACCGATTATGTTTGATTTTACATACTTAGCAACTCGTGAGATTTTTAATTATTAATGTACGTGACATTATGCGTCTCTGGATGGTAAACTTCATGGAATATTGGATGGATCTTCCTCTCCGATAAAGTAACTCGTGTGATTCATAGTGGACTTGCATACCGCTATATATCATCCGAACATATTATAAATTTTATAATAACTTATACTACTTTACATGTTGATATAAATAATTTCAGTTTAAGCTACCGCTATAATGTGGGATTCGAGATTAAACATAAAGAACGGATATCAAGAACTTGAACGGCCAAATGATGACGAAGATACCAAGTGATGTTGAAATTATCGATACTACGATCAAGCGCCTAAACCTCTCGCCGTAATATTCACTGACAGTAAAGGAATCTGTTGCATCGGTGAGCACATACATATGGTCGATAGACGATATGGAGTGTTTAGAGTAAGTATTTTTTTTCATACTAATGGCATAATATACTACTACTAATAATAATACTAAAAGATGTGATCAACTAATACGCTCATGGTCCTTGTTTTTTTAGCAAAGAATGGGTCAAAAGCACTGCATCATACCCAATCTCTATAAGTCTCGGAACAATTAGAGATATTTTAGATGCAAACAAACCCATGGATCATGATTGCTTCAACATGGTCGTTTCGGACGGCTATGCAACATAGCCAAAGTTGTTTATAGAAGACAAATACCACTTCATGGACCTCAAGTTCGTGTAAGTTGATATAATTATTCCTTCTTGTGTATATAATTGTATAATTAATCAAATAATTATAATTTTTGCAAAAATCAATGTGCCATAACTCAGTTTGGACGAGATCCGCAGTGTTGTGACAAGATAGACTACAAAGAAATAGCAAAATTGCTTGAATGTCCGCTTCGACATGGAGTACGATATTAAAGATTGCAAAGACTGTAAGATATGTTATGTAAACTCCTTTAAAAACATATTTTATTTTGCACTTATAGTCCAGGTGTTTGTTTACGTGTTCTATTGCCATATTATCGTAGATAGGTTCTACACTTTATTCATAATAGACAGGTAATAAAATTGTCTACATTATGGATCCGCATTCTCCAAATCTGTGGTATCTGTGGTGCATGGGTAATGATCCAAGTATGCCATATATAACTACATTACATAATATTTTCAATCATTCAATCTCGCCATGAAATTGGCGAATCTCGCATGGAACGACAATATTTATGGTCAAGGCCGTGAATTCAAAAAGGGGTTCCAAAATCGAGACTGTAAAACATATAATATGTTTCATCTTTCTTATCAAATAGTCATTTGATTTATCTACAACAAATAAACACTTGCTCTTCTTCTCCAGAAATTGGCAGCTTCCTTGTATACAACTTACTAAAGTCGTGGAATGACGTAAAGATTGTCGCTTATCAACACCGTGAGCATATATATTCTCTATGTATATTTTGTAGACTACATAGCAAATTAATAAGTTAACTTATTATCCGCCATCCACGATATCACATTCATCGAGGACGGAATTTTGATGGACATTTTGAAGAGCAAGGCAAATGAATGTACAGATATTATCCCCGAGAACTCCAAGATCTACTTAAGCAATTCATGAATTATTTGTAGTATGCGAGACATGACTTTATTATGCCTTGTTATGCATGAGTGTTTTCCGGATTATATACATGGTCATATACAATTGCGTGAGACTTAAACTATGGAAAATATTGTCGTTTGGTTGTTTTCATGCGCATCCTCGAAATGAAGCCGTGGCGCTAGCACGAGTTTCATGTGCATCCTCGAAATGAAGCCGTGCAGCGTTAGCACGAGCACTATACTATTATTTGTAGTATGCGAGACATGACTTCATTATGCCTTGTTATGCATGAGTGTTTTTCGGATTATATACATGATCATATACAATTGCATGAGACTTAAACTATGAAAAAATGTCGTCGTTTGGTTGTTTTCATGTGCATCTCTGAAATGAAACCGTGGCGTTAGCACGGACACTATACTAGTTTTTATAGAGCCGAAGTGTCTGGAGGAGCAGATATATGATGGCTTCAATTGTAAATTTACGTTGCAGTGCTGGACCGAATACGAAGAGTCCAACAGTCGTCCGAGTCCAAGAATAATAAAGACAAAACGAAAAGCATAATAAAGACAAAACGAAAAGCATGCACCTGCGAAATCCCCAGGATACCCTCAAAACCCGCACCCAAAACGGCAAAACCCACCTTCTCCCCGCTCCCACTTCCTCCGCCGTGACCACCACCACCGACCAAAAATGGCCGGGCCGAAACCCCACTTCGCCGCACGCCGCCTTCGCCTCCGCCTCCGCCGCCCCAACCTCACCGCGGACTCCGACTCCGACGCCGACGCCGACGCCGAAGTCATCTTCCGCCTCCTCCTGCCCCGGGCCTTCTCCGACGCCGACGCCATCCGCCTCTACGCCGCCATCGCCCCGCTCCGCCGCCGCACCGCCGCGCTGCAGGTCCGCGTCGAGGACCTCGACGCCTCCGACGCCGCTGGAGGGCGCGTTGCCGTCGTCCTCGGCCCCGCCTCCCCCACCCGCCGCGTCGAGGCCTCCTCCTCCTCTGGCGAGCCCCCGAGCTCTCACCCGCGCAGGAGGCTCTCATCGCCGTGCTCGACAGCGGCGGGGTCCTCCACTGCGACGAGCGGCGGGGCCCCGAGGTCGTGACGTGCCTGGTCCTGGTCGAGGCCGCGCAGCTCGAGGCGGCCTTCGGGAGAAGGATCCTGGGCGCGATCGCTAGGAGGCCGGCGCCGAGGTGTGCGTCGCGCCGTGGGAGGAGGACGCGCGCCGCGCGCGCAGCCGCCCGAGGAGATCATCGAGGTATAACAACTCTCTGCTATCTGGTAGTAGTACGTAGCAACCTTGATGCTTGATTGCAAACTGGACGTGCGTTGGTGCGTGCGGTCAGTGGCCAAAGGAAATTAAATAATGATTGGGCGTGTTTGTTTACGTCTAGAGAGCCTCAGGGGAGGCATAATTATAAAATTGTGCGTGCAACTCCGTGTTTGGTTGAGGGGGAGGAGGGTCGCAACGCCGAAAGAATGACATTTAATTAAGGGAGTATGCAGTATGCACAGCTGCATACTGTGGAGCCATGCAAATGGTCTCTTTGTGTAATGTGTAGTGTATGGATACTGTGCATAAATGTTACAACTCATGAACTGCTGCTTTCCAACTATATTCTGTCTATACCGTTCACATGCCTTCCATTGTGCTTCTTGAGCGGTAAGCACGTTCCGGACGTACTTAGCAAGAATTGACATGTTGTGCCTGTGAAGGGCATGTTCCACTTCTCCAACTTCAGAAGTATGTTTTGAGTATTTTTTTTACTCCGTCCTTACTGTCTTGAATTCAATCTATATTTGTTCGTTATGTATTGTTTTATAATATTACATGTACTCTGTAATTTGTTGTATTTTTTAGTTGTGCATGTCTTACCTTCTGGAATGTAAATGGCTAGAGTCCATCATTGTTTTTGTTACGAATCGTATGCGTCACAAACCTGTTCATCCTTGTCTCACCAGAAAATCACTTAAGCAATGAGTTAATCCAAGTGGTTTCTGATTCTCTATTGCTGAGTGATGAAATAAAATATAAAATGGTTAACGCACATTATCAGGGGTTTCCAATTTGAATATAAGATCTGGAGGACCTTACTTTGTTGTCAACTTTGACCATGTTCGAATTGGTTTTACTGAAATCCTATCATGTGAAGTCGTGGAAAATTTCTATTAGTTTCCCAATAGTAAGACTGACCTGAGATGCTCAAGAGGAAATGAGAAACTTAAGTGGGTATTAAGCGCCTGCTCCTTGTCCTGTGCATTTTTTTACAAAATCAGATGAATTTTTTTTAAAGCTCATGTCTTCTTTTTTAAATTTCCAGATAACTGGAGATAGAACCGCTGTAAGGAAAGCTATCGTTGCTGTGTCTAGCTGTCTTCAAGGTGATTTATCAGCTGGCAGCTCAATAACTTCTGTTAAGACAGCAAGCCCAATGCTCCCGTGGACATCTTCAGAAGTGCCTGAGCCTAATTTGGGAACTTTGCACTCAGAGGTATCAACTGAGTGTGCAAACAGCCATATCCCTCAGATTGATTGTCCACAAGGTGCTACAGGAGATGTTCAAACTAAAGATCTCCAGCAGATCTCATTTAGACTACTCTGTCATGTCAATCTTGCTGGAGGTTTGATTGGCAAGAAGGGCTCAGTTATCAAAGGGTTTGAAGATGAAACTGGTGCTTCTATTGACGTCAGTGCTCCTTTCGGTGGGTGCATGGAGCGTGTGATAACAATTTCAGCCTTAGAGGTTTGAACATTAAAAGTACCACTTTCCCATTCCTGTCTATGTGCACCGCATTTTAACTGCTTGCTAGATAAGATAAAATTGTAGTTTTTGCAACAATGTGACGGCTGTTCTCTCTCTCTCTCTCCATGAACCTAGGAACTTTTGCTTGTAGTTTGGTTCTGGTGAATTATATTGTGCAGTTCATTCATTGTATTTTTGGTTTCTGTTCCTCTGTAGAGTCCAAAACCGCAATATTCCATAGTGCAGAGTGCACTCCTTCGTATCTTTGACAGAATGGAGGAGGTGGCAAGAAATGGGCGCTTGATGTTCGACAAGCCATCTCAATGCTTAGTCAGGGTACTTGTGCTCAGAAGCCAATCTGGTTGTTTACTTGGTTTAGGTGGTGCTATAATCAAGGAAATGGTGGACTCAACAGGAGCAAGAATTCAGATTTTGGATGAGACAAATGTTCCAGCTTGTGCCTCACACTATGAGCGAGTTCTACAGGCAAGCATTTTTCTGGAGCAAAACCATTATAAACTATACAATTTGGTGGTACTTGTTTCTGCTTTGATGCATAGTTCACTGAGTTGTGAAGATATAGCAGCCAGTGTTAACCTGATCCATGTGTACTTATCCTTTTGATTATCTGATGTGCTTGTTTGTTATTTTCTGCCACATTGCTTGCAAAGCCAAAGCTAGTGGCAAGTTTAGAATTGCACTAAAGCTTCTTCCCTTCATTTACTATTCACCGCATAATGGTTACTCTGTGTTGCAAGAAATGTTGCTTACAAGCCTTTTCTTATGTTTTGCATTCCATTAGGTACCAAATGCTTTGCACCTGATGTACTAATTCTCCTTCTCATGATGACCATGGAATCTTCTTTTAGACTTCAAGATCAATATTAGTGCAGTGGTTCTGGACTAGTGTTTCTGTTTGATTTGTAGAAGATCTAAGTTTCCAAGACTACTTGATGCATACCTTACTCCATTTTTTCACTTCTAGTTCTCTTGACTCGTGATCTTAGTTGATTTCTGATCCTGCCATTCTCTTGCTATGTGTTGACAGCACTGTACTAATTTAGATTAATCTTTTTCTCTACAGATCACCGGGGAGCTAGTGAATGTCAGGGATGCTTTATGTCTTGTTAGTGAGAAAATTCGTAATCACGCTTTCTCTTCTAAGAGAACCAAGTACAAAGATGGTTATGTTCCCTCTTCAGATATTGCTCAATCAACTGCAAGCAGACAAGTCAACATTTCTTCAACAGGCTACTATTCAACTGACAATGTCCCAAGGGTTGGTCATGGGCCCTCTCTCAATGAAATGGATTCAGTGGAGAATTCCTTCCGTGCCTTCCACTTGGGATCTCCCGGTTCAGAACTGGAGGTTATGTATTAGAGAAATTTTTATATTATGCTTGTGTGTTTATCTGATGCTTTACTTTTGCACCATATTCACACTTTTCGTCCTTTCTGGATTTGTTGGAGACCATATATGTATATTGATATTCCTATTGAAGAAAATAACTTAAATACGAAATGGTGTATTAATTTTTACGATGGCACTAAATATAGGAAGTTAATTTAGTGGAATGATGTATTTGCCAGAATTGCAAGGGTCATCATATTTCAATTGGCAAATGTTATGGTAACCGTTAGGGTACGGATCCGAGGACCGAAGGTAGGACACTCGCCAACGGTTCGCTATGCCACTGCCAAGGCTCTGAGACTTAGTTGAAAAGGAAGGTGAGAGACTAAGAACTTTGTTTATCCATTGCTTGATTGATAATGGATACATGCTATCCTTTTTATAGGGATAACCTGACTTGACGTCTAAAAAATAATCTATAAAGAAACCTAACAATCCAATCTAATCTTTCCAATTATTAAAAATAACCTACCTAACTAACTATTCTTATCCTAGGAAACCAATTAGTGTGTATGGAAAATAACGGCGGACTGTTCACGTGTTGCTACAGTGATGTGGTACTGTTCACACCCCTGCTACAGCGCCTTGCTCCGTAACATTATACCCCTCACGGCTAGGTAACTTGTCCTTGAGTCGTGGTGGTGGCCACGGTTGAAGTGTTTGGTGGCCCTATGTTGACAAGAGTATCCGTACTAGCGTCGATTTGCTTGAGAGTAGTTCAGGTGATACTCTAACTTATGATGCCCAAGGAAGAAATACCTTAGCATGTTATGGCGTTGAGGAAGACGTCGGCGGCATGGGCAATCGATATGGGGCAACAGTTACGCCCTTACTGCTCTGGAGCGTGACGGTGGCGGGAAGGACGCGACGGCGGCGCTAGCCCCTCAGTTGCTGCGCTCTGTTTTGCCTATGGCACAACATCAGTCGGTTGTGTGGAAAAGATCGTCGCTGGACAGCGGCATCCTTTCTCCTGCAGCGCCACACCGGGGTGCAAGTGCAACCAAGGGCAGCGATGCCCACTGGGGTGGTGCTGGTGGCGCCGTTGAGAAAGGTGATGGTAGCGTCACTATTGCAATGGCACGCGACGCCTCCTCTTGCTCCTTCAACTTGACCATCAATACCTACGTTTTTTTGAGGATGGCCATCATGTTGTCAATTGAGGCTATTATCTTTTCATTACCAGTCTTCAATATAGCGAAGGGCGATAGTTCAAGATCGAAGCTATAGTGGGTAGCTCGATACCAAATGTTGTGGTAATCTGTTAAGCGCGTTCCGAGGACCGAGGGTAGGGCACTCGCCCTTGAACAGCTTGACCATGCCACCGCCAAGGCTCGATGCTTAGTTGAAGAGGAAGGTGAGAGAATAAGAACTTTGTTTATTTCTTGCTTGATTGATAATGAATACATGCTGCCCTTTTGTAGGGACAACCCGACTTGATTCCTAAGAAATAATCTATATGAAAACCCAACTTTCCAATCTAATCTTTTCAACTATTAAAATAACCTTCGTAATAGATAATATCATATCTCTAACAATAACTTGATAGACAAGGAATCCAAAATAACCTACCTAACCAACTATTCTTTATCATAGGAAACCAATCAGCGTGTACGGAGAATGACGGTGGCACAGCACCAGTGGGGCACTGTTTACGAGATGCTACAGTATGTGGTACTCTTCACACATCGCTGCAGCGCCCGTGGTGCTGTTCACGTGCCTGCTACAGCGCCTTGCACCTTGCTCCATAATGACAAACTTGCAAGGATTAATTTAATTTAATCAGCATGGGATGCCCATGAACTAGTCTAATTCTTAGTTTCTTACTATGGTTGAACCCTGATATTGGCATATTTATATAATTTTGTAACATATTTGCTGCAAAATTAGCAAGAAAAGTCAGAGTGAAAGAAGTCCTCAAAATTGGAGATCTATTATGTCAATCTTGAGTGCAAGCGCCAACCAGGTCCAAACCTAGGTGTTACATTAAAGTTGCCCTTGTCACTGAACTTTCACTTGGTACTTAATACGGAAATAAGACATTTTCTTTTGTTCGCTCTTGAGTCTTGCTTATGAATCTAGAGGGGTGTTTGAAATTTCAGTTTTACTCAGTGCTAAACAGATGAGATTGCACTTTTATGTAAATTCATACAAAGTAATTACTGTTTATTGCTGAGTAAGAATCGTCAAAATTTCTGCCCAATTATGTACCAAGTAAAAAACCATATGTTTTGTTAATCCTTTTGGAGCTCACATAATCAATTTGCAGCCTTATGTTCTGATGCACTGTTTACTTTTTGTGGAGCTACTAAACAAGTATATGGATGCAGAAACCTGCTAATGGGAATGGTGTTGGAATCAACAATGCAAATCATGATATGCAGAAACCTGCTAATGGGAGTGGCATTGGAATCAACAATTCAAATAATTGGGTGCAGAAACCTGCTAATGGGAATGGCGATGGAATTGACAATTCAAATCATGGAATTACATCTCCGGAGGAAAACAAACTTGTGAGGTGATAGTCTTATCTGTTTGTCACTACCCAGTAGCGTATTTTTTCCTTTATAATTTGGTCTCTGTAAGGACAGTATGATTATTTTATGACATGCTATATATGGTACTTCAATTTTGCTTATAAATCAAGTGTGTCTTGGATTGCATCAATTGTGTTACTTGTTAGTAACGGTTATCTGCGTTATCCAGCTGCCTCCCGACACTCCAGCATATTAAAACCTAGAGCAGTATCTTTTCAAATATTTCATAGCTCTCTTATTTGTGTTATATTGGTAATCTGTGCTATTTCATTGCTCCTGGTTGTAGTCCTGTCCATGAAACATCAGGTGGCAAACTTCAAAAAAAGCATTAAGTATTTTCCTATTTAGGTACCCTGGTAAGAAGAACAACAGCAGCATTTAGATTATTTAGTTTGTGCACAATTAATCTTGTTTGTGTTCTGGTAACCTCATGGTGGTGATCGAACTTTAGCATTTGGACGTGTTATCTATGTGTCAAGCAAGTTTTCTTGTGTAATTCTACCAGTAAGATGTGTAATATTGTACATTTTCGTAAAATTGTGTACTCGATGCAGTGAATCGTGAGCAGCTTTACTTATCCTGGATCCTTTTCAACTGTAGCATACATAGTTAATAATCAGAAGTGATTAACAAACCACTAATTGCATCAACTTTCAAACATATCTCTATCCTTTGGTTCTTCTTGCAGTGCGCTTTGTGCATTTCATCAACATGCACGAATTAACTATTTGACTACTAGTTAGATTGTCGTAACTTCTGCTTCTAGTTGCAGGGGAATCAATACTGCCACCATAGTTAGAAGCACATATGAGATTGCTGCTTGTGCGAGCACTTTAAATCTTGTCTATGGAGATAATGGAAACAACCTGGCCCAGCTTAGAGAGGTCTTGCTGCTGAACTCTGTAACCTTGTATGTTATTATGATTGCATTAGATTTAATTCATCAATTTACTTTTAAATCATCATTGGTTTTCATGAATTGTTTCTCGAATTGACAACTGAATGCTTTCCAGGATTACGGAAAAGACAGTTCAAAATTCATGTTTAAAATTCAAAATTGATCGTGCTGATCATGGTTATTTTTCAAAAACTGTTCTGGTCTGCTTTGGCAATAACTGCCAGTTCTTCATTTCAACTGGTTGAACCATACGATGCTTTAGGTTTTCCTTGATTTGCTAAATCTTATCCAGAATAGATAGGAAATAAACTAGTATAACTGTTGTTAGAAGTTTAGGACTACTGCTGTCACAAATATTAAGTCTATTCTATTAGGAAAATGTTAGCAATACTGCAGTTAGCCTTTGTATTATTATTTTTCTTCTTCTTGTGTTTCTATCCCACCTATTAATTTTACGGTTTCTTAATGCTGTCTTGCAAGTTACAAAACTACTGGATTCTATAGTTTATAATTGATACGAACTTTACAGACATATACTACTATGCAGAAATATTAATTTTTGGATCCCATGACATTTTATTTCTGTGAATATTCAGATCTCTGGTGCAAACATTACCATTTATGATCCGCCTCCAGAGACCAGTGACTGTACGATCGTGATATCCGGAAAGCCTGATCAGACGCAATCAGCTCTGGCCATGCTCATTGACTTGATCCAAGCGTGAGCGTTGATTCTGCTAACTTTATCGTCGTTATTTTTGAGGGACAAATCAGCTGAGACTCTGTTGACACCAGTAGATGTGTAACTATGTCTGATGGCGAGGGGGGATATCCAGAAAGATCACGAGAAACAGTGGGCTCTGGCGCGCATGGGTAACTGAATATTATTCAAGGAATGCTTATTTTACTCGGCGTATTTTCCTCTCGTTACCGTTGCATGGAGAGAGCTTGCATCTTTGTCATGGATTACGGGTCTTTATTTGTAGAAGCAGTCGTGTGACTTGTGTCTTTCTTTCTTTTTGTGCTCTGTAGTTTCTAGTGGGCCTGCACTTAATTTTATCTGCTCGTGTGGTACATGAACGTTCCTTTTTCGTTTTGGACGGTAATATTAAGTTGTGCCCGGAGGGTTGGCACCTTGGCATGCATTTTGGGAACGTCACTCAGTGGCACTCGCTGGATCCGTGAAGCCAGAGTGATGTTTTGACCAGTCGATTCAATTCATGTGGCATTACAAGAAACGGAGTCTCATGTTATCCATTTGGCATCAATACACAACATGAGATTCAAAGCACGTTCAGGGGCAGCAAATAACTTACAAAGAGTACATGTAAACAGCAGCATCAGAGCTTGCTGATACTTGAAACACGTCCACCGAATGTCTACCGTCAGTCACAACATGCATAGCATGTTCCATACTATTCTTGATTCTTGATGCATGTATGACGGCATCATTTGGTTACAGAATTAGGAAAACGGTACCGAACATCCTTCGGGTGAGGAGCTGATATGCACACTAAATATGCGTGCAAATAGTCGGTCCCGATCTCCACATTGTAGGAGAAATCTGCAGTAGATAATTGGACTCGTGATTTTTCACAAGGAGGCTTCTAACCACTGTCCTCGAATCGCAACTAGCAACTGAACAGTCGCTAAACCACACCATGAAAGATCAACCACTCAGCAACGTACGTATGCGAGGAGCACGATTGATTTGATCTCAAAGAACATATTCGCTCCTAGGAAAACGCTGCAAATAGTTACAAAAAAATTTCATTTTTTTTTTATAGATAGAGTACGGTATAATCCATCATACCAAAAAAATCAAATTTAAAGTTGACCTACACATTGTGAAATAAAAAAAGACAAATTCTACTGAAAAGGAAATCCAAAATAAAAAGGAAAAGGGTAAAAGCTACTATTCACTGAAATTTGTCTTCTTTTTTTTTTCGTGTTTCTCAATGTGTACATCAAATTTAGATTTGAAAATTTGTAACATGATAGATCATATTGTACTCTATCTATGCAAATTTATTCGTATATTTTTCAAGATTATTTGCATCATTTTTCGAGAAGTGAGAGCAACGGTAGCACGAAACAAGTTGGGAGCGATGAATATGTTCTCCAACAGTATATTTCTTGGTGTGCGCCATAATATCTGCGCACAAGCTTCCTTTTGTAAACGACACAAAAAAATAGGAATAGAACGGGAGGTGAGTAGTGGTAGCCAGATGGGCCGCTCGCCCGGCATGGGCCCGTGCCAGCATAGCCCGTTTAGGCTGACCCATTTTGGCCCACGTGTTAAACGAGTTGGGCCGTGCTGGTCCATTTGCCGGCGAGGTAGCCGAGGCACGGCCCATCGGCTATTTGTGTCGTGTCGTGCCGGCACAAACCCGTTTGGCCCCGCAGGCCAAGGCTGGCCCATTTAGCCCGTTAAGTCTAAAAAATTCAAAAAAATCAGAAAAATTTGTAGAATTCAGAAATAGACGTATAATAATATGCTCTTCAAACCTCTTCATGGCCCTATGTACTCAATACTGATGTAGCAAGAAGGAATCGACCTCTTCGAACCATTTGATTATAAGGTTAATAATATGAGAAGCACATCGCTGATGTAGCATGAAAGAATCGATGTATGTACTCAACACTGGAGTAAGAATATCTATTGCCCTAAAGTTCGAAGCAACATTGTCTAAAGTAATTGAGAATATTTTATATGTAAGACCAAAGTCTTCCTCCGACTTTGATAATACACTCCGCAATATTCTCACCCCGTGTACTACATCAATTAATTTAAAACATATAATTCTTTCCTCCAATACCCAGTCATCATTAACATAATGAACAACTATACTAAGATAATCCTTCCTATCCCGATCACTCCATATGTCCGAGGTCAAGGCCACCGAAAATGTGCATATACTAAATAGTTCCTTTAATTTATTACTGCTCATTGTAGTATTTTACTAGATCCTTAGTTGTTGTTTGTCTAGAAACAAGACAAAATCTAGAATTATGTGTAGTCCTAATGTAAGTTTTGAAAACAGAGACTCTCAAAAGCCTAACGTTAAATCCTTAGAAGCAATTAAATAAGAGAGATTGACGGGCTACCTCAGATTGTAGTCGCAGACTACGCACTGCATCATCGTCGGGGTTGTACTGCAAATGCGTCTGGCTCATCACCAATCCTTGCTTAGCCTTAAATCTTGTCGCATGTCTAAGCAAGTGCCCTGCTCTACTTAAAGACTTTGCACAATTCATTACGATAAATTTTGCAAACAAGATATGGTACCTCATTTTCTTATGCGCTTGACTTGGTTATCTCGCTGAAATTGTCCTAGTCTTCCGATGTAGATAGCCTCGACCTCTTTGCTTCGGTGGTCGCCGACGAAGATCTTTGCCGTGGAGCCTAATGACGAACTCGTCTTGCCCTTTCGTAACAATCGCGGTTGGTTTGAGGCACCACAATTTCATGGATGCAACTTTCTAGTGAAAGTCCAGAATCACCAATAGCAAAGCTATTGTAATTTTCCATAATGAAAACTGCAAAATCAAAACTAACACGATTATTATATTCATCTTAACATAACACATAATAATAATAAAATGATGCAAAAAATAGTATCACACCTCTTTTGTTGACTTCATGCCAGAATTTGAATTTTTCAAAATTTAGGACAAATGATCTCACAATGAATTTAAATTTGCACAACAGAATTTAAAAAAGAGATTGAGGAATGGATGGATGCTGAATGAGGGGGGGGTATGGTGTCTATTTATAGAGAAAGTTTCAAGATTTTTTTTTTGCTATTTTTAAAGCCCCAAATGATCAAAAAATGGTTGGATTTTTAAAAAAGCCAAACGTTACAAGCTAAACGGGTCGTGGCGTGCCGTGTCAAGCACGGCCCACAGTGCCAAAAAGCGTCCCAACGGGCAGATTCCTTCGGGCTGTGCCGTGCCAGGCACGACGCACTTGCCACCCCCTCCCTCCCCTTTTCTCCCATGCCGCGCACCTCGCCGCCGCCTCTTTCTCTTCTCCCCACGCCGCTTGCAACCTCGCACCGGTCCCCTCCGCCCTGCTCTCTTCTCCCCACGTGCCCACACCCGCAGGCCTCTTTCGGGACCGCACCACCACCCGGGGTGCGCCTACTGTGCAACAAACACTAGTCCTGTGGAGGTCCATGTGTAGTGTACATAGTCAACAAGAGTTGGATAATCACAATCACACAACGTCACTTAACAAAATATTTTGAGTTGTTACAAAAGGGCATTTAAGTCAAGAGCAAAATACACAGTGGAAGCAAAAGAGCTCGTGGGCACCCGATTGCCACTGTGCACTCGGCTGGGGCGTAATCCTAGTCGCCCAAGACCTCTTGGTCCACACGTAGCTTTTCAACAAAGCAAGAGTGAGCACAACAGCCGTGCTCGCAAGTCACACCTGTCAAATAACAGATTCATGCATGCAAGGATTAACAACAGGAGGCTTATAGAGTTGATTTGCATAAGGCCAAGTTCCTTTTCAATTACTTGTACGAATTTCCAAAGCAGATAAACTATAACTAAAATTCTTTTTCTGAACAGAAGTTTTATAGTTAAATAACATTCATCAACAAGTGGTGAAGGATATCCTCCTATCACGAGGCTAACCGCCCAGGGCTACCTGCCCAAAACCCATTTGGATAGAGATCCAAAACATTTAAGCAAGTCTTGAAAACAAAACAAAATATAACTTGGAGTGACTTTGCCAACATGTCCATGACCGTGGACACAGCTTTTCGAATAGTTCTTAACACTCTGCAGAGGTTGTACAGCTTTATCCACACGACACGACCTCTCTAGTTTGTCTGGCACCCGTCGGTACCACAACTCACTATCTTAGGTGAGGGTCTAGAGCTCGTGATAAAGCCTTTACAAAGCTCCATCCCATCATAGCCATCCCTCGCAAAGGTTTTGCCCCCTTTGGATAGAAATCCATAGAGTTCCTAGCCCCCTCTTGCGCAATGTGAGAATACAAAAGTAGGTCATGAAAGACCAACCCACGCAACCGGACGGAACGACCATGATGAAACTTCACAAATTAGTTAGCTAGGTCCTTCCCATTTAGGACATGTGGTAGTACGATGTGGCATAGAAAACGAACGCTCGAAGACCGGTCCTTAACTGACCTGGACGACCACCAAAAGAACCTTGGGCCTTGACCATAGAAATGGATCCATCCCGTGCATGAACATGCACCCATACAAGCATCTAGTTCGCCCAAGTCCAAACCAGTTTTCAATTTTTATTTACCATAATAAAATATTTTAGCAAAACTCTATGGTATTGACCATACCATGGCAAAAGTTTGAAACAGTTGAGCTTTTGGCTAAATTTCCCCAAATCAAGATTTTTGAGCTAAGCTTCGGCTAAGCAGATTTTTGCAACCAGTTCTAGTTCATACTAATGTACCAACTAGCTTTTACTAAGGCATCAAGGGCGGTCCTGAGGACGTTCAAGTCTGGGTGTACAAAGGCAGTAGGAATAACTAACAAGTTAAAGTAGGGATTTTAAAGTACTTGAATTGAAATACGCATGCAGTAATACTTTGAAACAGAATGTACGTAATTTAAAATACTGGGTTCAATATGATCAAGGGTATGACTTGCCTTGGTCGAAAGCTTGAGGGTCTACGTCCTTAGCGTACTCGGGCTGCTCGGAGTCGTCGAAGTCTACACGTTAGAACAAAGCAAGATCAAACAATGACCAAATAAGATCCAAATGAAACCCGAACCAAATAATTAAAAAGAAGACATCACAAACTAGACTCGAGAGGGAGGTCCAAAAGAGTTTGAGGAGGAGGTCCAAAGAGCTGGTCGAACCAAGTTCAACAGGTCGGTGGGAGGTCCAAAGGGTCGTAGGGAGGTCCTAAGCGACTTGGTCAAAATAGGTTTGATGAGTCACAAGGAGGTCCTACGAGTCGATAGGATGTCTTAAGCGACTTGGTCGAAACAAGTTCAACGAGTCACAAGGAGGTCCTACGAGTCGATAGGAGGTCTTAAGCGACTTGGTCGAAATAGGTTCAACGAGTCACAAAGAGGTCCTACGAACAAGGTGACTCGAGGGAGATCCTAAATGGATAAGATGACTCAAAGAGGTCCTGAACGGTGAAGATGACTCAAAGAGATCCTGAACGATCAAGATGAGAGCAACTCAAAGAGGTTGCAAGAACAAGGAAGAATACGACTACTCAACGTGGTCACAAGAATAGAGAAGAACGAACGAGGCATAGGAAACTCACCAGAACAAAGAGAAAGAGAGAGCGAAGAAAAAAGCTAGGAAGGACGATGAGTGGAGAACGATAGTGACGCTTACTCCAGCGAACTGTTTGGCAATGGCGAGCTCCAATGGATCTTGGTGAACTTGCTGATGATAGGCTCCAACGGGCTCTCCTACGGCGGTGAACTCCAGCGGCTTGCTTGGTGATGGCGAGCTTCAGCGGCGCTGGACACGGGGAAGAACAGAGCTAGAAGGCGACGAGGTTAACAGAGGTTAACAGTAGAAAACTGAAGAACGGAAGTGAGGAAGAAAGGAATGGAGAGTTGAGGGAAAAGCCCAAAGAGTGCAAAAGGAAACGAGGGCTCCCTCAGGCGCTATTTATAGCTGAGGTAGGGGAACTAGGTGATAGGGATAGAGTGACAGGAGCAGGTGAGCACGGGGATGGGGGCAGGTAAGGAAGGAGACAAGAGGGGGGAAAGAGTACAACAGAGGTGACACCATTTAATGCGCCGCAGCAGCATTTAATGCTCGCAGACTTCCGCAGTAAACGTGCAGAAAGGAGAAAGTGAGCTGGATTAGCTCAAATAAAGAGGTTGGTCAAGGTCAAAGGAAAGGTTGTGACCAAGAGAGAGGTCCAACTGAAAAGGGTGGTCATAGGAGGAGGTCCTGAGGAAGAGGTGGTCTTTGCAAAAAGGATGGTTGTGACCGAGAGGGTCATCTTTACAAAAAGAGCGGCTACGACTACAAAGGGTGGTCTTTGCAAAAGAGGGTGCTCCTGAGCACAGAGTCAAAGGAGGTCCTGAGGAGATTACAAAGAGGGAGCCGTCAGATTGGATCGGATGGTGCAAAACGATTTGGATGTTCGGACCGTCCGGAAGTGACAACGAGATCTAACCATTCAACACGATCAGGCGATCCAGAAAAGAGGAGGGCATAGGAGATTGGATTGGCGTGCTAGAGTGGCCAAGAAGGAGGTCCAAACTAAAGGGAGGTCTTGAGCTAAGGGGAGGTCGTGACCAAGAATCGGTATGCACAGAGGAAAGGAAAACGAAACACAGAGAACTCCAGCGACTTGAGAACCAACTTGAATTAGTTGAAGTTCGACTTAATCATTTAAATTATTTCCAAAATCTCAGGTTAAGCTTTAGCAAACCATAAACCAAATGGTTATTTTTATTTTGAAAATTTCAAAAAACTTAGAAAAACAGGGGCGTTACAACCCTACCCCCCTTAAGGGAATCTCAACCCCGAGATTCAGACTTGGCTAGCAAAGAGGTGGGAATACTCCACCTTGGGGTCTTCTTCACGCTCCCAAGTAGCCTCTTCTTCTGAGTGGTTACTCTACTGGACTTTGCATGATCGGACAACCTTGCTTCTGGTGACACGCTCTACGATGTCCAGAATCTTTATTGGTTGCTCGATGTAGGCGAGGTCCTCTTGAAGATCGATGCTTTACAGAGATGTCTGCTCTGTTGGGACTCGAAGGCACTTCTTGAGCTGCAATACATGGAAGACATCGTGTACCATTGACAAGGAGGTTGGCAGCTCCAACTGGTACGCGACTACACCTTTTCTTCCCAAAATCCTGTAAGGTCCAACAAACCTTGGCGCAAGCTTTCCTTTGGTCTGAAATCTTCTCATTCCTTTGAGTGGAGTTACTCTGAGGTAGACAAAATCTCCTGTCTCAAAGAACAGCTCTTTGCGACGATTGTCAGCATAGCTCTTTTGTCGGGACTGAGCCATCCTCAAACGATCTCTTATCAGCCTTACCTTACTCTCAGCATTCTTAATCAGGTCAGGTCCAAAGAACTAATGCTCACTGACTTGATCCCAAAGAAGAGGGGTTCTACACTGCCTACCACACAAAGCTTCAAACGGAGACATTTGTAAACTGGCTTGGTAGCTGTTGTTGTATGAAAACTTGGCATAGGAGAGGTTTTGGTCCCAAATTTTCCCGTAGCCTAGCGCACAAGCTCTTAGCATGTCCTCTAACACTTGATTCACACGCTCTGTCTGCCCACCTGTCTGAGGGTGATAGGCTGTGCTGAAATTGAGTCGGGTCCCCAAGGCTTCATGCAAGCTCTTCCGAAATCTGGACGTGAACCACGATCCACGGTCGGACATGATCCTTTTGGGCACTCCATGCAGACAAACGATCTCGCCATATACAATACCGCTAACTCATCGCCGGGTAGGTGGCCTTGACGGGAATGAAGTGTGCCGCCTTAGTCAAACAGTCGACCACAATCTAGATGAAATCATAACCTGATTGGGTCCTGGGTAAACCAATGATGAAGTCCACGCCAACTTGCTCCCACTTCCACTCGGGAATGGGTAACGGCTGCAACAGACCAGCTGGTCTTTGGTGCTCAGCCTTGACTCTTTGGAATACATCACAATAGGCAACAAACTCGACGATCTCACACTTCATGCTGACCCACCAATACTTCTCCTTGAGGTCCTGATACATCTTAGTACTTCCCGGATGAATGGAGTAAGGCGATTCGTGGGCTTCCTTCAAGATCAGCTGCTTTATCTCTTGGTGGTCGGGTACACAAATGCCGTTACCGAACCAAACAGTTCCTTGCTCATCTTCAATAAAACCTAGGACTCTGTCACTTCTCATGTTTTTCTTGATACCTTGGATGTCTTCATCTTCTTTCTGCTTGTCTCTAATCTGGCTCCAAAAGCTGGCTCGACCTCCAAAGCATGCGCACAGCCTTGGTCGACAATCCCTAGGTTAAGATGTCTCAACTCTTTATGCAAACTGGGTTGACTCTCTTGGAACACCAAAGTGCTATAATACCCTTTTCAGCTTAGGGCATTTGCCACAATGTTGGCCTTGCCTGGGTGATAGTGGATTCCAAGATCATAGTCCTTTATGAGCTCTAACCACCTTCTCTGCCTGAGGTTGAGGTCCGGCTGAGTGAAGATATATTTCAAAGCTCTTGTGGTCCGTAAAAATCTCACAACGATTACCAATGAGGTAATGCTACCAAATCTCCAGGGCATGCACAATTGCGGCTAGCTCCAGATCATGCGTCTGGGTAGTTCCCTTCATGAGGCTTCAACTGGCGAGAGGCATAAGCTACAACCTTGCCTTCTTGAATCAACACGCAACCAAGGCCTTGACGAGAGGCGTCATAGAACACTTCAAAGTCCCATCGACGCCCGCAAAACTAACATGGGGGCGGTGGTCAAGCGCTTCCTCAAGTCTTGAAAGCTCTGCTCACAGTCTGCCATCCAGGCAAACTTCTTTTCCTTCTTCAACAACTGAGTGAGAGGTCTTGCCAACTGGGAAAAACCTTCTATGAACCGGCAGTAGTATCCTGCCATTCCCAGAAAACTTCTTATTTGCGGCACTGACTTGGGTGACTCCCAATTGAGCACATCCTGGACCTTGCTGGAGTTGACAGCAACTCCTCCTGCAGACAAGACGTGTCCAAGAAAAGCTACTTGGCTTAACCAAAATTCACTCTTACTGAGCTTTGCATAGAGCTGCTGCTCTCTAAGTCTTTCTAGGATTGCCCTGAGGTGCGCTTCATGCTCTTCTTCGTTCTTCAAGTAGATGAGAATGTCGTCGATGAACACGACCACAAACTTATCCAAGAAGTCCATGAATACCTTATTCATCATATTCATGAAATAAGCTGGTGCATTCGTCAACCCGAATGACATCACAGTGTACTCGTAAAGCCCATATCTTGTGGTGAAGGCAGTCTTGGGGATGTCCTCTGGTCTGATCTTCAACTGATGGTAACCAAATCTTAGATCAACCTTGGAGAAGACACTTGCTCCTTTCAACTGGTCAAAGAGGTCGTCGATCCTGGGCAACGGATACTTGTTCTTGATTGTGGCTTCATTGAGTGATCTGTAGTCCACACACATCCTCAAACTATGGTCTTTCTTCTTAACAAACAAAATAGGTGCTCCCCACGGTGATGAAGTAGGTTGGATAAAACCTTTGTCTTGCAAGTCTTCAATTTGCTTCTTCAACTCTGCTAACTCATTTGTTGGCATTCTGTAAGGTCTTTTCAAGATTGGAGTAGTCCTGGGGACTAAGTCAATTAGGAAAAGGACGTCCCTATCTGGTGGCATTCCTGGTAATCCCTCTGGAAACACGTCCGGGTATTCACAGACCACTGGGAGGTCTTCTAGCTTTACTTCATGCAAACAGGTCAGGCTAGGACCTCCTCTAACAGAGGTCTTTGGTCGGAACTCAACTTGGATTCCCTGCTCACTGGTGAGCATGATAGACCTATCTATCTAACTTTGATTCTTGGCTAACCAATCCATTCCAATGATCACATCCAAACCTTAGGAGTGCAAGACTATTAAGTCTGCTACGAAGGGTACTCCCGAGATCTCCAAGGTAACATTTGGGCATAGGGAACTAGTCCTCATTTCCGAGCCTGGGGAAAAGATTAACATAGGGTTAACCAAGGGAGAGGTAGATAACCCATATTTACCCACAAACTTATTTGAAACAAATGAATGAGAAGCTCTGGAATAAAAAAGAACTGATGCTGGTACGGAATTGACAAAGAACGTACCAAGGACCACATCTGGTGTGGCCTGATCTTCCTCAGCTGTGACATGGTTCACATGTCCCTTGATGTACTGCACCGATGGTTTTACAACTGAAGTGGTGCCTGGTGCTGGAGCTCCTTGATTGGGTCTGGTTGGGGTTGTGGCTTGTTGCTTCTTTGGGCACTTTTTGGCATAGTGCCCCACTTCATTAAAAAAACACGTGACTCCTGCGGTTGATCTCACGGGTGCTTTCTTCTGAAAAGGACCTCCTGGAGAGGTCGCACGAGCACTAGGGGTGCTAGGACATCTTGGTGGCACAGGTGCCTTTGGAGAGGAGGAGGGCGTGGCTCTTCCTTGCTGAGGTGGCTGAGGCTGGAAGGTCCTAGGCATGGGAAAACCCCCAGAGTTAAACCTCTGGGCTGCCTGCCTTCTCTTGCGACCTTCTATCTCGAGGTGTTTGCCCTCTTGGCGAATTGCTTTGCTCCCCGGGTGCTAAAAATCTGCGTAATCTTGAGCGATGAGCCGGACGAAGAGGTCATCATTGAGACCTTCCAGGAAACGTTCTTGCTTGGACTCATCGGTTGCCACATCTTCCGGTGCATAGCGAGCCAATTGGTTGAACTTGTGTAAGTAATCATTGACTGAACGGTTGCCTTGGCGCAAAGTACGTAATTCCTTTTTCTTCAAAGTTATCATGCCCGGGGGAATGTGTGCACGGCGGAAAGCCTACACAAACTCATCCCAGGAGATGGTCTGAGCATCAGCGTGGGACTGGGTAAAGTTGTCCCACCACTCGGACGCTGGTCCGTTCAGTTGGTGAGAGGCAAACAGAATCCTCTCACGATCAGTGCACTGGATCATGTCCAGTTTCCTCCCAACGGTTCTGAGCCAGTCATCAGCTTCCAAAGGCTCAACACTGTTGGAGAAAGTCAGTGGTCGCATCCTCATAAACTCTGAGATGCTGACCCTCGGAGGATGATGAGGACATCAACCCTTCGGATACGACCACTACTCCACCTCCAACCGGGCGATTCGACTGCCATCGATTCGGCTGCGTCAAGCGCTACCCCAACGTGCCGACCAATTTACTTCATTTATACATGGTGCTGCGACACCTCACATTGGGCCGAGGGCCTTGTATTTGTATCAATTATTTGGCCCAAAGGGCAGCCACCACTCTAGGTTATCTGGACCGGCCACCTCCTTAGCCTATTTGGGCTGGCCACCTCCACCCGGGCTAGATGCACTATTTACATGCATCGCTCACTGCCATCGCACGTGAACAGTAACCCCCATAAATAGTACCGCATTGCTAGATCTTAGACATTTGCGGCTCCCCCTCCTCTATATAAGGAGGCCGCACCCCTTTAGTTTTCCTTGGATTTTGTTTAGTTAAAAGTTAGCTTCTATGCAACTTCGTGTATTGGCTTGTGTCGATTAGACCAATCATAATACCGCTTCGGAATCCCAATTTATCAAGTATTTCATTCATATTCGCAATTTCAGATTTCTTATTTATCTTGTTCTTGCGTGCTTCTTCAGTGTATGCAGGAATCGATCTTCGTGATCAGGTCAACCGGGTATTCGTGCACGGTTGATAACGACTTGTCGAGCAGTTCAGCGATTGCGTGGTTTCGGGCCTTGCGTGTTTGTATCTAGGATCGTGAGAGTTGAGCGACTACCACCGAACGTATCTTCTCATCGAAAGATCGGGCCAAAAATAGGACCTTCGGGTTCATCAGACGAGGTGGAGCAAAAACTAGTGGTTGAGTTGCTGCTGCCGCTTGAAAAACTTGGGTATTGTTGATCGACTGGGCTAACAAGTTGATCAACTGGGCTTGATTGGCCATCACCTGGTTCCAGTCAAGTCCTGTAGTTGGAGGAGGTGGTGGCGGTGGAAGAGGGGCCTTTGGATCACCCCCGCCTCTGTCTCGATCACTGGTGCTGCCACTGCCCAAACGAGTTGTCACCATCTGCCAGAACACCAAGGACTTAGGAAAAGGAGAAGAAACTAAGGAAGAACGAGCAAACCAACCAACCAAACCAAACCAACCAACCAAACCAAAACAACCAACTCAAAAACCTTTTTCAAATACTTTAATAGTCTTACGACGATCTACTGGAGGCTCGAGGTCTTGGGTGCTCCTTGCACAACAAGGCTCCTTGACGGCTTCGGTTCCGGAGGTCTTGAACACCAGGGCTAACAAAGGGACCAACTATAGAAAATTTTAGGGGAAAGAGGATCCATTTGACATTGCAAAATGGTGAGAAGAGAGAATTAGATAAGAAAGAATTTCTACAAGGGGTAAGGGTGGGTAGATGACCAAGATGGAAAAAGAACAAATTGTTTTTCTTGTTATACGAAAATAAGTTTTTGAGGCCTTCGTACTAGGTTACGACCTACAACCAAGATGGCTCTGATACACTTCTTGTCGAGACCGCGCCACCACCCAGGGTACGCCCACTGTGCAACAAATAATAGTCCTAGGACGTCCACAGCTGGTGTACACAGTCAACAAGAGTTGGATAATCACAGCCACACAACATCACTTGACAAAATAGTTTGAGTTGTTACAAAAGGGAATTTAAGCCAAGAGCAAAATACACAGTGGAAACAAAAGAGCTCGTGGCCACCTGATTTGCCACAGGCACTCCGCTGGGGGCGCAATCCTAGTCGTCCAAGACCTCTTGGTCCACAGCGTAGATCTCCTCACCTGCTTTTCAACAAAGTAAGAGTGAGCACAACAACCATACTCGCAAGTCACACACATCAAATAACAGATTCATGCATGCAAGGATTAACAACAGGAGGCTTATAGAGTTGATTTGCATAAGGCTAAGTTTCTTTTCAATTACTTGTACTAAGTTCCAAAGCAGATAAACTATAACTAAAATTCTTTTTATGAACACAAGTTTTATAGTTAGATAACATTCATCTACAAGTGGTGAAGGATATCCTCCTATCACGAGGCTAACCGCTCAGGGCTACCCGCCCAAAACCCATTTGGATAGAGATCCAAAACATTTAAGCGAGTCTTTTGAAAATAAAACAAAATCTAACTTGGAGTGACTTTGCTAGCATGTCCATGACCATGGACATGCCTATTTGAATAGTTCTTAACACTCTGCAGAGGTTGTACAGCTTTACCCACACGACACGACCTCTCTAGTTTGTCTGGCACCCGTCAGTACCACCACTCACTACCTTAGGTGAGGGTCTAGAGCTCGTGACAAGGCCTTTACAAAGCTCCATCCCATCGTAGCCATCCCTCATTGAGGTTTCACCCCCTTTGGATAGAAATTCGCAGAGTTCCTAGCCCCCTCTTGCGCTATGTGGGAATACAAAAGTAGGTCATGAAAAACCAACCCACGCAACCGGACGGAACGACCATGGTGAAACTTCACAAATTAGTTAGCCAAGTCCTTCCCATTTAGGACATGTGGTAGTACGATGTGGCGTAGCAAAGGAACACTCAAAGACCGGTCCTTAACTGACCTGGGTGACCACCAAAAGAACCCTGGGCCTCGACCACAGAAATGGATCGATCCCGTGCATGAACATGCACCCATCCAAGCATCCAGTTCGCCCAAGTCCAAACCAGTTTTCAATTTTTATTTACCACAATAAAACATTTCAGCAAAACTCCAATGTACTGACCATACCATGGCAAAAGTTTGAAACAGTTGAGCTTTTGGCTAAATTTCCCCAAATCAAGATTTTTGAGCTAAGCTTCGGCTAAGCAGATTTTTGCAACCAATTCTAGTTCATACTAATGTACCAACTAGCTTTTACTAAGGCATCAAGGGTGGTCCTAAGGATGTTCAAGTCTAGGTGTACAAAGGCAGTAGGAATAACTAACAAGTTAAAGTAGGGATTTTAAAGTACTTGAATTGAAATACGCATGTATTAATACTTTGAAATAGAATGTACGTAATTTGAAATACTGGGTTCAATATGATCAAGGGTATGACTTGCCTTGGTCGAAAGCTTGAGGGTCTACGTCCTCAGCGTACTCGGGCTCGTCAGAGTCATCGAAGTCTACACGTTAGAATAAAGCAAGATCAAACAAAGACCAAATAAGATCCAAATGAAACCCGAACCAAATAACTCAAAAGAAGACATCGCAAACTAGACTCGAGAGGGAGGTCCAAAGGGTTGGAGGGGGAGGTCCAAAGAGCTGGTCGAACCAAGTTCAACAGGTCGGTGGGAGGTCCAAAGGGTCGGAGGGAGGTCCGAAGCGACTTGGTCAAAACAGGTTTAACGAGTCACAAGGATGTCCTACAAGTCAATAGGAGGTCCTAAGCGACTTGGTCGAAACAAGTTCAACGAGTCACAAGGAGGTCCTACGAGCCGGTAGGAGGTCCTAAGCGACTTGATCGAAACAGGTTCAACGAGTCACAAGGAGGTCCTACAAACAAGGCGACTCGAGGGAGATCTTGAACGATCAAGATGACCCGAGGGAAATCCTGAACGGACAAAATGACTCAAAGAGATCTTGAATAGTCAAGATGACTCAAAGAGTTCCTAAACGGTCAAGATGACTCAAAGAGGTCCCGAACAGTCAAGATGACTTAAAGAGATCCTGAACGGTCAAGATGAGGGCAACTCGAAGAGGTTGTAAGAACAAGGAAGAATACGACTACTCAACGTGGTCGTAAGAACAGAGAAGAACAAGCGAGGCACAGGAAACTCACTAGAACAAAGAGAGAGCGGATGTCGAACCTGAAAATGCATCTCAGGAACTCTCCGTGTATTCTGAACTAGTCCTAGATCAGTAGCTAGCTCACACAGGAAATAGTGATAAAAAACCATCCATTTATTCGATTTAACTAAATAGATCTCAGAGTAACAAATAATAATAATAAATGGACCTATGGTCAACGTTTACTTAACTTGCCACGCAGGGCTAAAGAAACAAAATAAACTCTTGCAGTGGAAATAAACTCTTGAGATGGCCAATCAACATTCCCACAGGCAATCGAGTGGAGAACGCATCCTAATCCGCAAAACCGTCATGGTCCTCCTGGGCGAAGAATTCTTAAGCAGCTTGATATTCTCCCTCCACTATTGATCAAATAGAGGGTATAAAGCCATGTGTACTTTGAATGTACTCAGCAAGTCGTGGGAAAATATATGCAAATAGTATTCATGCAAGGCTTGAACAAAGGTTAGCTGTATGGCTCTTTTGCATAAAGCAATATTTACGATAAATACAATAAATAGATTGAAATGCGTAATTGAGAACAATAATAATAATTAAACAATTGTTTTGAAATGACTAGTGAACTTCCCATTCACTCCCAACCAAACCAAAGATAAGTGAATCCCTATTCACCAATCGATACAACCCACCAAGTGAATGACCTATTCACCAAACGAACATTATATTCATCAAGTGAACTTCCCATCCACACTCCGACACATTTTTGAAGAAACTCTACCTCTCGTGTGAAATCCCCAGGCACGTCCATAACCGCGGACATGGCTATTCGAATAGTTTTATACTCTGCAGAGGTTGTACAGCTTGACCCACATGACACGACTTCTCTAGTTTGTTTAGCATATATCTATGCCACCGCTCACTACCTTAGGTAAGCAGTCTAGAGCACGTGATAAGGCCTTTACAAAGCTCCTTCTTAACCCAATTCTGCCAGCTAAGGTTTCAACACTAAATGTCTTTCCGACCAAATAGGACCCCCCCTCTTGCGCCACCGTGAGAATACGTTTTCCATAACCACGTTTCCCACGACAGAACCGAAATTAAGACATTGCTAATTAGTCAACTAGGTCCGTCCCATACTAGACATGTGGTTGTACGGTTAAGGCCCAGTTCAATGGCGCACAAGATTAAGTCATTGACTAGTTACTCAGGCGATCTTTCCACAACCCAATCCGTGCTAATTCGCATCCTTAATCCACCATCCTGCTCGCCCGAATGAAAACCATTTTGTTTAACCAAACCAATGAAAAACCCTGTCATGGTATACAAATTTTAACAAAAGTGGCTTAACCATAACAATTATATATACCATTAAGTCAAGATTACTCATTATGACACATGTGATGACAAACTCATCGTAACTAAGCTGAACTACGCATCAATACAATACCCATGTTGGTGATATGAATATATCCAACTAAAATTATCTACACTAGGGTGACAAAGGATTCATAGCATTCAAATAATCAATAGAGGCATAATGACAATAGGTAATAGCTAATCCCAAAACAATTTGTATAAAGATAGCATGCAGTTGTATAAAACAATATACTTTTGAAATCATAGGTTCAATATGATCAAAGGACCATGACTTGCCTTGGAATAAATCCCGAGATTGATCTTGATCTTGGTATGTCGCTCCTTGCTCAAAGCTTCCAAGTATCCACGCTCTACTCGCAAATAAGCAAATAAACCAAATAAATAAATAATCGACAAAACAAACTCCAAAAATTAAATAAAAATATCAGATAAATATATATAGAATTTAGATGAATTTATAAATTTGAATGAACTCAATCGGAGTTCTAATGCAAAAGATACCAGCTTTGGAAGATTAAAATCTAAAGAAAAACCCTAAATTGGATTTTCCAGATTATCCTGAATTATTTTCCTATTGGAAATTCTTGAATATGACGTCGGCTGATGTCAGCGGAGGACGTTCGGACGGGGCAAAAAGCAATCTGACGGCTGGATCCCACATGGAAGTGGCTTGGCGCACGTGAACCGGATTCACCGAAGATCGGATCTAGGGTTAAGGCTTAGGTGGCGTGCTCGTGCTGATGTGGCTGACACGAGGAAGACACGCGTGCGACACGCTGGCAAACAGAGTGACACGACGCTGAGGTGGCAAGGTCACGGGGGCTGCCACGTCGATCAAAGACGGCGAGACCTTTGGTTCGTCCGACAACGGCGCTACAGAGCTCGCCGGCGGCAGCGGATGGGCGCGCTGGTTAGAGGAGGCTATTGCAGACCTGGTGGTAGGATTCTTGGGACAGGAGAACGACGAGGTTGCCCGGAATCGACATCGGAGCGGAGGACGAAGTACTGCTATTGTCGACGATGGACTCCGGTGGCGTCTTGGGGTCGCGAAGAGGTGCACAAGGTCGTCCAGGTGACGGTGAAGACGATGGTGTCGTCCACGGAGGTGGAGCACGGCCGACGGTGGTGGAATTCGAGTTCTTGACTTGCGACCCAAAAACCCTAGAACCCAAATTGCAGCGGCGTTGAGGCTTTAGGAGACCCAAGGAGAGAGGATTCGGGGTGGGGAGGCACGGGCGATCCCAGGGATCCTATTTATAGGGTACGGGCGTGCCGAATTTGGGAAACCCTAAAAGAGTCCGTGACACATCCGTGATGGACTTAGAGATAGAATCGTTTCCAAGAGAGGATTTGATTTGATACGGGTGCGAGGAGATAAGGCAAGCGATTTGATATGCTTTGGATAAGATTTTACGGTTGAAGGGCTTGTTGTCGGACGAAGCCTCGAGGATGGCAGCTATGGTTGTCAGACGCATCAGACGCGCGGAGGAAATAGGGCGAGGTTGAAGATGAAGATGATGACGGCGGCCCCACCTCGCAGAGGGAGCGGGAATGGGCGCGCGAGCGGGCTGTGCTGAAGGAGAAGGATCGGGCGGACTGGCTGGAGGGAGGAGGAAATGGGCCAAGGCTTTAAGGATTGAGCCCAAAGCTATTATCTGAGATTTAATTAGTTTTTCCTTTTTAGAAAATAGCAGAAAATCCAAAATCCAAATATAAAATAGCAAATGCACTCGAAAAAAATTCTAGAAAATATATCCAAGCACATAGAACCCAAATAATATAATTTTGATAATAGTTGATGTTAACATTATTCATATTTAATGGTTTTTGAACTCTAAAAATTCCAATTAAGCTTTAGCTTTAACAAACAAAATTCAAATGGTTATTTTTCTTTTAAAACATTAAAAATAGACCAAATTTCGGGATGTTATAGCAGAGAAGAAGGCTAGGAAGGACGACGAGCGAAGAACGGCAACGACGCTGACTCCGACAAACTCTTTGGTGATGGCGAGCTCCAGCGGATCCTGGTGGACTTGCTGAGGACGAAAAGGCGACGACACAGGCTCCAACGTGCTCTCCCGCGACAGCGAACTCCAGCGGCTTCCTTGGCGACAGCGAGCTTCAGCGACTCTAGACTCCTTTAGTACTATTCCAGCGTATTGTGTATTAATAAATTTACTCAGTTCTAAAATACATATGATAATATTATGAAATTTACCTCAATACCATTCAAATTTATGTTCTTATTGAGCCTGTTCCCCACAAAATCACTGGTAAGTATGGGATAGAAGGAAAGCTACTCCGATAGCTAAATAGGGATGGGAGGGCATCCCACGGGGAATTGCTCCATTGCCATCCCAAGCCGCAGATGGCATCCAGGGGCAGAGCTCTATTGGGTCCATCTTGGGGCGTGGCCCCGACAATTAAAAAAATAGTTCTGTGTATATAGTAGCATTTTGGCCATATATCATCCAGCCCTTTAGACGGCCACCCTTACACCTCCACAAGGCAAGGGACATTTGAATTGACATGATGTAGGCCATATTTTGGTAATTTCTTACTAATTTACTAGGAATTTAAGATATGAAAACACACATAAAATGAGTGTCAACAACTCCCCCATGCTCATACCTTTGTTTGTCCCCGAGCAAATATCTAAACATAGACATCCTCGGTGAGATTAGAGTTGCAATCTTGAAGTTATACCTGCAAACATTAGCAACACCAATTTCCAATAACAAGAGAAGGTAATCATACGCTTGGCACGAATTTACACCTAAGTTAGACAACCAAAACACTAATGGGGTGCTATCAATAAATTCCTGCTCTTTTAAACTCCACTAACTAAACAGATAATCCAGCGGCGTTAATCTCCCTATCTAGGATCCCTCATCTCAATACAGATTCTAAGTGTTTTTCTTTATGCATTAAAAACTTCCCCAAATGTCGAGATCTCAATCGGTAGTCTCCTTTTTATGACCCAAAAACTACTCTCGGACGCTCAAATGATCCTCACAAACCAAAGGATGGCAACCTATATCTACAAAAGGCTTAGATGAGTGGCTTGGTAGTAATTTTTGTGGGTTGCTCAATTGAAAAGGTAGATATTGAAAGGTCAAACAAGGGCGCAAACTGAATTTTCAGAAGTCTTGTAAAAATGCCATTAGAATCGCAATGAAGACGATCAAGGAGGAGGGAGAAACAAATATATATTTAGAATTTGGACTTGTGCAAGTGGCAAAGAGTGATCCTAGGGAATGATGATGTCCTCAAGTATCGATTGCATGTATGGGGACATAGAATTTTAAGCCGTGATGTATTGCACTTTTGAAGAGATGAGCATGTCGGTCAGCCAGTCGAAGAACTTGATTCCTTTGCACTCCCTTTAATTTCACAGGGGTACTTAGTTTCCATGTCTCCTCAATGTATCCTTTTTTTTCCTTTTTCATTGAGAGGATAACACATTGGATACAATCCACTATTTTCTCCTTTTGTACCAACAATACTAGTGCAAAAATTTGATGAAGATGTTTAGGCTAAACGCTCAATTAGTTCAAGGGCAATTGAAATCTATCGTAGGTAGGTATGATAATGTGGAAGAACTGGGTTTTAGGGGGAATATTCAGCGAAGTTTGCGCGGATCCCAGGGTAGGATCGGCAATGCTGAATATGAAAGGCAAATGTGGTGATAGCTTCCAGAATGGGACCAAGCTTGGCAAAACTCACCAAATTAACAAAAGGCTTTGAGTGAAAGGCTAAAAATGACCTACTACTACTTAGATGGTGGATAGGAAGGATCAACAAAACGGATTCTACTATCATGTTCACTGGAATAAGAAATTTTTACCTATTTCTATAAATCAACAAAGTTTCTAAAATATTTTGAGTTTACCAATCAGGAATCAATAGCTATGCTAAATCAACCAAGCGCAGTCATGGGTGAAAGTTTCATCTATCAATAGACATACAACCCACTAGTGGCCTAATAACGGTGTTATGAGATGCCAAGATATGAAACACTTTCTTGCAAAGTAAAAAAAGGTAATGCATAATACTTACAATACTAACAACAATAGCAACATATCATCATATCTCAAGAAAATAAACCAAATCATGGATTACTACAACAAATAGACGTAATGATAATACTCAAGTACAGACAACATAACTGTTGCCCTAGATAGATTAATGACGCATATACCTCTAAGGTAGCTATTAGAGGCACGTCATTGTTCCTTCTAAGTTCTAAATGGCCAATTACAAATAACCTTTCCCAGGAACAATAGGAAAGGATGCCATACTTAAAATCATGAAAGAAATATAAAGCATTAATTCCTTATATGCCAATGGAATTTTATGATCATCGATTGTGTCACAGACATGTGGGGTCAGCCCATATGTTAGTGAGATAATTAGTGACATATAAGGGATGAGGCAAACTTTTGGTGGCATATAAGGAATTCACCCAAATATAAAAGAACACTCCCTAAACATAGTACTACTGCACTCATAAAACAATAATGAAAATAAAAGAAAAATACCAACACAACATGACACATCTTTGATGTGGAACGGTGAAGTCTCCCCCATGCTCAAACTTTTGCTCGTCCCTGAGCAAAGCAAAATCACTGCGGCGATGGTGGACTATATTGATACTCCAAGGACCCAAGTTGACACGGGGGTGCCCGATCCTCTCGACATAGGATCAAAGATAATATCGAACCATCAATTCCCAGCAGAAAAGCAAGAACGATCTTGAAAACGTCCAATTCCCCTCAAGAACTTGGTTGTGCTGAAGGCTTGGAAGAACATGCGCGTAGCTTAGATAACGGTGAGACCCTCATCATAGAAGTAGCTAAAAGCTAAAACACAAATGTATATTTTAATTCATAATGTCGAGTCCGAGTTATCTAGACATTTTCAATGGTTTATACAGCCCTTCTAAGACACCTAAAACAAGAAACAACTCTCTAGAAAACTTGGACACAAAGAAAGGAAAGACTAGAATATCTGCCGTTAGTTTGTTTTGGATGTTGCAAAGGCACAAAGATAGCATCCGAATCTTACACTTAATTCTTTGCATGGACCTTGAAGTTAGCTTTCAAAGAGTCCAAGAATACTCAAATCTGAGTTCGTATGCAAAAGATATAGCTTTAAATCGAATGTGCTCATGTGACGAGTTCAATCTGAATTGACTTCAAACCTTTCTATCTTCAATGTCTTTGTTTGAAATGAATTAAATCCATGAGAAACAATATAAGGACACCCTTTCAAACCTTTTGAAAGTCTTAGGATAGTAGGAGATCACCCATAGGTGCCCCACAAGCCATGGACTCCCCTTGTTTAGCAATCCTCACGTGACGCCTTAACAGCCTGTGCAACCTCCAATGAACTTGCCACAACTTTGTGTAGAAAGCTCCCAATCACATGTTGTTTGATCCGTTGGAAACGTGACTTGATAGGATTTTTAAATATAAGCTTTGTGCACATTTGAAATCTCGAAATTAGTGCACAATCCTTCATAAATATTAGCGAGCACGATGCCAACTGAAACTTGATTGCTCGTGTTTCTTCCTCTTGGGCCAACCTCCCTCTCCTACTCTCTTGTCCAAATAGATGTATATGACATGCATATCCTCATCATTCTCCCTTTCTTCAAGATGAGTCATCCTCGACTTGTGCAAGTTGTTGTAGCTTCGGGATGATGACGAAGATGACAATGACGAACACACACACATAACCAAAAAAATAACAGACTCGACGACACAGACTGATAAATACAAACTCAATTTACAAGTTAGATACAACTCCATCTAATAAAAAACCAAAACCATCAATCGATAGACCCTGATGAGAGCGAACAATCATTCAGATCACTCACCCAATCCTACCCAAACCATTGGTGTTTGATCAACACTAATATGCAAACCGAGTTTGCAAGATACAAAATCCAACCGAGTAAACGTAGCTCTGATACCAAGATAACACAGGGGTGTCCGATCTTCTTGACGTAGGATCAAACATAATATCGAACAATCAATTCCCAGCAGAAAAGCAACCACGATATTGGAAATGCCCAATTCCCCTCAAGAACTTGGTTATGCCGAAGGCTTGGAAGAACAGACGCGTAGCCTAGATAACGGTGAGACTCTCATCATGGAAGTAGCTAAAAGTTAAAACACAAATGTGTATTTTAATTCATAATGTCGAGTCTGAGTTACCTGGACATTTACAATGGCTTATATAGCCCTTCTAAGACACCTAAAACAAGAAACCTCTCTCCAGATAACTTGGACACAGAAAGGAAAGATTAGAATATCTATCGTCGCTTGTTTTAGATGTTGGGGCGCACACAGATGGAGTCTAAATCTGACACTTAATCCTTTGCCTGGGCCTTGAAGTTAGCTTTCCAAAGAGTCCAAGAACACTCAAATAGGAGTTCATGTGCAAAATATGTAGCCATTTTAAACTGGACTATGCTGGCAGTGACGAGTTCAATCCGAATTGACTTCAAACCTTTCTATCTTCAATGTCCTTGTTTGAAACGAATGAAATCCAAGATAAAAAAGATAAGGACACCCTTTTAAACCTTTGGAAAGTCTCAGAATAGTAGGGGATCACCCATAGGCCACAGACTCCCCTTGCTTAGCAATCCTCGCGTGACGCCTTGACAACCTGTGCAACCTCCAATGAACTTGCCATAACTTTGTGTAGAAAGCTCCAAATCATATGTCATTTGATCCGTTGGAAACTAGACTCGATAGGCTTTCTAAATATAAAATTTGTGCACATGTGAAACCTATAATTAGTGCACAAACCTTCATGAACTTTGCGGACAAAACCGCGAGCACCATGCCGATTAAAACTTGATTGCTCTTGTTTCTTCCTCTTGGGCCGACCTCCCTCTCCTCCTCTCTTGCCCAAATAGATGTATATGCCATGCATATCCTCATCGTTAGTCACATCAATAGATCTTTCACTGGGGACGTAGTGCCCTTCGTCGACCATGTGCACCTTGATCAGTTGCCGTTACCAAGTACACGGTGCACCATCACACCCGCCATCCTGTCTTACCGCATAAACAAGCTATGAGAGAGATACCAAACATAAGTATGCAAGGCTAAAACAATCTAATCGCTACAATTATAATGACTAGCTAAAACAATCTACTAACCAAAATAGATAGGAAGCAAATCATTGCACAATCGGACAACCGCAAAATAGAAGCAACTAAGATACATTGAAAAAACTAAAACATAAAAAAGATTACAACAACTACTTGATATTACATCGTTACCTCTTAGAAAGTTTAAGAAAAGCTTTGAAACCTACAACAAGGCTTTGTCCCTAAAGAATTAATCTAATCTACTGTGATACCCTAAATTATATTCGAAAGGATTAGTCGGGAGAAATTAAATAAATCGGGAGAGGGGTTCTTTTAGAAAATCATCAAATCAGGAAATGAGAGGGGGTTTTCCGCGTTTAGGGGGCAACTTGGGCTTGGTCCTAAGCCCATGTGGGGTTGGCCGGCCATAGGGGGGGAGGCGCCATCCCCTCCCCCAAACCCTAGCCGCCCCACCCCTTTCCCCCTCCTCCCCACTTGTGGCCGCCACCTCCTTGTCCCCTCTCCACCTTGGCCGCCTCCCCTGCTCCCTGCACCTTCCCCTTGGTGCTCTCCCTGCTGCAGGCCAAGGACACCGCCTCGCTGCCGGTCTAGTGGAGGAAGAAGGAGGACGCCCGGTTTGTGGATCGCCAAGAAGAAGAAGGATGAGGGGAGAAAGGAGGAGGAAGATCATCTTCTCCAAGGTTCTCCCACCTACGCCCTGGTTGCTACAAGGGTAACGAAAGTGCCGATCCTCATCGCTTGATTAGTGGTAGATGTGTTTTGGTTCAATTTTGATTAGATCGATTTGCTGCGGGTAGAAATTCGATTCTGTCCAGATTGTTGCGTGGATTTTTTCGTGATGTTAGAGGCCAAATCTGAGTTTTCCATCTTCTAGAGATATGTAGGTCTTGTTCTTAGCTTTCGGTGGCCGCCAAGATCACCTAATTCCGACTTTCGAGTCAAAAGTTATGATAGATTTAATATCTACTGTCCAGAATCCTGACGAGAATTAGCAGTCTCTGTTTAGGTTGATATATGGCTTAGTTAGAAGGTGATTCAGAGGTCTTGCCCATAACAAATTTTGAAGGTGATATCACTAGCTTTCAGGATTGATAAAGAACACCTCATTTGGATTTATAGATCAAAAGTTATGCACTTTTCTTTGTGACTGTCCAGATTGTAGATCAGTCTGTCCAGATTGTATGTCAGTTTCTATCTTTAGTTTTGACCCGTGTGCCACTTTTTGTTAAAGGCAAAATTTGAATGTCGTGCCAACTAGTTTATTGTAGGTAATTTCATAAACTTTTCAGATTGTTAAAGAACGCTCAATTCGGAGTTGTAGATTAAAAGTTATGGTTGTTTTAGTATTGCTGTCCTGTTTGTTCAGACAGAAGCTGTGCTGCTGTTTTGTTTTCTTTATTAGAAAAGTTTATTGGCCGAATTGGGAAATCTCATCAACTTGAATGTTATAGATATGTTCGTTAAGATGAGGTAGGATCTGGACTCATCTCATTTCGAGTCCCACGTCATTAACTACTGTTATTTTCGTGCTGCTGTCCCGACACGTTTTTGGGTTGCAGCCTGTTTTTCAGATTAGGTTTTATGGCGATTCCTTGGGAGTTCAAGGGGGGGTATTGTAGACTATTAATTCGGGTTGGATTCTATGTTGTTCTTATTTCGGTTATTTAATTGTTTAGCCACGAGGCTACGGGTTTGGGAGCGCCATCGTTGTTCGCTAACGCGTCGCAACGCGGAAGGCAAGTACTTTGTTGCTTTTGAGTGCTGTGATTGTGAATGTTTTCATGAATATAGTGTGACATATTGTGTTACCCGAGATGCGGAATTGGTTATGTTCTTTCATTATGTGGAGTATATACCGAGAGATGGTATTATCACTGCTCATGTTCATATCATGCATCCTTTTATTCATGTTATGTCCACGGGAGTGGATTGTAAGTCCCACCATTCCAATGTGGGCAAATTTGGACATTGTCATGTCCCGCCCACGGAGTGGATTGAAAGACCCATCAATTCCAAAGATGGGCACGTAAGACCCATCAATTCCAAGATGGGCAGCTTTGGACACCTATATGAAACGTTCTTCATATAGGACTTGGATCCCGCACTTTTGTTAAGGTGCGGGCTTAAGTGAACACCGACGGGTGTGTCACTCACTATACCAGATATGCATGTGTGCAGTCCATCCTTGATTACATTCATTCATTTCATGTTTTCATAAGTGTTCACTGATGCAAGGTTCGCATTCTTAAATGGTGATGTCCTCGCTTGTATATGTGTTCTTTTCTTTCATCAGCATTTGCTGAGTCATGGACTCACTCTTGCGTTGTTTGTTTATTTTAGGTAACCCCGATGTTGGCTCACTTGGGAGGGAGTAGACACGCACTACTGCTCACATCATCCTATTCATGTTCAAGATTAAATTTAGTTCTATCTTACATTCGTTAATGATGAACTGTAATAATTAAATTATAATTGGTGAAGGAAGGATACCTTCTCCACATGGATGTTGATTTATTACTGCGTGTGAACCTTCTTTATTGATGATCGATTAAATAACTTAGAAGGTGAAGGAAGGATACCTTCACCATATCCTGCTTAATTTAATGTCGTCTTTAGTTGAAATACTTAGTTCAAATTCTTCGCATTATGGATGTATGTTAGATGTTTTAGGTGACATCTTGGCTTCCGAACAGCCGTGGTGTTACAGTTGGTATCGAGCGGCTTTAGGTCCGTGGTAATTAAGTTATTAAAATGACACACCGTGCACGTAGGTGGGGTTGAAAATTACCATTGCTTCCGCAATATCTCGTTATTATGTTTCATTTTGTTGAGCAATTGTTGAATTGCTACTGTACTATCATCCTTGTTGGTAATATATGATCCGCTATGATATTCAATATCTATGAACTAATTCTATGATTGTCATGAGATGATCCTGTATATTCATAATTGAGTATTTTGGTGAAGCGTGTTGTAAACGAATGATCGAAGTGGAGGTCGTGGTTGTTACTCCGATTCACTGTGTTACACCACCGTCGCAGACGTGGTTAGAGGAGAAGTTACCCGAGTACCATAGTTTCGGTGTTAAGCGTGAGTTGCTTTAGAAAGTTATTCTCTTTCTTGATTTCGAATTTGCCAATTCTTGTCCCTGTGGTGGTTGATGAATTTCTCCGGTTTGTGGTTCATGATAGTTTATGGTTTTCAATAGATCCTCTTGGTTCTCTGAAACAAATATTGCTTTTCAACCGTTGAGTTGCTTTTACCACTTGTGGTCGTTGTCAATTGGCAAGATTGATGTTTTCATGGTTGCTCCTTCTTTCTCATTGAAAAAGATGACTCATTTACTCGCTTGACAGACTTGGTTAGTGAGAGTTTTCACAGAAGTTCGCTTGCATGGGAAAGCTTTGGCTTTATGCGTTTCTTTTGGATTACTTGAGCGTTGAGGTTTGAAGCCTCTCTTTGGTGTAGTAAGGTGTTAGAATCCTTTGTGACGTCTTGCCATGCTTAAAATGAGAAGTTATAACTAAACGAATAAATTGTTACGATATGAGTTACCAAGTTGGGTTATTAGCATGGTGCAAATCAATTATTCTTAACTACCATCCATGAAAGTGAAATTGATTAATTTGAAATGTCCTTGTATTTGATACATGGTGTAGGTTAAATGAAGATCTGTCCATATCCATTCGTAACCTATAGATCTTACATAAGAGCTAGATTTATCTATTTCCGGTATGCTAAAATTGTTGAAACTTGTATAAAGTACCAGATGGGTGCTGGTGTATCGATTCATGAAACCTTGTTTATAGAAAATTATGTTAGTGAATCTTTAATCATGTTTTGAAATGATTTCTGAACAAAGGTGAAATGTGAATCTATGTTTAAATGTGGTTATGTGATTGCAAATGAAATTAGTACCATATGTACACACATGATTAGTACAATCATCAATTGTTAATGAACGCTAAAGAAGGTGTTGAGCAACACCAACAGTTGAGTAGATGAATTTCGTAAGTAGGCTTTGATAGCGTGCATTGTGATATTGTTATTGCTTAGCATAATCTGGTTATAATAAATTTGTTTCAACTTTGTGGTTTATGTTCCCTTTGGGAAGTTTTAGGATGGAGTAGTAAAGTTTGATGATTCTCAAGACTAGTGTATGTTGTCGATGTTATTAACTCGTCTAAATGTTAGAATGAGGTTAATTTCAGAGTAATTTGATCACCTATGGTGATATTCTCTAAATGGTCAAATTTCAAGTTTTATGTTCATGATCTTTTGAGGGTTCAGCTTTTATGTAGTAAATGAAGTTTATCGAGTCACGTTATGTTGCAAAGTTATAATGGTTCTTCGCTGATGCAAGTGCTTCGATTTTGAATACTTATTTGTTCTTATCTCATAAGATTCGATATTCTCTTTTTGTGAGGCTTATGCTTTCAATCGTGGACTTCACTTATGTTCTATAAGTTCATTGCCTAATTGGTTTCTTCCTTGGTCCTGTTCAAGTAGTGGTAGATGAGTTTTTCTAGTTGGTGAAAGTTGTTTCCATTCGTCTCTTCTTTTGAGAAAGAATCAACCCATTCTTTTCACGTGGGTCTTACTAAGTGTTTTCAAATTGTTGTTGTGAGAATTGAAGTTAATATCGCTTAGATGAGAATATTTCAAGTTTAGCTTTCGTGATATTTTCTTTGGGTTCTTGAATCATCTGATAGCTAAAATTATTTTAAATAAACTAAGGTATTGAATTGTCTTGTTGCTTCTTAAGAGTTTTGTGTGACTTAATTTTAAAGACTTTTTAGTCTAAGTGGGCAACATGAGGTTGCAATCAAAGAAGTTATGTTGGTTCCTTTAAGAGGAGAATAATCTGCTTGCTTTTCATGAAATCCCGTAATTGGAAATGTTTCGAGGTTGGTGGCTGAGATTATTTGGATCTCATGTTTCGTGTGTAGTTGAATTGTTCTGAACAAATAGGACGTATTGAGGAATTTCATTGGTTCTTATTTAGTCCGTGTGGTTTGGACTAAAGACCTTATCTTGTTCATTGTGGCAAAGCGATGTTAGTCAAAGAATTAATTTCAGTGTTAAAGGAAAGAGTGCAGTAGGAATATTTGAGAATTTGAGTCAAGTTTTGTAACTCGTGGTTATTTGAATTGTTCATAAACTTTTTGCTCTTTTCACTCAAGAGTTGTCGAGTTCCAATCGCAATGTCATTTTCTTATTGGTTGTTATTTGCTATTTCCATTTCGAGGTGATGCGTGCCCTCATTGTGAACTCAACTTTCGCTTTCCTGCATCTTTATTACCGATTATTTCTTTTGGTCTCGTGCTCACCGTGAGCGCAACATTTTCTGTGTGGTGAAAGTTGTTCTTGTTCGCCTCTTTCTTTGAGAAAGGATCAACCGCTTTTGTGCTATAAAGTTTTACAAATCGTGAGTTGTTAATTGTTTGGTGGTGGTTAAGTGATTGTAGGGGTGAGATTTTGCTACCCAGCTATTGGAGGAGTAATAGAAGATGAGTTGGTTTTGACCTGAACCTCTTGGAGGAAGTTGATCTGAGATGGAATGTATGGTTTCGAAGTAAAATTGTATATTGTTCGACTAAGTAGGACCTATGGTATAGTGTAGTTCCAGAACCTTGGTTCATGTTGAAATGTTGGGGATTATCAAATGTATGGAAACCGTAATCAATTTTATAGAGTAACACTATTGAAAGTATCGCGATGTTGTATGAGTGATTCCTGATGAGGTCAATGAGTGAGTATGTCGGAATTGTGGGGATCTTAGAGATTTAAGCCGATGATTTCATTATTTGTTATAAGAGGAATTCGTTGTAGAGGTCTTGGAGGTTAAGTCTGGGCTTTCCATTGTCGCTAGACTTTTGGTCGCCCAAAGATTTGTGTGTAGAGGAGATAGAACATTGGAGTATCCTGAGTAGTGGAATGATTGTCAATAGAACCCTTCTGATGTAGTTCATGAGCGGGTGTACTGAGGATTCTGATGTGTTATTCCTGAAAGTTGGAGGTGATGAGATTGCATGGGTTTTTGAGGTGCTTTGGTGCCTTCTATCAAATTAATGTCATCAGTTGAATGAGTTGTCTAGAGTGTTCAGTGGAATCAATAGAGTCTCTCTACAAAGGTGTGGATGATGTATTTCGGTTTAAGCCTAATTTGAGGATGTTAAATTAAGAGGTTTGAGACCGTATGTATGCGATGAATTGGATTCCAAAGTTTGAGAGAAAATTTATTCCTAAAAGAGGAACTGAGAAAATTGGTACTTCCTCAAAGAAGTGACACGTTTCTTTGATTCTTGTTTGAGCTTTGTGTTTTGGGCGAATGTCTTTCGCAAGTTGAGCACGATGTTTATGTTGGCATGTGTGGTTCTTATCGGTTCAGAATAATAAAGGAAGTTTTTGATTTGGGCATTCAAGTGTTTTTCCCTTTGGTTTTCGTGACGTTTATTCGCAAATTGCCACTTGGAAAGTGGAAAGGTTTTCTTGATGAAATTCGATTTTCGATTTTGTTCTTCAAGCACTCAGCTGGTAACGATAGTTGCGACGTGAATCTTTCTTATTCAGGTGTTTTGCGGAAAAGAGTTTGCTTAAAGAGATTTCGATCGTGTGTTTCCGCTAAAGGAGGTGATCCTTGTTTTCAAGTGAAGAGTTCAATTAAGAGGTGGAATAAGAGTTCCGTGTTCTTTGTGCGTGTCGTGTGGTTGGTATCTTTGGGAAGGTTAACCCAAGATACATTGGGTTGTTTTCGCTAGTTGGCATATCGCCAGTCCGTCTCGAGTCCGCGCGCAGAGTACGTAACGCCTTGTATGTTCTCGTGTCGAGTGAGATCTTGCCTTCGAGTTTCGTGTGCGTGAACCTTAGCGGTGTGGATCACAACGGCACGTGGTTACCGTTGTTCGTTCTCATCGTGGTTGTTCTTTCGCTAAGTGTGTTTAGATTCGGTCGAATCGTTAAGGGGGTAGAATGTGATACCCTAAATTATATTCGAAAGGATTAGTCGGAGAAATTAAATAAATCGGAGAGGGGTTCTTTTAGAAAATCATCAAATCAGGAAATGAGAGGGGTTTTCCGCGCTTAGGGGCAACTTGGGCTTGGGCCTAAGCCCATGGGGCTGGCCGCCATAGGGGAGGCGCCATCCTCCCCAAACCCTAGCCGCCCACCCCTTTCCCCTCCTCCCACTTGTGGCCGCCACCTCCTTGTCCCTCTCCACCTTGGCCGCCTCCCCTCGCCTCCTGCACCTTCCCCTTGGTGCTCTCCCTGCTGCAGCCAAGGACACCGCCTCGCGCCGGTCTAGTGGAGGAAGAAGGGAGGACGCCTGGCTTGTGGATCGCCAAGAAGAAGAAGGATGAGGGGAGAAAGGAGGAGGAAGATCATCTTCTCCAAGGTTCTCCCACCCACGCCCTGGTTGCTACAAGGGTAACGAGTGCCGATCCTCATCGCTTGATTAGTGGTAGATGTGTTTTGGTTCAATTTTGATTAGATCGATTTGTGCGGTAGAAATTCGATTATGTCCAGATTGTTGCGTGGATTTTTCGTGATGTTAGAGGCCGAATCTGAGTTTCCCATATCCTAGAGATATGTAGGTCTTGTTCTTAGCTTTTGGTGGCCGCCAAGATCACCTAATTCGACTTTCGAGTCAAAAGTTATGATAGATTTAATATCTGCTGTCCGAATCCCGACGAGAATTAGCAGTCTCTGCTTAGGTTGATATATGGCTTAGTTAGAGGGTGATTCAGAGGTCTTGCCCATAACAAATTTTGAAGGTGATATCACTAGATTTCAGGATTGATAAACAACACCTCATTTGGATTTATAGATCAAAAGTTATGCACTTTTCTTTGTGGCTGTCCAGATTGTAGATCAGTCTGTCCAGATTGTATGTCGCTTTCTATCTTTAGTTTTGACCCGTGTGCCACTTTTTGTTAAAGGCAAAATTTGAATGTCGTGCCAAATAGTTTATTGTAGGTAATTTCATAAACTTTTCAGATTGTTAAAGAACGCTCAATTCGGAGTTGTAGATTAAAAGTTCTGGTTGTTTTAGTATTGCTGTCCTGTTTGTTCGCATGAAGTCGTGCTGCTGTTTTGTTTTCTTTATTAGAGAAGTTTATTGGCCGAATTGGGAAATCTCATCAACTTGAATGTTATAGATATGTTCGTTAAGATGAGGTAGGATCTGGACTCATCTCATTTCGAGTCCCACGTCATTAACTACTGTCAATTTCGTGCTGCTGTCCCGACACGCTTTTGGGTTGCACTGTTTTTCGATTAGGTTTTATGGCGATTCCTTGGGAGTTCAAGGGGGTATTGTAGACTATTAATTTGGGTTGGATTCTATGTTGTTCTTATTTCGGTTATTTAATTGTTTAGGCCACGAGGCTACGGGTTTGGGAGCGCCATCGTTGCTCGCTAACGCCGCAACGCGGAAGGCAAGTACTTTGTTGCTTTTGAGTGCTGTGATTGTGAATGTTTTCATGAATATAGTGTGACATATTGTGTTACCCGAGATGGAATTGGTTATGTTCTTTCATTATGTTGAGTATATACCGAGAGATGGTATTATCACTGTTCATGTTCATATCATCCATCCTTTTATTCATGTTATGTCCACGGAGTGGATTGTAAGTCCCACCATTCCAATGTGGGCAAATTTGACATTGTCATGTCCCGCCCACGGAGTGGATTGAAAGACCCATCAATTCCAGTATGGGCACGTAAGACCCATCAATTCCAAAGATGGGCAGCTTTGGACACCTATATGAAACGTTCTTCATATAGGACTTGGATCCCCGCACTTTTGTTAAGGTGCGGGCTTAAGTGAACACCAACGGTGTGTCACCACTATACCTAGTATATGCATGTGTGCATCCATCCTGATTACATTCATTCATTTCATGTTTTCATAAGTGTTCACTCGATGCAAGGTTCGCATTCTTAAATGGTGATGTCCCGCTTGTATATGTGTTCTTTTTCTTTCATCGCACTTGCGAGTCATGGACTCACTCTTGCGTTGTTTGTTTATTTTAGGTAACCCCGATGTTGGCTCACTTGGGAGGGAGTAGACACGCACTACTCGTTCACATCATCCTATTCATGTTCAAGAGTAAATTTAGTTCTATCTTACATTCGTTAATGATGAACTGTAATAATTAAATTATAATTGGTGAAGGAAGGATACCTTCTCCACATGGATGTTGATTTATTACTGCGTGTGAACCTTCTTTATTGATGATCAGTATTAAATAACTTAGAAGGTGAAGGAAGGATACCTTCACCATGTCCTGTTTAATTTAATGTTGTCTTTAGTTGAAATACTTAGTTCAAATTCTTCTGCATTATGGATGTATGTTAGATGTTTTAGGTGACATCTTGGCTTCCGAATAGCCAGGGTGTTACATCTACCCTATCAACTAGAAGAACGGGTTTCGAGGGACGAAATCTGCTGAACTTGCTCTAGGGCGTCAGAAGAGGGATGTTCAAAACAAAGGAGGGATCCCCTTTTATAGGCGGCCTAGGAGGTTTGTGCACCACCCGACTCATGCCGTACACCACTCAGCTCAACGGTCGAGCCAACCGGCGAACGGACTCAAACTCTTGAGTCTGTCTGTCGTCCACTCGCCAGGGGCTTCTATGTGCGTATGACATGTGGGCCATGTTCGAATCCTTCCATTTTCTAGTCCAGAGTCCGTGTCGGTTTCCAAAAATTAGAGAGTCAGGTGTCTTGGTTCCCAAGTTGGCATTCCTTCGAGCAGAAACCGGACATAGGGCCTCTAGAGAGTTCTCTAGAGGGGGTCTGCCTCGATGGACCCATGCACAAAGCCGGCCAATGTTGGCCCGTGGCCCAAGAGCTTTAGTTCATGGCCCATAATGGCCCATTTATATCTTTTGCGTATTTTCCACCGATTTTTGATGATTTTTGCAAAGAATATTCCAAAAATATAATCTCTGATCTTGGGTGAGGGTTAGCGAGAATAATCCTTAATTTTGGTTATTTCTTACCAATTTACCCGGAATTTATGAAATGAAAACACTCATAAAATGAGTGAAAACAGAGCACTATCTACTGATCCAAGAAATAGTGTGGTATACATAGTGGGTTACAGATGGTAAATCCAGGTCCCGATGGGTGCTATTGTTGGAAATATGCCCTAGAGGCAATCATAGAGATGATTATATTTTATTATGTTCATAACTTTTGATAATATGTTATCTTGTTCCTTGAATGAATCATTAGTTATATAGATCAATGAGTATGTGACTTATTGGTGAAACTCTTTATCTTATATGATGTCGTTCTAAAAGTATCCCTGGTCGAATGTCACTGGTTGGAACACCAGTGACTCTACGACCAGTACATGTATTGATTGATGACCATGTTTCACCTGGTCATGGATATAGAGGTATCGAATCAATAATGTGGACACATGTTAGAGAACATAGTGTTGGATAAGACCCACCTTGAGACACTATTGAGATTGTTATGATTCTATGTGTCGTTAGTTGGTCTCAAGCAATGATGATGTATAATCCTTAGACCTGAGATCATCATGGTTTCCTACATGTGTAATAGCACTCTTAGGGGTTGCCAAACGCTACTCCGTGAATCGGTAGTTATAAAGGTAGCTTTGGGTATGCTATGAAACATGCGGAGGAATGTGACTGGTCGGATATGGATTTGCCCTCCTAACATAACGGGAGAGATGTCTCTGGGCCCTCGTTGTGGTCGAATAAAGAAAGTGCATGGCCATGCCACTAGTGGTCGAAGTGTCGACCACATGAAGTTATTCGACACTTGATCGAGAAAGTATTGAACAGTCCATAGATGACATATTATCTCACCTGGAGTTCAACCAGATGTCGTGAGGCAAAGGGATAATACACAAGTAGGTCGTTCAGTTGCCGAGGTCGTAGACTGGTTGAAGTCGTATGGAGATGCGACCCAGTCGAAGACTACTCGAACATAATCACCAACTGGTCGTAAGGAGTTGCAAACTGGTCATAGTTAGATACTAACTGGTCGTAAGGAGTTATGAACTGGTTGTAACTAATTATGAACTGGTCGTGACTAAGTACGAGCTGGTCATAAGTGATAAAGACCTGGTCGTAGATCATATCGCATTAAGGTTCGTCCGATATATTCTGTGTGTGTTCGGGAATCGTTATGTGCTGCTAGGTACCGCTGACGACTCGTGATCGGGAAAGAGTTTCCGAGTCACAACCGATTACACACGAACCTATAGGGTCACACACTTAAAGGGCTAGGATTTGATTTGGATGGAGATCCGAATTCTTATAGGCCATGAGTTCCTAATGGGCCTCAGGTTGAGGACCCAATATGGATACCTATATATAGAGGGGTGGTGGCATGGGGTATGATTGATCAATCTTTTCTGGAAGAAATCCCGAAACCCTAATAGCCACGCTCTCCTCAACCACGCCGCCGGTGCTAGCACTCCTGCGCTTGGTGTCCCTGCCCCGTACGTGTGGATACCTTGGAGGTGTTGTTGCGAAGCATCAGCACTAGGACGATCCGCGACTCACGACGTTCATCGGAGTAGGAGGAGAAGCGCGCGGCAAGTACGACTACGATCGCTTCTCGCTACATCGACTCTACTTCCGCTCACGAGTCGGCGTGTCTAGTGGTAATCTCGTGATCTATCACTTGCGGTGGTTCCCTGGTTGCGCGGTAAAATTTTTGTTTGTGCTATCGTAGCCTACCCGCGATCCTTCAGCTATGGGTGAGGGAAGTGGTACACCCAGCTAGGCACCTAATGTAGACATGCGCCAAAAGAACACAATGCCCAAAAGAGCTGCCCATGACTCACCAAGTTGGAAGAAATCGAAGAAATCTTATAGAGATGTGCAATTGAAGCGGTTAGTGGATATTGTGGAGAAGTCTCACATTAGTAAAAATTATGAGAACAATGCATCTGACCCAATGATATGATCCAATTAGGCAAGGGATCTCTGAGATGACTAATTTGGTTATTGAGGCGAGGCTTAAGAAGGGAGTGACACTACTACAAATACTGGACGCCTCATCACAGATAGTTGACCAAAACCGTCTGTATTACATGCAATCACAGATGGTTTTGGTTTAGATACCGTCTGTGTTAGTGGCTGTGCTAAAAATTGTCTGTAAAGAGGTAATATCACAAACAGTTCATAATAAAAACCGTCTGTGAATTATCACAGACGGCTCTTAACAATAACCGTGTAACATCCCAAAAATTTGGTTTGTTTTTTAAGTTTTAAAAATAAAAATAACCATTTGATTTTTCTGTTGAAGTTAATTAAAGCTTAATCTAAATTTTATTAAATCAAAAATAATTTAATATGATTAATGTTAACATCAACTATTGTCAAAACTATTTTATTTGGATTCTATGTGCGTGGATATATTTTCTAGAGTTTTCTAGAATGTTTTCGAGTTCATTTGTTATTTTCTATTTTCTAATTGTCTTTTTTGCTATTTTCTAAAAAAGAAAAGCTAATTAAAATCTTAGAAATGTCCTTTGGGCTGATTTCCTTTGAGCCGGCCCATTCCTTTTCTCTCTCACCCGACTCATGGCAAATTTAGCTTGCATGGCTTTACTTTCGAACCAGTCCGAACGTGTGTGCACCTCCCTTCTCGCTGACCGGTGGGCCCTTATGACCTTTCGAACCAGTCCGAACGTGCGCGTTTGCTCCGCCTCGCGGGCAGGTAGGCCCCACCTCTCAGATCCGTCTTCGTTCTCCTCCAGCCTTCTTCTCCGCGTGAGGTCACCTTTGTCCGCCATGGCCGAAGCTCAAACTTCGTCTAACAACAAGAATCTCAACAAGAAAATCTTGGGCGATCGTGTCGTTATGATCTCCCTTATCTCTCCACATTCAAATCTCTCAAAATCTTATCCCGTAACCTCTTCTATCTCTAAATCCAACGCGTGGCAGTCTCGAACACTTTTTAGGGTTTCCAAATCCAGCACGCCCCTAGGGTATAAAAGGGACCCCAAGGATAGCCTTCGCACCCTCGTCTTGAATCCCTAATCGATTGAGCCCCAAACCCATCAAGCTAGCCAGAATTCAAGAATTAGGGTTTCAATAGCCGAAGCTCTCTTTTGCAAATCGCACCACCTCCGTTGCCGCCCTGTTGACATGATCTACACCACCGAGTTCGCCGTCGCACGGTCTACCTCTAGCATCCCTTCGCGCCGTCGAAGCATCATCGGAGCTCAATTCCGACAAAAGCCAAACCTCCTCCGCCGCTTGAACCCCGTCGTCGGGCAGCCCTGTTGTCCTCATCCACTAGAAAGTACACCGATAAGTTCGCAATAGTCTTCTCTTCGCGTTGGTGCCCTTCACCATCGATGAGGAGACGCCAATCGTCGTTGATCATCGAGAACTGAGCGCCACCACCCGCCGACATCCACATCAGAGCCACCGTGTTGTCCACCTCAATGCTGCATCAGCTTCTCTACCCATGTGTCCCTTGCGTGGCAGCCACCTCAGCACTTGCGTGTAAACCAGATCCAAAACTCGGATCCAATCTCGGTGGACCTAGTCCATCGTGAGCCATCTCACTGATGAGTGGGTCCCACCCGTCAGATTGTTTTCATCCCGTCCAAACATTCTCCTTTGATGTCAGCGTGCGCCATATTCCAGAATTTCCAATAGGAAAATAATTCGGGATAATCTGAGAAATTCCTTTTTAGGGTATTTCTTAGGATTTCAACTTCCAAAGCACATATCTTTTGCATCCGAACTCCGATTGAACCCATTCAAATTTCTAAATTCATCTAAATTCGAGATCTATTAATTTTATATTTTTATTTAATTTTTAGAGTTTTTTTTAATCTTTTTTTGTATTTATTTGGTTTCTTTGCTTGTTTGCGAGTAGACGTTGATACTTCGGGGAATTTTGAACAAGGAGGAGTGCACCAAGATCAAGATCAATCACAAGATTTATTCCAAGGCAAGTCATGGTCCTTTGATCATATTGAACCTATGATTTCAAAAGTATATTATTTTATACAATTGCATGATATCTTTATACAAATGGTTTTGAGTTTAGGTATTACATGTTGTCATTATGTCTCTATTGATTATTTGAATGTCATATATCCTTTGTCACCCTAGCATGGATAATTTTAGTTGGACATATTGTATCACCAACATGGGTATCGTATTGATGCTTAGTTCAGCTTAGTTACGATGGGTTCATTATCACATGTGTCGTAATCAGTAATCTTGACTTAATGATATATGGAATCGTGGTGGTTCGCTGCTGTTGTTAAAATTTATGTACCATGACAGGGTGTATCATTGGTCTTAGTTAAACAAAATAGTTTTTGCTCGGGCGAGCGGTTCGTGGATTTGGAGGGTGTGGCTAGCACGTTGTGGTTTTGTGGTGGACTTGCCTAAGTAACTTGTCAAGGACTTAATCTTGTGTGCCATTGAACATGACCTTTTCGTACAACCACATGCCTGTATGGGACGTGCCTAACTTAGTAACTTATAGAGTTTTGGCATTTGACTTCTCAAGTGGTATAAGGGTGGAGGCGTGTATCCTTTTCTAAGGTCACATCTATGGTCGGCATTTTCACTGTCTCTAGATCCAACGTTGTGCGTCAACCCACGATGAGGTTTTGGGAGGGTTGTATGCACAACGGGAGAGTCAATTGTTGAGATAAAATTTCTGAAAGGTTTTATTATGATTGCTCAATCGCATACTTCCGTATGACGAGTCATGGCAAACATGATGAGTTAATTGTATCTTGTGGGTAAAGTGTACAACATCTGCAGAGCGTTAATTGATCTATTCGAATAGCCACGTCCTTGGTTATGGACATGTCCGGGATTTCACACGAGAGTTAGAGTTTCTTCTAAACTGAGTCGGAGTGTGAATGGGAAGTTCATTTGATGAATATAATGTTTGTTTGGTGAACGGGTAATTCACTTGATGGTTTGTCTTGGGAAGTGGATGGGTAGTTCATTGGTTGTTTCAAAAAAACTGTTTACTTATTATTCTTTCCAATTACGCATTTCAATCTATTTATTGTATTTATCGTCAATGCTGCTTTATGCAAAAGAACCATACAACCAATCTTTGTTCAAGCCTTGCATGAATACTATTTGTATACATTTCCCCACAACTTGCTGAGTGCTTTATATGCTCATGGCTTCAATTTCTGCGATTCATTGAAGAATACCAAGTTGCTCAAGAGTTATTCGCCAGAGAATTATGAAGGTTTTATGATTAGGATACATTCTCCACTCGATTGCCTATGGGCATGTTGATTGGCCATTTCAAGAGTTTCATTCCATCGCAAGAGTTTATTTGTTTCTTTAGCCCTGCATGGTAAGTTAAGTAAACGTTGACCATAAGGTCCAGTTATTATTATGATTTGTTATTTGAGATCTTCTTTGTAAATCGAATAAATGGATGGTATTTCATCACTGTTTCCTGTGTGAGCTAGCTACTCATCTGGGACTAGTTTAGAATACACATAGGGTTCCTAAATTGTATTTTTGGGTCTCGACAAACTGCCTGTGATATTTCTACATATCACAGATGGTTTTCTATCATAGACAGTTCTTAACAATAACCGGTTTTTTGTTAAAAACCGTCTGTGATAATTAACTCATCAAAGACGATGCACTATTTTGCTCGCTTACTAATCATTCGGTGCAGTAGTGTAGCTCCTCAATAGAGTCTTCTTCTCCATCGCTGGCGCTACAGTGAGTCCATCGCCACTCTGTGCCCAGTTTGAGTATCGCCTCACCTCATTGAGCCTGCTCGTGTGGTCCATTTCAGCTATTGTCGCCCACACCGAGCTGTCACCATGGACCTCTCTGTCATCACTGCCGCCATCGACGCCAACTCTTCTCCGGTGAGTCCTCGACCCCACCAAGGTCGATTTTCCCATCTATATGTCCCCCTAAAGCTGTGCATGTGCTTTGTTTCAGTTTATTTCCACCGAGAAGACCTATCACCAAGGAGCTTACCGCTGCCGCCTTTGTTCACCGATGACAGACCGCCTTGGACCTTCCCCGACTTCATTGACACCTTCCTCGTGATCGAGGTGAGCTACTGGAGCATAAACATTCTCTGTTGAAAAGCGTAAGCCTCGTAAAATACGCCAAGTCACTATTTTATTTATTTTCAAGGTTTTCAATACGAACCGTGTGATGGACCAAGCCGATGTACGCTAGAACGTGTGAGTGAAGAGTACATTAATGGTGTGTCTGCTTACAAGATCTCGCCGATGAGGATATGTTGAATAAGGGTGGAATATATGTATTGTCCAAGCATTGATCGCGAGAATCTAAAGATGTTTAAGAACCAAGCGCAGATCAAGCACACTTGATTCAAGGGGTTTCAAAAAGGGGTATACATGTTGGACCAGACACGGTGAAGAGCAGATTATACAGGAAGGTAGTAATAATGACATCGCCGATGAAGTCAACAATATGCACTGATGATGTCGATTGTGGTTCGATTCGATAGGTTGTATGATGACAATCGGATCAAATGCTTCGTGATGCAGAAGTTAACTATAGTGAGAGAGAGTTTGGTAAATTCGAGGGCTTGATGGAGGACTCAGAGAAGCCTTTGTTCCTGGGATGCAAGCCGGAATACACAAGGTTGTCATCCATGCTTGAATTGCTGAAATTGAAGGCAACCAACGCTTGGTCCGACAAGAGTTTCACGACGTTGTTAGGTCTCTTAGTGGATATACTTCCGGATGGAAATGAGTTGCCCAAAACCATCTACAGAGCCAAGAATGTTCTTTGTCCATTGGGAATGGAAGTAGAAAAATACATGCATGTCCAAATGACTGTATCCTCTACCGTAAAGAGTACGCAAACATGTATGTATGTCCGGTGTGCAACGCATCCCGATACAAGCGTAAGAATAATCAGATGATGGCCGTGGAATCGAGTTGAAGAAAGGACCTCTGCTAAGGTGGTGTGGTACCTTCTGTAATTCCACATTTGAAGCGGTTTTTTACGAACCCAAAGGAGGCAAAACTATTGCATTGGCACTCGAAGGAGCGTAAGCAGGATGGAAAGCTAAGACACCCTACTGATTCCACCCAGTGGAGAAACATCGATAGGAGGTTTGCATACTTCGGTGCGGAACCAAAGAATATAAGGTTTGGATTGAGTATAGATGGAATGAATCCTTTTGGTAATATGTGTAGCTGACATAGCACTTGGCCTGTGACTCTATGTATCTACAACTTTCCTCCTTGGTTGTGTATGAAGTAGAAGTATATTTTACTGTCGATACTTATCCAAGGGCCAAAGCAACCTGAGAATGATATTGATGCGTACCTAGCACCATTGATGGAAGATCTAAAAATATTGTGGATCGAAGGGGTATAGGTATGGGATGCGTACAAATGAGAGAACTTCACTGTACACTCCTTGTTGTTCTGTACCATAAATGATTATCCCACCCTTACTAACCTGTCGGACTAGAGTACAAAAGGGGCCAAAGCATGTACTCACTGCTTAGATGATACCGAGAGTGTGTGGCTAAAGCACTCGTCCAAAACTGTGTACATGCATCACCTAAGGTTCCTCTAGAGGGCTCACTCATACCACAGACGAAGAAACAATTCGACGAGAGAAGGAGGACAGTTCGGTTCCAAGGCATTTAAGCGGAAAAGAGATCAATGATATGGTTAAGAATTTAGATGTTGTGCTCGAAAAGGGACATAAATCGAGGGCCTGTGAGAAGAACGTCTGGAAGAAGAGATCAATATTTTGGAACTTTCCTTATTTGGAGCACCTAGAAGTTCGCCACTACATGGACGTTATGCACGTAGAGAAGAATGTGTGTGACAGCTTGATTGATCTCTTACTGAATATTCGTGAAAAAACAAAGGATGGTGTCAATGAACGGATTGACTTGGTCGATATGGACATCAGACCTGAGTTAGCACCGACAAAGACCGATAAAGGACGAACGTACCTTCCCCTGCTTGTTACAATATGTCCAAGGCCGAGAGAACTAAACTGTGCCAATGCTTGCATGGTGTGGAAGTGTAACAGCCCCAATTTTATAAATAGTAATAATCTGCATTATGAACAGTAATGGAACACTGTTCATAGCATTACTGTTCTTAATTACCAGATTGGGAGTTGCTGTTACCAGGTAAAACCTTCCTCTTTAGCCAAAGACTAAAAACTTATTTAAAGTTTTCAAGGTAATACAAGATAAAACTTGTATTGTGGCTGGGAAGTATTTTTATTAAAGCCTAGATAAATTATCTTGGCTGAAAGTATTTTTGTTGCATTTTTAGAAATTATATTGACTTAAAGAAAAATAATTGCCTTTAAATGAATACTTTCGGGCTAAAATAAATATTTATGTATTTTTAAAAAGTGATTATGTGATTTTAAAATTTATCTGGGCAATATATCATCCCAGTAGCCTCCAGTAAAAATTTTAGGATTTTATAAATTTATTTGCTATTTTTAAAAGCCCTGTCAAACCTTAAAGCCTTTAAATAAGGTTTGGTCAACTAATCTGGTCTGGACTCAAGACCTAGTACTGTAGCGACTCGATCCCATGCGGTTGGGTCCAACCTAGTGCAACCGGTCCGACTCTGTCACGTTCGGGCGCGAGTCCAATCTCCTCGCGCATTGTGAGCCGTTCATTTTCAATCGAACGGGTGAGGCTATGACGCTACGCGAGCTGTCCACGCGTGCGACTTGATCTCCGCCGTTGGATCTTGATCTAACGATCGAGATCAGTGTATGCAATCGGACAACTCCAGAGCCCTTCTCGATCTCCACCGTTCATTTCCGATCCAACAGTGCCTCCCTTTTCGTTTTAAACTTAAGGGCGCGCTTTTATTGAGGCCGACCGATTCAAATCCTACGTCTTTCCTTTTTACCGCGCGCTATTAAGGCCTGCGCTCCTCTGGGCCGTTAGATCTTCATCGTGTGGTCCAGAGCGGTGTATGCATTCGGACGACTCCGGATCCTCTCACGATCTCCGCCGTCCATTCTTGATCTAACGCTGCCGCTGCTTTCTTTTGAAATCAAAGCGCTTTATCGGGCCTTTGATTTAAATCCCACGGCGCTCCTTTTCGACCGTGGGCTTTTAAAGCCCAAATTTGATGAGCCGTTAGATTTTAATCGTAGGGTCCAGGTGAGTGTATGCAATCGGACCATCCGGATCCCGCGTCAATCCTGACCGTAGAAGTTTAATCGGACGGTCTTTGCGCATCGCCTCTAAGGGATGACGGTATCTTTTGAGTCGGGCCGTTGGATTTCAACCGACGCCCTATTTGAAATTAAAACCCAAATCTTTTTGGGCTCTGTTTTAATCTCGATCGACCGATCTAGATCGCACGGTCCATATTAACTGATACCGATTAAAACCTTTTAACCTCTCTATTTATCACAGCCGCCCATTTCTAATCGGACGGCTGATATTCTTTTGAGGCTTTAGGAGGCGCGCGCGGCTGTGACTGCCAGTGGGACCCACATGTCAGATGATTCTTATCATCTTCCTTGTCTCTCTCACAAGAAATCTCTCTCAGAACAGAGGAGAGGATTTATCCCAAGGATTATGCAACTAATTTTTGGGATAATCAGCCCTAAATGGACACCTCATCAACTCTAGATCTTTCCATCTTGCCCTGTAGCTCAACATCCATATATAAACCCTAGCTTTTTGCTGTTGCCATTGTTGACCATCAAGCTCATCCTCCATTGTTGTCCAAAGGAGTTTCTTGCTCCTGCTCTTTGCTTATCCATCCCAAGAACTGGTTTTACCTTGCACTAACGTTTTGACATCCTTTGCGTGTTAAAACCGAAGGCTATCTCTCCGTGGAGCGTAATCGACTTTCTCAATCTTTGGTGTCTTTCCTACTGCAAGCTAAAACCCTAGTTTTTAACATCTTGAGCATCTTAATGACCTTAGAAGCTCCTGTGAATCATTCTTTTGAACATCAAGTAGCTTCAACTTGCTCTAAACCGAAAAGTGATTATTCTAGCTTTTCACCATTATGTCATTTTCAAGACCTAGGGTTTCTTCGTCGACTTGTTATCCTAGTTAGGTCTCACTAAACCCTAGTAGCATAACAAGTTAATCTTTCAGCTTGTCATCATCTATTTTGACTCATAGCCGAAATAGGTCTGTTTCTTTGTCGGCCAACCGACAAAAATAGGTTTTCTTTAGCTTTTGTAATCTAACCAAGTAGGGTTAGGTTAAGGTTAGTCTAGGGTATTAACTACCCTAATGGACCAGGCTAAGTTTCATTTCTGAACCTTTGCTTGATCTATCTTCATTTCCCAAAATCGCTATCTCGTCCCTGCTTTTGGTTCTTTTCAAAATATGAAAACTGAAACTTGGAACTAAGCCTTAGTTTCTGCCATTCGAAAACAGTAGGTTATAGTATGGGTTATTCTCACTATTATGGGTAGTTATGGCTTAAGCTTATTATTAATCATGCATTTCCAGATGGATCATGCATATTTCTTCCATTTTGTACTTATTGTCGATTTTGGCATTTATTGGATCTTATTGCTTCTTTTAGAATCTGGTTTTGCTCAAGTGGGTGAATTTATTTCGAGCATCCCGAGCTCGCAATGTAAGTTTATTACTATCAAGGCAAGCTTCCTCTGCACCATATTGATCCCAAATTTTATACAATAGCTTTTACAAATTCAGTGACACCTGTGCATGCTATTTTTCTGAAAATACAAACTGTGATCTGTTAGTAGTTAGATATAACCTAACATGATGGATTACCTCAATTGTCACCATACACTAAACCTTAGCATAGTAATGTATACTATAATATATTTTCAGATTTGGCTTAGACATGCAGTCTAGAAACTTTAGAGTTTGACAAGAATACCTTGTCAAACATGGGAATCACAAATGGCTTTCTGTTATTTGAAACTCTTTGTCCAGTTTACTTATTTCAGAAATAAGTTTTATATTTAACTTGATCTGACAAGAGGAAGCTAGTGATGGTGCTTTGTGCACGAGATTGGGATTTGTGGTGGACTTGTCCGAGTTAATTAAGGACCGAACTCGACTATTCAATTCAAGTTCCCACGCATTTCCACATGCAAAGTATGGGCGCTGCTTGGTTAAGTAAAATGTTAAGACTATTGGGTTGGAAACAGAAAGTAAGAATATGTGTATTGACCTTGTATGGCATAAATGCTTAGGTCTTATGACTGTGTTGTATGCCATGTGAGCTTGTATGTCAGTATCAGATGTTCTTAGAAGGGTGAGGGCGTATATGTGCTCCGTAGCATATACGCACCTTAATGGTGCCGATTGCATCCTAATATGGGTAGTGAGCCCATTCGCATTTAATTGTTTGATCGGCATTATCGACGCAACATGCGTGCCTTGTTATGTGATGCTATCATCGTTGTTTAAGCGAGATCGGCCACACATGGGGTCCAACTCAATAGTGTTAGCTTGTTGAAAAATACCAAATCTTAGTTTCCCCGGTCGGCATACCAAAGGAAGTATGTCATCATTCGGAGGCATCCGAAGGCAACGGGCTAGTTAAGTCATGTGGGTAAAGATGTACACCCGCAGGTATAAACCGTTTGAATAGCCGTGTCCACGGTCATGGACGATAACTTGAGTTGATGTCACTGTGATAGAAGTTTTGATTTACAAAACTGGTTTCGGTTTTTATGGCTTTGCATGAGGGATTCATGCACTGTACTGTTTACAATTATATCATTTACTTACTGTTCTAATTAAACTTTGATTTATTAACTTGCTTTATCAAAATTTAGCATTTGTAGGTTAAGAGGTATCGCTTTATGCAAATCTGAACCTTTATACCTTCATGTTGTAACCTTATGCATGTAAAAACTCTATTCCTTTGATTAGGTTCTAATAAACACTTTCTTTTATTAGTTTGTGTAAGACTTGCTGAGTACCTTCCGTACTCAAGGTGCTATCACCTATTGTTGCAGGTGAGGACGGTTTTCTTTATGAAGTACCCGTTAGCGCCGATCAGGGTGACGCTAACGAGTAAAGCTACTTCTTCCCTCCACGCAATTGCCTGCGGGTGGATGATGCCATTGGTGGATTTTGATATTTTGTTTTTGCTTCCGCTGTTAGACTTCTGAAGTGACCAAGTCACTTAATATTGTAGTACTAAAACGAATGATGTAAACCCATGTTTAATTATGTAAATGTATGACTTGTATGTATTTGATGCAATGTTGATAAAGGATATATATATGCAATGGTCGTTGATCCTGGGAACCATTGTGAGATAGATATATATATCCGGGGATCCTGATTATTGGATCAGTTGCTTGTTAAATTTATACTCCTAGCATGATCTTTAATAAAGGGGCAGTACTGTTCCTTCATTAACCATTGTGCTACAATATGAATTTAATTAAGTACATTTCCAATAACCTGGGGCGCCCACAGCGTTGGTATCAGAGCATACGTTGCCTGTAGGTTAGAAGTAGCATGGTCAAAGTTATTAGAGAGTCTTCTGATAAAACTATTTTCAAGCAGTAGTATAATTTTGAAAGCTTAAGTATGACATCTTTTATTTCTTATCTTCCTTAATGTCAATTCTTGCCCCAATTTTCTGTTGGTTTATCTAAAAGTGAATTGTTTTCTTATCTCGTCTTTTTGTCTATAGATGAGTGGGTGGTACTTGGTCAAGGAGACCCGAGCTGAGGATGTGGATGGGTTCCCAGCCTTATTGCGGGACATGATGTGGCGATCCAATTTCACCTATCAGCCGGAGTATGCCATCTATCGACGAGACCGAGGCCCAGGGATGGAGGAGTACCATGCCTTCATCAATGTCATCGGTAGGCATGTAGTCGGGCAAGTGTTCCTCATCGTGTTCAAGCACTTGCCACCTCCGAGGCCATGGCGGTTCAGAAGTCGCAAATAGGATGATGAGCCTTCTTCGTCATGACTTGACTGAATTGTCTCAACCACCCTATGACCACTTCCCAATCAAGGTCCTACCTCCAAGTGAGCATGTTCGATGAGATACAGCTTGGCGAAGACCTCAAAGTGCGGGGGCTTGGCGAGGATGGTTCGCATCATGGACCAAATTCATCGCTGTCTTGTGAGGGAGTTGTGGGAAACTCGGATCGCCTTAATGAGGCCCAGAGTACCGCTTCTTGAGTCAACATGAACCGCTTCCTCTCAACGTGCTTTATGGTGACAACGAGACCTCTCCCGCCGCCGCACCACCTCTTACCGACTTCCGAGTGGCCGGGTGCGTGCTGCTTATGGACAAGTGCGCCAAGCCCGGATGATCGCAGTTTTCTCGCACTCGCGGATCGCACCTCCGGAGGTCACCACCACTATTGGGTTCCCGAGGCGCCTCATTAGCCCGTTGGATCCTGTTGATACCGGTTCCCCGAGCTCATCTCTGAATGAGTTTCCGTGAACTTTAATCGGGATCTTTATGCTAGCACTCGACGATGAATCCTCGTGGATAAGTGCCTTCTAGTCTAGTAGTTGCCCTTAAATAAACCGCAGTAATAGGCGGTGGTGTTTTGTACTGAATATGTAAGTTTAACCTTTGGCTTGTAATCACTCTATGGTGACTATGATGTAAAGACTGAACCGAATCTTTTGTTGTATATATGAAGTTTTTGGTTTTGGTGTTAATTTAAATGCACACCATAACATGATGCATTATATGTACAAGTGTTTGTTTCTTTTCTAATTGCAACCTTGTTTGTGTTTGCCGAGTATATCCTTGTTATGTTGTTAACCATGGTGTGGTAACAGATGACAGACCTACTACTCGCGCAAGCGCAACAAGGAAGGGCATGTCGACTCCGTGCCCCATTCTCGTGGAGGGCCGACTGAACCTTCTAGCTCTCAGGGTCCGCAAGGTGGTCCCCAGGAAGAGGAGCTTCCTCCACCACCTTCGATGGCCGATGTGCTCTTGCAAATTGAGCGCAATCGAATGGATCAAACGCGCATTTTGGAGCAGATTTGCGCAAAGACTTCTTCCTCGTTGCACCACCGTCGGGCGCAGAGGCCACCATGTGCGCAGGCGCCTTGCGACTTTGTGAACTAACCCGCCGTTGTTCTCTAGCTCTCAAGATCCCATGGAAGCCGAGGATTGGCTTCGACCATTGAGAAGAATCTATTAATTGCTCGGTGTTCCGAGAGGAAAAGGTTCTCTTCGCCATTATCGACTTGATGGGCGGCTAGCATATGGTGGGATAATCTCCTTGCCATTCACTGCTGGACATGTCCCTACTTGGGATGAGTTCGTGGAAGCTTTCGCGCAAGCTCATATTCCCGAGGAGTGATGACGATCAAGCAACAGAATTTCGCCTCAAGCAAGGGCGAAAGTCGGTGACCGAGTATCCGCATGAATTTAACTTCCGCCGATATGCTCGATGATGTTTCGACCGACCTTCGTCGTTTAAACCGGTTCTTGAATGGGCTATTCAAGAATTGCAGATGGTGTAGCTCGCATGACTTCCGAATTTCCTCATTTGGTCAACAAAGCAATTGTGGCGAGAGTAAGAGCAAGGCTTTGGAGGAGTCACGCAGTTTACAATGACTTCTCGCTTATTCTCGTGGCAGCTCACCAAGGCCTCGCATGTGGGTGCCTAGACCACCGCGAGCACCACTCCATTTTCCCAAGGCGGCTGTGTTTGCCCCTCGTCCATCCTCTTCCACTAATCAACCCAGACCTAGTGGAAGCCGACCACCGACTGTTGTTACTGTCAGGCCAGGAGTTATATGCTACCATTGTGGGCGCCCAGGGCATTTTGCCAATCAGTGCTATGCCAAGGCGCAAGGGATACCACCTATTTCACCTTCCCCAGCTACTGTGCGTCCTGCACCACCTTCCCCGACTGTGGTCAAGCCTGACCCTGTTCCGGTTCGAGGGCGGGTGAACAGACATCGCCGAGGAAGCAATTGCCACTCTGAAGTTGTTCTTGGTATGCTCCTAGTTAATTTCAGCACTGCAGCTGTTTTATTTGATTCTGGAGCATCCCATTCATTTGTTAGTAGGCAGTTTGCTACTCAACACCATTTAATTGTGCATCATCTTCATCCACCTCATATCATCCATTCACCTGGATCAGCCTTTATGACTAATCAAGTCTGCCGTAATGTCAATATAAATTTTAAAGGGGTAGACTTTTGGGCTGATTTGATTGTGATAGATTCTAAAGGGTTGGATGTTATCCTGGGAATGGATTGGTTATCCAAGCACCTTGGGCAAATTAATTGTGCTCACAAATCCATTTCTTTAACTAATGAAAGCGGCATTTCAGTCGTTTTTCAATCCAGGACAATGGGTTCTCACCTTTGTGCTCACCAAGTTGATACTACTCCTTCTTTGGAGTTAGTACCAATTGTCCGTGAGTATGTTGATGTCTTTCCTGAAGACCTTCCCGGTTTGCCACCAGATCGGGAAGTGGAATTTGTTATTGAACTCGTTCCTGGAACTGCTCCTATATCCAGGAGTCCTTATCGAATGCCTGCCAATGAGTTGGCCGAATTAAAGACACAACTTGGAGAGTTGCTTGACAAAGGATTTATTCGACCGAGTTCCTCACCTTGGGGATGCCCGGCGATCTTTGTCAAAAAGGACAACACTTTGCGGATGTGTGTGGACTACCGTCCGTTAAATGAGGTCACTATCAAGAACAAGTATCCTTTGCCACGTATTGATGATCTTTTTGATCAGTTGGTTGGTGCCTGAGTCTTTTCAAAGATTGATTTGAGGTCGGGTTATCATCAAATCAAGGTTAGAGCTGAGGACATTCCCAAAACCGCTTCTACTCGTTACGGTTTGTACGAGTATACTGTCATGTCCTTTGGTCTGACCAATGCGCCAACCTATTTTATGAACCTTATGAATTCGGTGTTCATGGATTTCTTGGATAAGTTCGTTGTCGTGTTCATTGACGACATCCTTATTTATTCCAAGTCCGATAAGGACCATGAACAACATTTGCGACTTGTGCTAGAAACACTTCGTCGACATCGATCAGATGCTAAGTTTAGCAAGTGTGCTTTCCGCTCGTAGAAGTTGCATTTCGGGACATGTGCTATCTGAAGGAGGTATCGCTGTCGATCCAAGCAAGGTACAAGATGTACTAAATTGGAAGCCTCCCAAGAGTGTCCCTGAGATCCGAAGTTTTCTTGGACTTGCGGGTTATTACCGTAGGTTCATTGAAATTTTTTCCAAAATTGCTAGACCTTTGACTCAGCTTTTGCAGAAAGAGAAGAAATTTGAATGGTCAGCTAAATGTGAAGAGAGTTTTCGGCTTCTGAGAACTCTCTTGACTAAAGCTCCAGTTCTCACTCTTCCGGATATTCATAAGAACTTTGACATTTATTGCGATGCATCTCGCCATGGACTTGGTTGTGTGCTTATGCAAGAAGGCCGAGTTGTGGCATATGCATCTCGGCAGTTGCGCCCTCATGAAGTTAATTATCCTACTCATGATTTGGAATTACTCGTGGTCCATGCATTGAAGATTTGGCGACATTACCTTCTTGGTAATCGTTGTGAGATTTATACTCGATCATAAAGCCTAAAGTACATATTCACTCAACTGATTTGAATATGAGACAAAGAAGATGGCTTGAACCGATCAAGGATTACGACATGGGTATTCATTATCATCCCGGTAAAGCCAATGTTGTGGCAGATGCTTTAAGCAGAAAGTCACAATGCAACTGCACATTTTCTCTACCTGCGGCCAAGGACTTGTGTGCTGATTTTCAGCGCTTAAGTCTTGACTTGGTGGAAAAAGGTTTTCTTGTCAGTATTACAAGTGGAGCCTACCTTAGAATCTCAGATTCTTGAGGCCCGTAAAACCGATGCCGAGGTAGCCAAATTAAGGAAAACTTGAAAGCGGGTAAAGCCAACGATTTTTCGAGGATGATCGCAGATGATTCGATATCGCAATCGCTTGGTAGTACTTACAGATCCTCAATCGAGGAGTCTAATTTTTGAGAGGCTCATAATTCCAAATTTTCTTTGCATCCTGGGAGTACCAAGATGTATCAGGATTTGAAGAAAACATTTTGGTGGAGCCAAATGAAGAGGCAAATTGCTCAGTATGTTGCTGAATGTGATATTTGCCAAAGGGTTAAAGTCGAACATCCAAGCCACCTGGTACCCTTTCACCTTTGCCTATTCCACGGTGGAAGTGGGAACAGATCGGTATGGATTTTGTTACTGGTCTTCCCAAAACTTCCAATGGGTCCGATGCCATTTGGGTAATCATCGACCGTTTGACAATAGTGGCTCATTTTATTCCTGTCAAAACCATCTTTAGTGGCAAGCAGCTAGCAGAGCTTTATATTGCTAGAATTGTTTGCCTTCATGGTGTTCCCAAGGTCATAGTCTCGATCGTGGCCCCCGCTCACTTCCCACTTTTGGAATTGCCTTCATCAGGCTATGGGAACTGAACTCTCTTTCAGTACTGCTTATCACCCTCAAACTAGTGGTCAAACTGAAAGAGTGAATCAAGTAATGGAAGATCTTCTTCGAGCCTATGTACTATCTTATAGCAAAGACTGGGAGAAATCTTTGCCATTTGTGGAATTTTTCTACAATAATAGCTACCAAGCAAGTATTCAAATGTCACCTTTGAAGCCTTGTATGGGAGAGCTTGTAGGACCCCATTGAATTGGTCCGAGTCTCGTGAAAGATCATTCTATGGTCCAGACTTGGTAAAAGAAGCCAAAGAGCAAGTTCGTCTGATTCGAGATTACTTGAGAACCGCCGCCTCGCCGTAAGAGCTATACTGATCATCGTCGCCGTGAATTAAGCTTTGAGGTAGATGACCATGTCTATCTTAAAGTGTCACCCATGAAGGGTATTCATCATTTTCAGGTAAAAGGGAAGCTCTCACCTCGTTATATCGGACCCTTCCGAATCATTACCAAGCGAGGAGCTGTAGCTTATCAATTGGAATTACTCAATCCTCTCAAATGCATGATACTTTTCATGTGTCTCAATTGAAGAAATGCCTTCGTGTTCCTATTGAGGCAATCGCTATGAGCATCTTGATCTCCAACTCGATCTTTCCTATCAAGAACAACCGGCGTATCCTCGACACAATGGAACGCAGACAAGAAATCGTCATGTCAAGTTCTTGAAAATTCATGGGCTAATCATTCCGAGGATGAAGCCACTTGGGAGCGCCAAGATCCGATGCGCATTGAGCACCCCATCTTTTGTTGTTTAGAACTTTCCTTTGAATCAAGAAAGGAAAGTTTAAACAAAGCAATGTAAACAAAGATGTACTGATAACACTATGTTGTTATGTTAAGTTCTTCTTTGTTATCTTTGAAGGAAATCAAGACAACAGATGTTGAATTTCCTTATAAATCATTTCCAGTTCACTTCCTCCTAATCTTTAACTTGTTCCAAATCTCGGGGACGAGATTTTCTTAAGGGGGGTAGGTTTGTAACAACCCCAATTTTATAAATAGTAATAATCTGCATTATGAATAGTAATGGAACACTGTTCATAGCATTACTGTTCTTAATTACCAGATTGGGAGTTGCTGTTACCAGGTAAAACCTTCCTCTTTAGCCAAAAACTAAAAACTTATTTAAAGTTTTCAAGGTAATACAAGATAAAACTTGTATTGTGACTGGGAAGTATTTTTATTAAAGCCTAGATAAATTATCTTGGCTGAAAGTATTTTTGTTGCATTTTTAGAAATTATATTGACTTAAAGAAAAATAATTGCCTTTAAATGAATACTTTCAGGCTAAAATAAATATTTATGTATTTTTACAAAGTGATTATGTGATTTTAAAATTTATCTGGGCAATATATCATCCCAGTAGCCTCCAGTAAAAATTTCAGGATTTTATAAATTTATTTGCTATTTTTAAAAGCCCAGTCAAACCTTAAAGCCTTTAAATAAGGTTTGGTCAACTAATCTGTCCGACTCAAGACCTAGTAATCAGAGCGACTCGATCCCATGCGGTTGGGTCCAACCCCTGCAACCGGTCCGGCTCTGTCACGTTCGGCGCGAGTCCAATCTCTCGCGCATTGTGAGCCATTGATTTTCAATCGAACGGGTGAGGCTATGACGCCACGCGAGTCTGTCCACACGCGCGACTTGATCTCCGCCGTTGGATCTTGATCTAACGACGAGATCGATGTATGCAATCGGACAACTCCGGAGCCCTTCTCGATCTCCACCGTTCATTTCCGATCCAACAGTGCCTCCCTTTTCGTTTTAAACTTAAGGGCGCGCTTTTATTGAGGCCGACCGATTCAAATCCTACGGCTTTCCTTTACCGCGCTATTAAGGCCCGCGCTCCTCAGGCCGTTACATCTTCATCGTGGTCCAGAGCGGTGTATGCATTCGGACGACTCGATCCCTCACGATCTCCGCCGCCCATTCTTGATCTAACCGTCGCTCGTTTTCTTTTGAAATCAAAGGCGCTTTATCTGGGCTTTGATTTAAATCCCACGCGCTCCTTTTCGACCGTGGGCTTTAAAGCCCAAATTTGATGAGCCGTTAGATTTTAATCGTAGGGTCCAGTGAGTGTATGCAATCGGACCATCCGATCCCGCCAATCGACCGTAGAAGTTTAATCTGACGGGTCGCATCGGTGCTCTAAGGGATGACGGTATCTTTTGAGTCGGGCCGTTGGATTTCAATCCGACGCCCTATTTGAAATTAAAACCCAAATCTTTTGGGCTCTGTTTTAATCTCGATCGACCGATCTAGATCGCACGGTCCATATTAATCGATACCGATTAAAACCTTTTAACCTCTCTATTTATCACAAATACCATTTCTAATCGGACGATCGATATTCTTTTGAGGCTTTAGAGGCGCAGCGCGGTCGTGGATCGCCATGGGACCCACATGTCGATGATTCTTATCATCTTCCTTGTCTCTCTCACAGATCTCTCTCAGAACAGAGGAGAGGATTTATCCCAAGGATTATGCAACTAATTTTTGGATAATCACCCTAAATGGACACCTCATCAACTCTAGATCTTTCCATCTTGCCCTGTAGCTCAACATCCATATATAAACCCTAGCTTTTTGTGTTGCCATTGTTGACCATCAAGCTCATCCTCCATTGTTGTCCAAAGGAGTTTCTTGCTCTGCTTCTTTGCTTATCCATCCCAAGAACTGGTTTTACCTTGCACTAAGGTTTTGACATCCTTTGTAGGTTAAACCGAAGGCTATCTCTCTGTTGAGCAGAATCGACTTTCTCAATCTTTGGTGTCTTTCCTACTCTGGTAAGCTAAAACCCTAGTTTTTAACATCTTGAGCATCTTAATGACCTTAGAAGCTCCTGTGAATCATTCTTTTGAACATCAGTAGCTTCAACTTGCTCTAAACTCAAAAGTGATTATTCTAGCTTTTCAGTCCATTATGTCATTTTCAAGACCTAGGGTTTCTTCTGTCGACTTGTTATCCTAGTTAGGTCTCAACTAAACCCTAGTAGCATAACAAGTTAATCTTTCATTCTTGTCATCATCTATTTTGACTCATAGCCAAATAGGTCTCTGTTTCTCTTTGTCACTCAACCGACAAAAATAGGTTTTCTTTAGCTTTTGTAATCTAACCAAGTAGGGTTAGGTTAAGGTTAGTCTAGGGTATTAACTACCCTAATGGACCAGCTAAGTTTCATTTCAACCTTTGCTTGATCTATCTTCATTTCCCAAAATCGCTATCATCTCCTGCTTTCGGTTCTTTTCAAAATATGAAAATCAAACTTGGAACTAAGCCTTAGTTTTCGCCATTCAAAATGAGGTTATAATATGGGTTATTCTCACTATTATGGGTAGTTATGGCTTAAGCATATTGTTAATCATGCATTTCGCATGGATCATGCATATTTCTTCCATTTTGTACTTATTGTCGATTTTGGCATTTATTGATCTTATTGCTTCTTTTAGAATCTGGTTTTATGAAGTGGTGAATCTATTTCGAGCATCCCGAGCCCGCAAATAAGTTTATTACTATCAAGGCAAGCTTCCTCTCTGCACCATATTGATCCCAAATTTTATACAATAGCTTTTACAAATTCGGTGACACCTGTGCATGCTATTTTTCTGAAAATACAAACTGTGATCTGTTAGTAGTTAGATATAACCTAACATGATGGATTACCTCAATTGTCACCATACACTAAACCTTAGCATAGTAATGTATACTATAATATATTTTCAGATTTGGCTTAGACATGCAGTCTAGAAACTTTAGAGTTTGACAAGAATACCTTGTCAAACATGGGAATCACAAATGGCTTTCATATTTGAAACTCTTTGTCCAGCTTTACTTATTTCGTAAATAAGTTTTATATTTAACCTGATCCGACAAGAGGAAGCTAGTGATGGTGCTTTTGTGCATGAGATTGGGATTTGTGGTGGACTTGTCCGGTTAATTGTAACACCTCAGACCCACATTACCCTGGAATGCTACTAAACCACTTTCTGACTAGCCAATAATTTCAAGATAAATTATTTCGGCAACATCTCTAGACAAGAAGCATTAAGCGGAAGCATAAACAACTAAGGGAATAAAGATAACGGTAACAAGTTCAATAATTAAACAACCTCTAGCAGATTAATCAAAGAATTGTTCACAAGTCCATCCTTATTAAATAACATAATTATCCACAAATAGTTAAGCATTTGGCTAGAATTTCATCGACTTTATTACAACATGAGTTGATGAACCAAGTGCATTATTGTGGTGCCGCTCTACCCATCCCATGAATGCTCAACAATCACCTGTAGGGGGGGGGGGAAACAAGGGTGAGATAAAAATCTCAGCAAGCAAACTGTTCAACAGGCTATTCAGACTACAAACAAATATGCAACATCATTAAAGTATCCATATGTCCACATCCATAATGTGAATCCACATTCATTTACAAGCTAATTAAACTACAAAGATATTAAGCATCAATATCCAATTCCCATAATGATCACAATTATAGCCTCAACCATATTTACTACCGATGATAGTAAAATATTAACAATTGAATCTTGATCAACTGCTTCATATTATTCACCACTACCACTACCAATGACAATAAAATATTATCATGTTTTACCTCATAACTTTACTATTTCTCGCATCCACAACTGCTATCAACAATTACCACAAGAGAGAAGAATCTCATGCCACAATCACAACCTCTACCATACCACAAGGGATGAACCCCATTCCACAACCACAACCACATTACTCATACCACAAGAGACTCTCATGAGCCAATTTCCACATTGCAACTATGAAGTTGTGTTTGTTTGCAAAATAACTTCACTACAATATCTTGCATAAGTATGCAAATGATCTATCCACAATGTAATGCATATGTATGCTATGCTCCACGCACCTTTACCCAACAAGGTAAAAGTATGCATCGTGCTACGCAATGCACGATGTTGTACCGGTACGGTCGCGGCTATAAGCGGCGACATCCACAATGCAAATGTCATGATATGTCATGAATGACATGATAATCATAAACCACAAGAATTTAACCACGAAGGTCAACAACATACTCATCATGAATATTTTCTCATAATCCACATGTGTCTCATTAAGCACAATACCATTGTGTCATAAGACCATTACCACATAACCCACACCCGATTCACCAAGATCAAAATCAATCGATCTAAATGGAACTCTACCACATAGACCACAACATGATCATCATGAATATAACCACAAGGAATTATCAATATGTCCACCTTGAGTTTATTTTCATATTCCCCATTTGGCTCATTAAGCGAATTACCACATGACTACCAACAACTCTTCCAACGCATGGCAAAAATGAATATTAATTTGCTACCACGACCTCATCCATAAAACATGCAACCATGGCATATAACTTCAAGTTATGAAAAATATGTATATTGCAAGTAGTAAGAATAACGAGTTAAACCGTAGCACAACCGCTACATTTACTTGCCTCTACCGGCGAAGCGACGCAATCACGTACGATCAGGAGCAAAACCACCTGCTCAAAAGTACACCTCAGAACCATACAACAACACTCAAAATGATTCTTAAGAAGCAAAGGTGTCGCTAAGCCCCGAAATCCCACAACAGCCTTTCCCGCGTAACGGTTCTACACTAATCCCACTGCAGCAGCACTGCTTAACATTTTCATATCTTTAAAAGTATAAAACTAATCACAGCAAAAGATATATATCTGGATTCCTCACTTAAATACCAACACTTTTCATGTAGATCATATATTTTTATTTTGTTCTTAGCATGGTGTAACTAAATGCTCAAAATAGAGAACATCCTCTGTTTTGTCGGTCAGGACAGTCAGGTTCAAAAGCTTCCCAACAACAGAGTATGGCTCTAAAAATTCTGATTTTTATACAGAATCTATCTTACTAAATTCCCTACAACTTTCTCAATGCTGTCCGAAAATATAGAATTCATCTACTATCCCTAATTCCTATCTGAACAGTGGTCTGTCCCTGTCTGCAACCCTGATGGACAGCGAGATTCCAGATCCTGGTACGACTAAATTACACAGACAATAAATCTGAAAAAAATACAGTAGATGCGTATCGTCGTCCTATACGTTTTTCCTTTTGGGGAGACCCTCGGGAAAAATCGTATTAGGGGTCTAAACTGCATGAACAGCAGCACTGCGCGAATGAATCTACAGGCAGACAGCAGGGATTCTCTAATCGGGGGTTTCTAAAATGCTAATCCCCACAAAACTTGGACCAAGAACCCTAAATACAGCATAAAACAAAGGGATTGGGGTGAGGGAAAATTACCTAACCTTGGGGATCACCCTCCTTTTCTTCTCCTCTTCCTCTCTTCCTTCCTTCCCTTCCTTCTCTTCTCCTTCTCCTTCTTCTCCTTCTTCTCCTTTGCACCAATGGCAGCACCCATGGGGAAGGGAGGGGAGGTGGCGGCTGGGAAAGGGAAAGGGGAAGGAGGGCTCATAAATAGGGGAGGAAAGAGGTGGGCGGCTAGGTTGGAGGGTGGGTTTGGCACCCTTGGGCCTCCGCCCAAGGTGGCAGGCCCACCCTCCGGCCCGTCCAGAAAAGGATTTATTTAAATAAAAAAAAGAATACATTCTTTTCTATATTTCTTTCACTTTATGCTAATTCCAAAAAAAAAAGATATTTCTTCCCTTCCCGCGCTTTACCGAAAAACCGGGCGACTCTGCGATTAATTTAAATCCGAAGCCGAAACGACGTTCAGGGTATTACATTCTCCCCACCTAAAAAGGATTCGTCCTCGAATTTAACTCCTCAACGAACGAGACTAAAGAACAATCAAGGAAATAAAAACCAAAGGATAGAGCATCCCAAGGAAACCATAACTACGGGTACACTTTCGCCTCGAAGAGGTCGGGCTCTTCTTATGTATCCGGTCTTCAAGGTTCCACGTCGTCTCCCGCTCGGACTGATTCGTCCAAAGGGCCTTCACATACTTGATGGCCCTCTTCCTCACGGCCAGTTCCGGCAAGTTCACAATTCCCGCTGATCTAAGCCGAACATCCGCATAACTCTTTGGTCACTCCTGAGCGCCAATGTGTCCTGCCATTGGCAAAATTCCCAATAACTATTAAGACCACTTTCTAAAACCATCTTCTTTCTTAAAACACTTTCCTCTTATTAAATATACTGTGATAACACATTATACCCATTTTCAAGAATTTGATCACAAATTCCACTCACATAATTCTACTAGAAGCACAACGATATAATTTACAAATATAACCCAATAACAGAAGAGAAAAGGATTATCAAGCATCACACTAGCAACTAGTTTTCCTTTAAAGGACCACGATCCAATTCAAAGGATTTACCACAAAACATCTTCCACTCTCCAAGTAGACAATTGGAGAAACCACACCACCTAAGCTAAGAGTGAAAATCACTCGATGCACCAAAACAATCAATTTCTTTTCCTAATCGAAAAGATTACGCCTCAACATAAACACAATTCAATTTTGCAAATGGCCTCGCCATAAACACAAAGCATAAACAAGAATCAAGAGAGCATCTCACTACTTGAGATAACAATAATTTCCCAATCTATTTCTTTTAATAATTTAACTTCCTTGAACCAAGGATTTCCAAGTCATTGCCCAACACACCAACTCATTTATCTCAAGTTGGCCAACTCAACAATTAGCTCAATTGATTACATCATCTACACCATTGTAGATAGACTCTAACTGGCCCCGCAAATCATACTCTAGCCAAAACCATGACCAACGGAATTATTTTAACAAATAATTCTAACGCACTTCAGTCCCTTAAGGATAACAACTCGGGATTCATATCACACCCACACATACTCACCATCGCACCTCAAGGATGCTATCCCGATCATCACACTATTTGGATTCCACTGATCCACTATTCCAACACGTAGACACCGGGCCTCTAAAAAAATTCTAGCATAACAGGAAGGTGAAGCCCAAACTCGACTTCCAAGTTCTTACAACCAACTTCCCATATAAGATAGGAAAACCTCAGATGAACACCCTACAATACCATAATTAACAAACACTCATTTCTTAACATCAATAAATCGCTTGGCTCTAAGATAAACATTCTATTTAAAACATACCTGTAATATCCCGAAAGTGAGTTAAGATTTGAATCGAGGAAGAATAATTTTTATTTCGGAGAGATCGATGGTTCGGGAAGAATCAAACGGAATGACGGGAGGGACTAATTGGATTGTTGTCAGTGCTGCAATTTTAGAGGGGGAAAGAGCAAATGGCGGCAACTTGGGCCTGGGCCAAGGCCCATCCGGGTGGCTGCCAAGGGGGCTCCTCCCCAAAACCCTAGCCCTTCCCTCCTCCTCGCCCTTTCCCCTCCCACTCCCATTCGGCCGCCACCCCACCTCCCCACCTCCCCACCTCTCCACCTCCCCTCCACCCTCTCTTGCGCCTTCCCATCCCCACACCCCCATTGTTGCTGGCCAAGGAGGAGAAGGATCTCCTGCAGCCTGCCAAGGAAGAAGGAGAAGGAGAAAAGAAGAGAAGAGGGAAGAAGGAGAGGAGAAGAGAAGAGAAGAAGAGGGAGAAGAAGGGATCCGCAGCGGAAGTGTGGAGGTCTTCATCCCCGCTGTGTACTCTCTTCGTTTCGGCAAGGGTAACCCGTGGTTCTTTGCTTTAGGTCATTTTCTAGTTGTCTAATTTTCGGATGTCAGTTCGTCGAATTTCTGCAGCAGTGAAGTTTGTCGGTTTTGATTAGGTTAGAGGCAGATTTGGGTCTGGGTGTCTCCTAGAAAGTTGTAGCTATCGTAGTTACCTTTCATTTCCGACAAGAATCAAGTCATTCGGACTTCGGTAGCCAAAGTTATGATTTTATTAGTACTTCTGTGTTTCTGGAGAGAAGCAGATTTGCTAGTGTTAGTTAACCTGATTGAAGTGCATATTTAGAGGGGTTTCAGAGGGTCTCACCATAACGAAAATGAGGCTAATCCTCTAAGCTTTCAGGAAAGCTAAAGATCACTGAATTTGGACGATCGTAGAGAAAGTTATGATAGTTTCTTTGTCGCTGTCCAGAAACCCGACGTGAAATGTTTGCTCTGATTAATTAGATTGGTAGGTCTGGTAGATGGCCGAATCAGAGGGTCTCCCCAACTAAGTTTATTTAGACATTTAAATTACCTTTTCAGATTGTCCAAGATCATCCTATTTGGACTCATGAGCAGAAAGTTATGAATTTTTGAAGTCTGCTGTCCGCAGTGACCGATCGCTAGAAATTAGAAAAGCTAGACGTTACAAGAAGATTAGCGATTTCGATTGTAGTGTGATCTATGATTTTGGTCCAGTATGCTATTCTTAGTTTGGGGTTATCTTCTTGTCCAGTGGCAGCGAGATCCCAAGGGCAGCACCCACTTCGCGTCCGCTGCTCTCGCGCGGTTGAGGCAAGTATTCGGTTTATGTGTAGTATTGGTTGCATGTCATGATTGAGTGGTGTTTTGTTCATCATTGCCATGTGAATGTGTTGTGGAGATGATTCTAGTTGTGATGATGTTTGCGAGATTATGTTTAAAGCTCCTTCATGATGCTATTGTTTATACCTCGACTACATATTGAGTATGATATTGGAAATATGATGTTGTAGTTCTTGCATGTTGGAGCATTTGAGACTTGGTCACGTGGTGACCAAGAGTACAATGTTGAGGTCCCCTGTCATATGTAGTGACAGCTTGAGGTCCCTCATTCATGGAATGTGGGCAATATATACAGAGGTCCCCGTCATTGTGATGACGGGCAAAGGTCCCTATACATGTGATGTATAGGCTCTTGGTCCTGTGCCAAAGGGCACATGCAAGGGTACTCATCGACGGATGAATACCCGCAGACACCTAGAAATGCGTAAAGAGATAAAGAACAAAGAGTGCATAGCATTATCATTAAATTTCTAGTATTTGAAATGCCATGAATGAAGTTGATTAAAGTTGTTTATCTTGTCATGTCTTTATGATTATGTAACCTTGATGATACTTTGCGAGTCCTATGACTCACCCTTGCTTTGTTTTGATTTAGGTACTGTAAAGACGCCATGCATGGGCGGAGTAGATGATTGAAAGCATGCACCACTTCACAAAATTAATGCAATTGTTATTTTAGCATCACATAAGAATAAATAGATCACTGAGAAATACCCATGGTTATTTTATGATTATGATTGATGAAATAATTTATGGATGTGAGAATGGTGTTATTTGATTACATTCATATGATTATCCCTTATGCATGAGTGAATTGGTTAATGAAATTATCATAAATATTATGTTTACTCGTTAGAAAATTGTTTTTCATTGATTATACAAGGAGACTCATTAAAAATTTGTAAATTCGCTCTAGTTGTATTTAGTTTTGTAGCATTCCGTGCTCGCTCGAGTTGGGGTGTTACGCTTGGTATCGAGCGGTCGTAGGTCCGGGCATCGAAAATTAATTTTGACACACTAAGCACATGAGGTGGGATTGGGTTTTCTTTGCATTGCACTACGCTATTGTCATTATATGTTTATTATTGAATGTTTGATACTAGTTATTCTTATGCTTATTGTGGTTAGTTTTATTGTGGTGTTCTTAGATGGCAAGAGGCGAGGTCGTGGTCGTGGTTTGGTGGTCTGGCGAGGCCGTGCAATGCCCCGCCAAGTTCGAATTCTATAGCTGGTGAAGCAAGTCCTGCGAGGTCAGAGGAGGAGGTCGCTTCAGCAGTTCAAGAAAACCAGGCTCCACCGGCTGCACCGATTCCTGTCCCATTGGTGGCTCCCGCAGTAGTACCTGCAGCAATTAATATGGGACTTCACCAGTGGAACGCCCTGCGCCTTGATACTTTTGATGGCTTGGGCACTCCAGTGGATGCGGCCAACTGGCTGCGTCACATGGAGAGACACTTTGGTGCTTTAGGGATGACGTCGGAGATGCGGGCTCAGTTTGTGGCTTTCCAGCTTAAGGGGCAAGCGGATATTTGGTGGGAGGGAGTCTTGACACTAGGATCGCGCTCATGGCCTCTATATGGGAGTTGTTTGTGGAACAGCTGAGGAGGTTTTATCCAAGATCGTTTGTGGAGAGGATAGCGATCTCACCGCAGCTACAAGCAGGTAAGATGACGTGTCGGAATATGAAGCGGGTTTTAACAATCGATCCGCTTTGTACTAGCAGTGGCACATGATGAGGCGAGAAAAGGCTAAGAGGTTTCGCAGGGGCTCAGCAGAGTTCCGTCAGTCTTGGGAGCGCTAGAATTGCGTGACTTTAGCTCTCTGGTAGAGCAAGCCGGGGCATGGAGCTAGAGATGCACTTGGGAGGATCTACGTGCACAGGAGGTACCATGGTCCAGATGGGGCTAGTGGCGCGTAAGAAGAATTTTGGAGGAGGAAGTGGGTCATTTCGCCGCTTCAAGAAGTTCAAAGGCCGCAGATTCCTTCAAGTCCAGAACCACAAGGCCACACTCATCTTTTACTTCGGATCGCAGTGAGTGGGTTTAGGTTGCGCCTCGCCTGTAAGGTGGTATGAAATGTTTCAAGTGTGGCAATGAGCATCGGCGCCGAGTGTTCTTGGTCGGGATCTTGTCGCCACCGTGGTCGGGAGGGCCACAAGGCATTGGTCCGTCGACGGAATCCCGCCAGATATTAAATGGGAACCGTAACCCAGATCGCACTGTAACAGCGCGCTTCGCGAGGTCGGGTCAGATGTTAGCAGCCACACCTACTCGGGCCTTGGGGTCACCTCACTCTATTTTCAGATCCGGAGGGTGCCACCGCCGGTACTTTTGGCCACCGGTTCTGCAAAGCTGCTTTCCATTGCAAGACCTTCAAAGACCTCCTACGGTGGCCGCACCCTTATCGTGGTATCGAGTTTCTTCCGCCCAGAAGCAGTTAGCTTCTATGCCATGCCGACGGCAGAGTGGCAGGACGTCCCGATGTGGTGACAGTACGCTCTTAGTGGATTCGGTGGAGGCTTATGTTCTTTTTGACTCAGAGCTACTTTCTCTTTGTATCGTTAGAGTTTGTTAGCCGGGCCAATTTGAGAGTGCAATCTATAGCTAAGTCAGTTATAGTTAATTCTCCTGGGGGAATTCTTGCTAGTTCCACAGTCAGTCCGGGTTGTGTGATCTCATTGGATGGGGAAGATTTCATTGCTAATTTAATGGTCCTGAAAATGGAGCCATTTGATGTTATTTTGGGTATGGATCGTTACATAGCTATCGAGCGCTTATTTCGTGCTTTTGGAAGACAGAACTCGCAAGCACCTTCGGGCTTGAGGTAGTTTTTCAGGGTAGTGCCCCCTCTTATTCTCTCTGTGTGTTGGCTAGCTTGTATCCTGGTAGCCGAGTCGTGAAGAGTGGGTTTCTTTTGTCACTAATGGGGAAGCCAAGTTCCTCTTTGACTGCAGAATTAGTTCCGGTGGTTCGAGAGTTCTTAGATGTTTTTCCACAGAGTTGCTGTGATGCCCCTCCTCGTCCCGTGGAGTTTGGATTGATTTGATACCGGTGCTCAACCGGTTTCTATGACCCGCACTGCTTGGCACGTCCTTTCCAGAGGAATTAAAGAAACAGTTGGATGATCTAAAAGCGAAAGAACTTATTCGACCTAGTGTGTCTCCGTGGGAGCTCCGGTATTGTTTACCAAGAAGAAGGATGGTAGTTGGCGCATGTGTATTGATTACCGTGTCTTAACCAGCTAACCATCAAGAACAAATATCCTTTGCCTCACATTGAAGACTTATTTGATCGGTTGAGAGGGGCAAAGGTGTTTTCAAAGATAGACCTTCATCGGGTTATAACCAGATCCCCGTCCAAAGGAAGATATTGAGAAAACGGCGTTCTCTACAAGGCGGGCACTTTGAATTTAAAGTTATGTCATTTGGACTAACGAATGCCCTCATTGCTTTTATGGAGACTATGAAATGGATACCGCATGAGTATATGGATGAATTTGTTGTAGTTTTTATTGATGATATTTTGATCTATTCTAAGACTAAAGTGGATCATGAGCGTCATCCGAGGTTGGTGTTGAGACGCTAAGAGAGAATAGGTTCTATGCCAAGTTTAAGAAATGTGAATTTTGGATGTCCAAGTGGGATTCCTTGGGCATATTATAAATGAAAAAGGAATATCACGATCCAGGAAAATCTCCACAGAGTTGAATGGGCAAGACCAACCAATATTAAAGAAGTGAGAAGTTTTCGGGTATGGCGAGCTATTACACGGCGTTTTGTGCAGGATTTCTCCATCATTGCAAAGCCGTTGTCCGTGCTCACTCGTAAAGATGTGAAGTTTCGTGGGACGATGATTGTGAGTGCGCTTTTGGACTTTGAAGGAAAAGTTGGTGACCGCTCCGGTTCTTACTATTCTCGAGCACGAAGCGATTCAGTGTACTCGATGCATCTCAAGTTGGTTTGGGTTGTGTGCTCATGCAGACGGAAGGTTCTCGCTTATGCGTCTAGACAATGAAGAAGCATGAGCGAATTATCCAACTCATGATTTAGAATTGGTCGCAGAGTGTTCGCTTTGAAGCTTTGGAGACATTATCTTTATGGAGAATCTTGTGATATCTTTATCGATCACAAGAGTCTTAAGTACATTTTTACCCAGAGGGACTTGAATCTAAGACAGCGAAGATGGTTAGAGCTGATAAAAGATTATGATCTCACGATTCAGTATCATCCTGGCAAAGCTAACGTGGTGGCTGATGCTCTTAGTCGCAAGGCGACACCGCTACTTTGGATTGTCTTATTGCGGATTTTGACCGCATGGAGATATCGATTGCTATGTAGGGACTGCTCATGTCGAGACACGCTGATTTTGGGTCACCATTCCACAATGAGTACAAGAAGCGCAGCAAAATGACCCATTTTTGCAGAGGGTCGAAGCGTTGGACTCGGAAAGGAAGGGAATTTCAGTTTGGATGGGTGTGGAGCATTGCGATTCAAGGGACGATTATGTGTGCCACAGAAAGCAGGAGTTAAGGATGACATCTTAAAGGAGGCTCATCGCACTCCGCATACTGTTCATCCAGGAGAGACGAAGATGTACCGTGATTTGAAGCAGAATTTCTGGTGGAAAAGAATGAAAGTGGATATTGCCAATTTTGTAGCTTCTTGTGGTGTTTGTCAGCAGGTGAAGGCTGAACATAAACGTCCTGGGGGGTTATTGCAGCCTTTGGAAGTACCCCAATGGCCATGGGATGATATTTCTATGGATTTTGTTGTTGTGTTGCCTCGTTCACCGCGAGGCAAGGATGCAGTTTGGGTTATAGTGGATCGATTCAGCAAATCTGCACATTTTATTCCCATTCGCACGACTAATTCAGCTAGTGATTTGGCTCCTATCTATTTGCGGGAGATTGTGAGATTGCATGGAGTGCCAAAGACCATCATTTCGGCGTGGATGCCAAGTTCATATCCAAGTTTTGGGAGAGTTTGCAGAGTGCCTTGGGCACGCAACTCCGCTGAGTACTGACTTTCCACCCCTGCACGGATGGGCGTCAGAGCGCACTATTCAAACCCCGGAGGACATGTTGAGGTCATGTGTCCTGTCTTGGAAAGGTAGTTGGGAGGATCAATTGCCATTGGCGAGTTTATGCACAATAACAGCTATCATTCGAGCATAAAAGCCGCTCCGTTTGAGGTTTTATATGGGCGTAAGTGCAGGTCACCTCTTTGCTGGGAAGCCGTGGGTGAGAAGGCAGTTTTGGGACCGGACTGAGTGCAAAAGACAGTTGAATGAGTGGCCCTGGTGAGACAGAATCTTTTAGCACTCAAAGGCATGTAAGAGTTATGCGGATGTGAGGAGAAGAGACTTGGAATTTGAAGTGGGAGATCAGGTGCTCCTGAGAGTGTCCCCACTAAAGGTGTTGTCAGGTTCGGTACCAAAGGGAAGCTTAGCCCGAGGTACGTAGGGCCATTCACGATCTTGGCTCGGATCGGGAAGTTGGCATACCGCTTAGACCTACCAGAGGCTATGCGATGAGTGCATAACGTTTTTCATGTGTCGATGTTGAGGAAGTTCCTTCGTGATCCGAGCATCATGTTTCATTAGAACCCTAACCATTGACCAGATCGACATTTGAATCTAAACGGTGCAAATTCGGAAAGATCGTAAAAGAGTTGAGGAACAAAACTTTGAAGTACGTTAAGGTGCTTTGGTCGCAGCATGTAAAGGGAGGCTACTTGGGAACTGAGTCTCGCATGCGTGAGCTTTATCCGAGTTGTTCATCTCAAAGTGCACTGCTGCCAAGTTTCCGATCTCGGTTTTATTTCTTGAAGGTTGGAGTTTAGATTCGGGTCGAATCTCGCTAAGGGGGTAGAATGTAATATCCCAAAGTGAGTTAAGATTTGAATCGAGGAAGAATAATTTTTATTTCGGGAGAGATCGATGGTTCGGGAAGAATCAAACGGAACGACGGGAGGGACTAATTGGATTGTTGTCGGTGCTGCAATTTTAGAGGGGAAAGAGCAAATGGGAGGCAACTTGGGCTGGGCCAAGGCCCATCTGGGTGGCGGCCAAGGGGGCTCCTCCCAAAAACCCTAGCCCCTTCCCCTCCTCTCCCTTTCCCCTCCCACTCCCATTCGGCCGCCACCCCCACCTCCCCACCTCCCCACCTCTCCACCTCCCTCCACCCTCTCTTGCGCCCTTCCCATCCCCACACCCCCATTGTTGCTGGCCAAGGAGGAGAAGGATCTCCTTGCAGCCGGCCAAGGAAGAAGGAGAAGGAGAAAAGAAGAGAAGAGGGAAGAAGGAGAGGAGAAGAGAATGAAGAAGAGGGAGAAGAAGGGATCCGCAGCGGAAGTGTGGAGGTCTTCATCCCGCTGTGTACTCTCTTCGCTTCGGCAAGGGTAACCCGTGGTTCTTTGCTTTAGGTCATTTTCTAGTTGTCTAATTTTCGGATGTCAGTTCGTCGAATTTCTGCAGCAGTGAAGTTTGTTGGTTTTGATTAGGTTAGAGGCAGATTTGGGTCTGGGTGTCTCCTAGAAAGTTGTAGCTATCGTAGTTACCTTTCATTTCCGACAAGAATCAAGTCATTCGGACTTCGGTAGCCAAAGTTATGATTTTATTAGTACTTCTGTGTTTCTGGAGAGAAGCAGATTTGCTAGTGTTAGTTAACCTGATTGAAGTGCATATTTAGAGGGGTTTCCAGAGGGTCTCACCATAACGAAAAATGAGGATAATCCTCTAAGCTTTCAGGAAAGCTAAAGATCACTGAATTTTGACGATCGTAGAGAAAGTTATGATAGTTTCTTTGTCGCTGTCCAGAAACCCGACGTGAAATGTTTGCTCTGATTAATTAGATTGGTAGGTCTGGTAGATGGCCGAATCAGAGGGTCTCCCCAACTAAGTTTATTTAGACATTTCAATTACCTTTTCAGATTGTCCAAGATCATCCTATTTGGACTCATGAGCAGAAAGTTATGAATTTTTGAAGTCTGCTGTCCGCAGTGACCGATCGCTAGAAATTAGAAAAGCTAGACGTTACAAGAAGATTAGCGATTTCGATTGTAGTGTGATCTATGATTTTGGTCCAGTATGCTATTCTTAGTTTGGGGTTATCTTCTTGTCCAGTGGCAGCGAGATCCCAAGGGCAGCACCCACTTCACGTCCGCTGCTCTCGCGGTTGAGGCAAGTATTCGGGTTTATGTGTAGTATTGGTTGCATGTCATGATTGAGTGGTGTTTTGTTCATCATTGCCATGTGAATGTGTTGTGGAGATGATTCTAGTTGTGATGATGTTTGCGAGATTATGTTTAAAGCTCCTTCATGATGCTATTGTTTATACCCTGACTACATATTGAGTATGATATTGGAAATATGATGTTGTAGTTCTTTGCATGTTGGAGCATTTTGAGACTTGGTCACGTGGTGACCAAGAGTACAATGTTGAGGTCCCTGTCATATGTAGTGACAGGCTTGAGGTCCCCGCATTCATGGAATGTGGGCAATATATACAGAGGTCCCCGTCATTGTGATGACGGGCAAAGGTTCCTATACATGTGATGTATGGGCTCTTGGTCCCTGTGCCAAAGGGCACAGGCAAGGGTACTCATCGACGAATGAATACCCCGCATTACCGGTAAAATGCGTAAAGAGATAAAGAACAAAGAGTGCATAGCATTATCATTAAATTTCTAGTATTTGAAATGCCATGAATGAAGTTGATTAAAGTTGTTTATGCTGTCATGTCTTTATGATTATGTAACCTTGATGATATTTGCTGAGTCCTATGACTCACCCTTGCTTTGTTTTGATTTAGGTACTTCTGGTAAAGACGTCATGCATGGGCGGGAGTAGATGATTGGAAAGCACGCACCACTTCACAAAATTAATGCAATTGTTATTTTAGCATCACATAAGAATAAATAGATCACGAGAAATACCCATGGTTATTTTATGATTATGATTGATGAAATAATTTATGGATGTGAGAATGGTGTTATTTGATTACATTCATATGATTATCCCTTATGCATGAGTGAATTGGTTAATGAAATTACTGTTAAATATTATGTTTACTCGTTAGAAAATTGTTTTTCATTGATTATACAAGGGAGACTCTGTCGAAAATTTGTAAATTCGCTCTAGTTGTATTTAGTTTTGGTAGCATTCCAGGCTCGTTCTGAGTTGGGGTGTTACAATACCCTTCCCAAGGATTATTCCATGAAAATAATATATCATCCATTATATCTTAAATATTGTGATATTTAAGGCTCCCACAAAAACATCACTACACTACCACTATTAAGTTGTCATCACGCAACAAAAGTCTTCGCAACCCACAACACTTACCATGTTCTTAGAAGAAGAGGTAAGAAGAAATAAATTCCAGCATACGGAAAATTGCTATCATTCACAGTAGCCAAAAGACCAAGGGAAAAAAAATAGATAGCATTGAGGTTGGAAAACACAAGATAGATCGTTTGTACCTCAAATACTTATAGTACAACTTTTTCTTTCAATAAGAAACAATTTTTCTTTTATAACAGCATCCCGCCAATTCCAACAAAGGATGCTTGAAGACCACAACACGAGATTCAGATAAAAACCAAAAAGATCATTCAACATGTCGCTTTACTCAAAGCAACCTCGGCTATCACACAAGTCATAAGGTACAAAAAGATTCCAACCGTAAATCTCAGACCCTTCAATTCAATTAGTATTATGGAATTAACAAATTCCTTTATTTTTAAAACATTCAACACCATAATCACAACTACATGCTATCGATTGTATTCACAACAAGATAAAACATTCTTTGCAAAAATCATCATATCATCTCACTCCTTCATATTTTTCCAAAAGGAACACCATAAATCACTTCATCATGTTCTTATTATCCAAATAAGATTCCAACTACTTAATCTAGTTAAACCTAGTGCATAAGCCATCATATTAAAACAAACTCTTTAACAAGATGATATTAGAACATAACAACCTCACAAAACATGCTAGTATGAATCTCTTATTAGATTTCATACATTTATCTCATCATCGATGCTCAACTCTAGTTTAGCAAAAGTAATTACACTCTAGCCATTTGTCAATAATTGATTATTAATTTTTCATCAAGATAGCATTAATGATCCTATCTCTAATTTGCAATCACAAAGACAATAAAGAGCATGATTCAATACTCCACCTTATGTTAAGATATTAAAATAAAATAACTTTAAACATCAATAATACCAACTTTATAAGACAAGATTCCACAAGTCAATACATCAACCTTAATCCATTTCTGTATACATGTTTCAACAATTTAGCATGGTAAAAGTTACATAAATTTAACAGTTGTACATGCTCATCAAGTATGTAAAGAGAGAACATATTAAAGGTTAATATTATTAAGGCAATATTCCAACACCTCCTTACTTGACCATCCTGAATGGTCAGATTAATTACTTAAGATCGATCAATCCAATCAATCCAACAAGTTGGGAAAATTAAACAACTACAATAGTCAAAACAATTGTTTTTCATATTCCTTAATAAATGCATGAGTTCTACACATGTATCGCTAAAATTCTTAGCCACAAATCTTCAAGAAACTACAACAGGACAACATCATATTAATCAACTTCACTTCTAAAGATGTTAGTAGAAATTAATGATGTCCCACACTAACTTTTCAACTTGATAATTCACAATCTATCAATTATTTACATAATTGCCACCTACTACTTAAACACAACAAAACATCATAAAGGGATTTTAACACTCCCTTCTAGGGAGAAATCAAACTTCAAAAGTCGAAATAACTCGTAAGAAATGCATAGAGCCAAGGCTTCCACGGATAACGAACTTCCAACATAAAGCTTTGATTTTTTTCTTCAAAATATCAAACGAATAAAAGGGTCATGTTTTCCAGTTGAGAAAGATACAAATACCAGTCTTTCCAAAAGCACTTGCCACAAGCAATAAAACAACCCATCAATCGAAAGAAACAATATTTGGTCTCAAGAACAATTGGAGGCCTATTGGCACCCAACAATCGCAATAAACAAAGCTAACTCGAGAGAAAATCATTAACCGCAATAGGCCAAGAATCGCCAACATCAATTCAAGGAGGATAACACTTTTCTAAGAAACTTACCCATGACATCCGCAACTAAGTTACCTAAGGTAATCGCATCAATATCCCCGCACCACGAACGGGTATAAATCGCAATGCCCAAGGCAACAACCGCAATCCCTACCTCTTATCATTGACTATCCTCACTCAAAGCGATCATATAAACAAATCATAAACATACAAGATTATCTCAAAGCATGAATCATCAATATAACATGTCAAAGCATGAATGCAATGCTTGACCCATCCCATCCCATCTGCACCAAAGGTGTTAATTTAATATTTTTAATTACCACGGACCTAAAGCTCGCTCGATACCAACTGTAACACCCTCAGACCCACATTACCTGGAATGCTACTAAACCACTTACAACTAGCCAATAATTTCAAGATAAATTATTTCGCAACATCTCTAGACAAGAAGCATTAAGCGGAAGCATAAACAACTAAGGGAATAAAGATAACGGTAACAAGTTCAATAATTAAACAACCTCTAGCAGATTAATCAAAGAATTGTTCACAAGTCCATCCTTATTAAATAACATAATCATCCACAAATAGTTAAGCATTTGGCTAGAATTTCATCGACTTTATTACAACATGAGTTGATGAACCAAGTGCATTATTGTGGTGCCGCTCTACCCATCCCATGAATGCTCAACAATAACTTGTAGGGGGGGAAACAAGGGTGAGATAAAAATCTCAGCAAGCAAACATTCAACAGCTATTCAGACTACAAACAAATATGCAACATCATTAAAGTATCCATATGTCCACATCCATAATGTGAATCCACATTCATTTACAAGCTAATTAAACTACAAAGATATTAAGCATCAATATCCAATTCCCATAATGATCACAATTATAACCTCAACCATATTTACTACCAATGATAGTAAAATATTAACAATTGAATCTTGATCAACTGCTTCATATTATTCACCACTACCACTACCAATGACAATAAAATATTATCATGTTTTACCTCATAACTTTACTATTTCTCGCATCCACAACTGCTATCAACAATTACCACAAGAGAGAAGAATCTCATGCCACAATCACAACCTCTACCATACCACAAGGGATGAACCCCATTCCACAACCACAACCACATTACTCATACCACAAGAGACTCTCATGAGCCAATTTCCACATTGCAACTATGAAGTTGCGTTTGTTTGCAAAAATAACTTCACCACAATATCTTGCATAAGTATGCAAATGATCTTTCCACAATGTAATGCATATGTATGCTATGCTCCACTTCACCTTTACCCAACAAGGTAAAAGTATGCATCGTGCTACGGCAATGCACGATGTTGTACCGGTACGGTCGCGGCTATAAGCGGCGACATCCACAATGCAAATGTCATGATATGTCATGAATGATATGATAATCATAAACCACAAGAATTTAACCACGAAGGTCAACAACATACTCATCATGAATATTTTCTCATAATCCACATGTGTCTCATTAAGCACAATACCATTGTGTCATAAGACCATTACCACATAACCCACACCCGATTCACCAAGATCAAAATCAATCGATCTAAATGGAACTCTACCACATAGACCACAACATGATCATCATGAATATAACCACAAGGAATTATCAATATGTCCACCTTGAGTTTATTTTCATATTCCGCATTTGGCTCATTAAGCAAATTACCACATGACTACCAACAACTCTTCCAACGCATGGCAAAAATGAATATTAATTTGCTATCACGACCTCATCCATAAAACATGCAACCATGGCTATAACTTCAAGTTACGAAAAACATGTATATTGCAAGTAGTAAGAATAACGAGTTAAACCGTAGCACAACCGCTACATTTACTTGCCTCTACCGGCGAAGCGACGCAATCACGTACGATCAGGAGCAAAACCACCTGCTCAAAAGTACACCTCAGAACCATACAACAACACTCAAAATGATTCTTAAGAAGCAAAGGTGTCGCTAAGCCCCGAAATCCCACAACAACCTTTCCGCAACGGTTCTACACTAATCCCACTGCAGCGGCGCTGCTTAACATTTTCATATCTTTAAAAGTATAAAACTAATCACAGCAAAAGATATATATATGGATTCCTCACTTAAATACCAACACTTTTCATGTAGATCATATATTTTTATTTTGTTCTTAGCATGGTGTAACTAAATGCTCAAAACAGAGAACATCCTCTGTTTTGTCGGCTAGGACAGTCAGGTTCAAAAGCTTCCCAACAACATAGTATGGCTCTAAAAATTATGATTTTTATACAGAATCTAGCTTACTAAATTCCCTACAACTTTCTCAATGGTGTCCAAAAATATAGAATTCATCTACTATCCCTAATTCCCATCTGAACAGTGGTCTGTCCCTGTCTGCAACCCTGATGGACAGCGAGATTCCAGATCCTGGTACGACTAAATTACGTGGACAATAAATCTGCAAAAAATACAGTAGATGAGTATCGTCGTCCTATACGTTTTTCCTTTTGGGGAGACCCTCGGGAAAAATCGTATTAGGGGTCTAAACTGCACGAACAGCAGCACTGCGCGAATCAATCTACAGGCAGACAACAGGGATTCTCTAATCGGGGGTTTCTAAAATGCTAATCCCCACAAAACTTGGACCAAGAACCCTAAATACAGCATAAAACAAAGGGATTGGGGTGAGGGGAAATTACCTAACCTTGGGTATCACCCTCTTTTTCTTCTCCTCTTCCTCTCTTCCTTCCCTTTATTCTCTTCTCCTTCTCCTTCTTCTCCTTCTTCTCCTTCTTCTCCTTTGCACCAATGGCAGCACCCATGGGGGAAGGGAGGGGGAGGGGTGGCGGCTGGGAAAGGGAAAGGGAAGGGAGGGGCTGCGAAATAGGGGGGAGGAAAAGAGGTGGGGCGGCTAGGGTTGGAGGGGTGGGTTTGGCCACCCCTTGGGCCTCCGGCCCAAGGTGGCAGGCCCACCCTCCGGCCCATCCAGAAAAGGATTTATTTAAATAAAAAAAAGAATACATTCTTTTCTATATTTCTTTCACTTTATGCTAATTCCAAAAAAAAAAGATATTTCTTCCCTTCCCGCGCTTTACCGAAAAACCGGGCGACTCTGCGATTAATTTAAATCCGAAGCCGAAACGACGTTCAGGGTATTACATTAATTAAGGACCGAACTCTGACTATTCAATTCAAGTTCCCCACGTACTTCCACATGCAGTGTATGGGCGCTGTTTGGTTAAGTAAAATGTTAAGACTATTGGGTTGGAAACAGGAAAGTAAGAATATGTGTATTAACCTTGTATGGCATAAATGCTTAGGTCTTATGACCGTGTTGTATGCCATGTGAGCTTGTATGTCAAGATCGATGTTCTTAGAAGGGTGAGGCGTATATGTGCTCTGAGCATATACGTACCTTAATGGTGCCGATTGCATCCTAATATGGGTAGTGAGCCCATTCGCATTTAATTGTTTGGATCGGCATTACCGACGCAACATGTGTGCCGGATAGCGGATGCTATCGATCGTTGTTTAAGCGAGATCGGTTCACACATGGGGTCCAACTCAATAGTGTTAGCTTGTTGAAAAATATCAAATCTTAGTTTCCTGGTCGGCATACCAAAGGAAGTATGTCATCATTGGAGGCATCCGAAGGCAACGGGCTAGCTAAGTCATGTGGGTAAAGATGTACACCCCTGCAGGGTATAAACTGTTTGAATAGCCGTGTCCACGGTCATGGACGATAACTTGAGTTGATGTCACCTGTATAGAAGTTTTGATTTACAAAACTGGTCTCGGTTTTTATGGCTTTGCATGAGGGATTCATGCACTGTACTGTTTACAATTATGTCATTTACTTACTGTTCTAATTAAACTTTGATTTATTAACTTGCTTTATCAAAATTTAGCATTTGTAGGTTAAGAGGTATCGCTTTATGCAAATCTGAACCTTTATACCTTCCTGTTGTAACCTTATGCATGTAAAAATTCTATTCCTTTGATTAGGTTCTAATAAACACTTTCTTTTATTAGTTTGTGTAAGACTTGCTGAGTACCTTCCGTACTCAAGGTGCTATCACCTATTGTTGCAGGTGAGGACGGTTTTCTTTATGAAGTACCCGTTAGCGCCGATCAGGGTGACGCTAACGAGTAAAGCTACTTCTTCCCTCCACGCAATTGCCTGCGGGTGGATGAGGCCATTGGTGGATTTTGATATTTTGTTTTTGCTTCCGCTGTTAGACTTTTGAAGTGACCAAGTCACTTAATATTGTAGTACTAAACCGAATGATGTAAACCCATGTTTAATTATGTAAATGTATGACTTGTATGTATTTGATGCAATGTTGATAAAGGATATATATATGCAATGGTCGTTGATCCTGGGAACCATTGTGAGATAGATATATATATCCGGGGATCCTGATTGTTGGATCGGTTGCTTGTTAAATTTATACTCCTAGCATGATCTTTAATAAAGGGGCAGTACTGTTCCTTCATTAACCATTGTGCTACAGTATGAATTTAATTAAGTACATTTCCAATAACCTGGGGCGGCCACAGAAAGTTCTGTCCGGTTACTCTACCAATATGAAGAAACTTGTTTCGATGGAAGATTTGAAGTTAGTTGGTATGAAGTCTCATGATTGTCATGTACTGATGACACAGATGCTCCCTATTGCAATTAGAAGTATTTTGCCGATCAAGGTCCGAGAGACAATCATGTGGATGTGTTATTTGTTTAACACAATTGCTTAGAAGGTCGTCGATCTTGAAGGATTAGATGCACTGTAGGATGAGGTGGTGACGACTTTATGTCATCTTGAGATGTATTTTCCTCTGTCGTTTTTCGATATCATGGTCCATCTCATTGTTCACATTGTGAAGGAGATAAAGATGTGCGGGCCCGTGTTCCTACGTAGCATGTACCCATTCGAGAGGTTCAGGGGAATTCTCAAGTCCTATGTATGAAATCGATCTCAGCCGGAGGGCAGCATCGTCGAAGGTTATGCAACCGAAGAGGTCATTGAGTTCAGTGTCAATTACATGTCTCAGGTCAAACCAATAGATGTGCCTCGATCTCGCCATGAGGGGAGGCTTGAGGGTATCGGGACCATCAGTAGGAAAGCAATCACTCTAGAGATGAGCATGTGTGCTCAAGCCTATTTCATGGTCTTGCAACACATGACTAAAGTGTCCCCGTATATCGACCCGCACAAGGACGTGCTTCAGCAATAGAATCTGGAGCAGCTGGATATTTTGATCACGAGATAGCACAACAATCGGTTCAACCAATGGTTGAAGGAGCGACTCGCCAGGAAATCGTCAAGTGATACATTGGCATGGTTGGCAAAAGAGCCAACATTTACAGTTGTGACATGGCAAGGATACGACATAAATGGGTATATATTCTATACGCAGGCTTGGGATATAAAGAGCACAAACCAGAACAGCGGTGTCCGCATAGATGCGTTTAGTACCGATGGGTTGAGGAGCTCCTACTATGGGTTCATAGAAGAGATTTGGGAGCTTGACTACGTGCTTTTCAAGATCCCCCTATTTTGGTGTCGTTGGATCAATCTCTCATAGGTGAAGGTCGATAGGTTCAGTGTCACTACCGTGGACCTTGAACGTGTCGGATACAAAGACGAACCATTCGTACTCGCTAACCAAGTTGTTCAAGTCTTATATGTAACCGACTAGGCAAACAAGAAGCGTCATGTAGTGATGAGGACATCAACCCTAAGGATGCAACTACTACTTCGACCCGCTGCACTGCATCCTCTACTACAACCACACCTTCTGCGACAGGACTTTCAGCTACGACAATGCCATATTTCCCAATTGGACTGAGCTGCTACTACTCCTACATGCCGAGCTGCGTCTACATGCCATCGTACTATGTCTACACGCCCTGGTGTTGCGTCACCTCTTGTTAGCCCATAGACTATGTAATGAATGGGCTGATTTGGGACATGTGGCCCATATGGCCAACCCACCCCTAGGGTTTTGGTTACTGTTCATGTGTGGCACTATTCATGAGTGAACAGTGCCACCGCCCCCTCCCTCCTTCATATAGTGGCCGCCATCCCTTTTGGATAGGCGGGTTTTTCTTAGATAATATTCTGCTGTGCAGTTTTCGCCGTTCATTGGTTTGAGGAACCCCAACTTGTGTGCTTCAATTATTATCCGCAATACAGATTGCATCTTCTACTCTCTTGCTTGTGTTGTCGATTCGCTTGCAGGAGATAGCCTTCTTGGCGAGGTCAACCGCGTTCGGCACGGTTGATAACCAACGGAGCAGTGGTGTAGTGATTGCAAGGGGATCGATCTGTTCAGGTCAGAGCCTTTGGATCATCAATGTCGTGTTCTCCACAATCGATGTATCAGTACCTATCGGAAGATTGGGCCACACTCACATCAGTTGGTATCAGAGCAACGGTTGCCCATTAGGTAATCACAGTTTTCCCCTTTTAGTTTCGTTACTGTTCATCGTCCTAGAACTCCAGAAAATTAGCCCTACAAAAATAATTGTTCGTCGTGTCATCTGCTGTCCCATCGCCCCTTGTGCCTTGCAATTTTCGTTTCAGTATGTTGCTTGTTGAATTATTGGTTGCATCATCATGTCTAGTTGCTGGTTTCTAGTCTAGTTAGAGTTTAGTTCATTGTTGTCTGGTTGCATCTCGTGTTTTCTTGGCGTAGCTTCATCTTTGTCTATTCACATCTGTGTTCTCTGTTCCCTTGCCGCTGGTATCATCACCATCAACCACCACCACCCAACCCTGCCGCGCCGCCACACCAATCCGCGGCAGCCACCAAGTCCTTGCCGCGGCCACCACACCAATCCGTGGCAGCCACCAAATCCTTGTTGCGGCCACCACCATGCCCCTGCTGCAACCACCCCCCAACCGCGACCACCCAAAACCTCTGTAACATCCCAAGTTTTAGACTTGTGTTTCAAATGTAAGAAAATGAGTAGAAATTAAAACTTTTTCTTACATCATGTATTTCCTGTTGTACCAAACAATTCTTTGTACAAAAGTTATGGAAATACAAAGTCACAAGTCTTTTTAATCCAAAATCTCAGCTTCCAAAAAAACAATCTTGTCAAACCTTTGGATCATCTCCTGGAAATACTTTTCCTAAGTTCTAGGATTGATGTGTGACCCTTCTGAAAAATTTCACAATTTTTAGAAATTGTTTGAATATTTTTAGAGGGCAGTCAAACCTGTTTGACTTTCAGTCAAACCCTAAATTAGAACCTTGCAGAATTTTTGGAGAAAAATGCATTGTATAAAAACCTCTGAAAATTTTACACAAGGTCAATATATAAGTTAGCAAGCTCCTGTAAAAATTTCAGAATTTTTGGAGTTATTTTGCTACATCAAATAAATCCGCAAAGGTCTCTGTTCTAATTTGAAAACCAAATTTGGTTTGTACTGTTCCTCGGGTTCGAGTCAGACTCGAGCTCGGGTTAATTGATTTGGTTGAGTCAACTAAACCGCACCAGGTCTCTTTATAAACCGCAAACATTTTCAACCGTTAGATCTTGATCTAACGGCCTTAAATGATTGGGCTGTTCGGGGCATCGAGAAGAGCCCATCAATCTGAGCCCTTGAATCGAAATCTAACGGTCCAAAATAAGTTTGCTGATCGGGTCACCCGAAGGGCGCATCTAATCTCAGGCGTTCGTTTCTGATCCTAGGGTTCCCGATCCCCTCCATTGATATTTAAAACCTAAAAGGCTAGGGCGATCTCAGCCGTCCACGATCAATCCAACGGCCCAAAATCGCCCAAGAGCATTTTGTGTCATCTTCAACCTCAGGTCGTGTGTGAACAGTAGCTAGGGCATGGCTATGTCATTTCATGCTCCCTACAGCCGCCCTAGCCGACACTTGGGAGTTGTGAGAGGTGCTTTCGGCCATGCCATGCCCTATCCTACCATCTACTACCTTTTTCACTTTCGGCCGTGCCTTGTGCCTTGCGCATTGTCTCCCGAAAAGCTCTTTGTCCAAACCCTAATGCTTTCAAAGCTTTATAAGCACCTAACACACCTCGTGGTATCTCTTTACACTACCATTGAGCTCCATTTTCAATTTTGAAACTTAACACCTCAAAACCGACAATCCACCATTGTTGACCCGTGGAGCTCCATTGGTGTTCTTCGTGTTCCAGTGGTTCTCCTTCACGTTTCTTTACACCATTATTATCTTCTCACTATTTTGAACGTTTCCCCTCACTCAATTTTGGAATTGATTCGCAAGAATTATCCAATTTGGGGTTTGTTCAACTTCGGCCGATTTAGGTCATCTTCTTCCTCAGCTCAGGTCTTCATTTTTGTCATCTCCCTCTTCGGGTCCGGCGAGCTCCTCCGTGGACCAGCTGCTCCGGCCAACTGTGAAGCTTCCCTCCTCTTAGGTAACTTCTTATTAGTCCATAGATGTCGGGGAAACCGTTTCTTTGGGCCTCAATGGAGCTCTCGGCTGTTTTCAAGTCGGCAGTATCAGCTCCCTTATTCGTTTTCCGGCTAGCCGGCGTTTAGAGCCACCGCCGCCGGCGAGGTTTCCACCACTAGGTTCCTACTGCTTTTGCAAGTCCATTTCAGCTCTTGTTTGACGCCGCCGCGGCCAGGATTGCCGACGGCAAGCCGTTGTAGCCGCTCGGGTTTTGTCGGGAGGCAGCTCCCGTTTACGTCAAAATTTTAGGACATGTTAATGGCGCTGTGATTGTTAATCATTTGGAATATTAATGGGGTCTTAAAGCAGTGCCCGTGAGCCACTGTCTCGTGGGCCCGAGTCTTTAAAACCCCGCGACAATTCCCGCGCTCAATTAATGTTTAGGACCAGTATTTATTGTGTTCTCGCCGTTAGTGCTGTCGGAAAAGTCTTCTCGGTCACTTGCGCGTGGGCCTCAACCTACTGCTGTCGGATTTTAAGCCCCCGCTTAGACCACCCTTACGACCTCCTCGGGTTAATCCTAGCCGTTCACGACCTCTCCAGAATAGATCTGGGCCTTAGGCTCTTTTCCAAAAATTCTTAACCCCCTGGACCTCCACCGGGGTCCTCTTTGCAAAAAGACCACCTCGGTCACTTTGCAAAGACCACCACAGGACCTCCCACGGGATCCTCTTTGCAAAAGACCTCCCACTGGTCCTTTGTGCGGAGGAGCTAAGGACCTCTTTAAAGCAGATCTGAACCGTTGAGGACCTCCCGTGGAGATCTCAACCGCCCGCACCTCATTCAGAAACCTTATCGCTAAGACCTCCCCACCTCGACCGAACGTTCAAGACCTCCCAAATCCATCCGAGCCGCCCGGATCTCCTCCCGCTAAAACCCCGTCGCATCGGACCCCCCTCGGTTAAATCTGGGTCGTTCAAGACCTCCCCTGGTAGATCTTGACCGTCCCGACCTCCTCCGATTAGATCCTTCGCTTGAGGACCTCCCCGTAGCTCTGGACCGTTGGATCTCCATCTAACGGTCTAGACCTCCTCCGCTTTAGATGCATCGGTCAGAGATCTTGGTCGTTAAGACCTCCTCGGTAAATCTTAGCCGTCAAACCTCCCCTTCTTTAGATCTCACCGTTCAGACCTCCTTCGCTTGATCGTGACCGTTAAGACCTCCCTTGTGAGATCTTAGCCGTCGGGACCTCCTCGGTGGACTTAAGCCGTAGGACCTCCCCCTGGGAATCTAGACCGTCAGGACCTCCCCCGAGAAAACCTGACCGTCCAGACCTCCTCCGTGGGTTTGAAGTTCTAGGACCTCCCCTAGTGCTCGGGACCGCCAGATCTTCATCTGACGGTCACGACCTCCTATGCGCGAGGAGCTCCTCGCGCGCGTCAGGCGTCCATCTCGTCGGGACCGTTAGATCCAATCTTAACGCCACGACCTTCCCGAGTTCGTCTGTTCAGTTGGACCTTCCCGAGAGCTCCAATTTTCTAAGTATTTTAGTGTTTTAAATTTCAAAAGTGTATAACTTTGTCATTTTAGCTCCTTTTGATTGATCCAAATTGCATTAGCTTTGCGATAAAATGAACTTCAATCGAGAATGAACTTAGGCACTTTTCTATGGCGTAAAATGGAATAAAGCGTAGTAATGGTTTCAATATAAAATGTTGTTTAGAAACTCATAAAAATTTATAAAATGCATAACCTCTTCTCTGTAGTTCCAACTGAGCAAACTAAACTTTGTTAAAATCCTCTAGTAATGTACATTAGTGTAGAATAGGTTTTAATACAGATCTTTCCCATCAAATTCGGGATATACTAGTTTTACAAATTAGAAAAATCATAACTAATTCATTTTAACTCCAAATTGTGCAAACTCAATTTTGTTGTTCTTAGAATGTCTTAACCTACCTACCATAAAAATTTCAGACTTTAGATCATTTTAGAAATTTATGCCATGAACAGTAATAGATAGGAATTAATATTGATTTTTCAGGCTGATAGAAATTATTTTAGCCATAACTTTTTCATGTTAAGTCCAATTGACCTGTTTCTTGTTCCTAAAATTGTCTAAAATCATCCTCTAGCTGCTGTATAAATTTCATGAAATTTGGTTATCCTTTCTTTGTTGGATTTTATTTGGAGTTCTTGTTCTTATTTGGTTATCGCCTTTTCGCGTTAGGTTCCGAAGAAATTATTGATTACGTGAGTGAATCCTCTGCAGCAAGAAAGTGATCTACAGCAAGGCAAGCAGTGTAACATGATTTGATCATATTGCTCCTACTACTTTTAAAGTCTAATATCTTGTTTGCAAAACCTAAGTATGCATTGTTTCTTTGTGTCAAAGTTAATTTCTTTGTGTTGATTAAGAGGTAGTTAGTCATACTGCATTGTTGCCCTGAAATTATTCATCCCCGCCACTACCCTAGGTTATTATCCTCACTGATGAATTAGAGCCCGGTGGATGATTTATAGTCTTTTATTGTCCTTGCGATATGATGCTTAGCAATGCTTAGTTACCGGTAGAATTGGGCGGTTGTCGACTTAGTCGATGACCTTGATCACACAAATACTTATTATGACTTATGATTTCGGCCTTGTGCTATGATTTTTTGTGAAAACTAAAAATGAAAACAAAATGATTTGGACTTGGGGACAATGGTAAGATGGTGTGATTCTGGGTGTGATTGGAACGGTGCCCGGGTCAACAAAGACCGAACATCTTGTTACACTAAACCAAGCATTTTAGCGTGCTAACCACACTAGAGGGTATGGGACCTCTCTTGACTTAGTAATTTGGCGTGTATTTGCTTTGGGTCGCAGGGAGCCGCAGGAGGGATGGTGCGGGGAGCATTGTAGTGTCCGAAAGGCTTCCCCCGTGATGGCTGGTTGTCTGTAACAGCCCTAAGTTAGGGTTTGTGTTTCAAATGTAAATTATGAGGGGAAATAAAAAATTTTGATGCCTCATGAAATCATTTGAAAGTTTTCTACATTTTTCCCTAGCAATTATCCTTTTCTTTAATCATGTTCTTATGAATGAAAGTTGTTGTCAACAAAATTATCAACCTCAAACTTGTGATCATCCTCTAGGAATATTTTTTCCTATCATCTTGATCATCCTATCTACCTCTCTCAAAAATCTCACAATTTTTAGATTTTATTTGCTATTTCAAAAGAGCAAGTCAACTCTGTTTGAAATCTGGTCAAATTCCTAGGACAGCAGCTTGTGAATTTACTTGGGAGAAATCTAGTGCATGAAAATTCCTGGAAAATTTACACGACTCGGTCCACCTAACTGCACCGCCCGAGCCCAACTGCTCACGACCATCCGATGTTAATCGCACGGCCCGCGTGCGCCCGATGCAATCGACCGGCCCGAATGCATACAGGGATCTCGACAGCCCGTTTTAGATCCAACGGTCAGTATTCTCTTGATCGAGTCAGACCAGCTCGCCGCGCCGCGCCAGACTTCGTCTCGCGCCGCTTTGTCGCTGCCGCTAACAAGTGGGCCATCCTTGTCAGCATCGCCCTCGTCTTCTCCGCGTCTCACCGGAGCTCGCGGGCGCCTGCGCATGCGTGCCACGCCGCTCGTCACTGCCACGTCATGGACACGTGTCCCCCTCCGGAGAATTGCCAGGAGTCCATCTACCCCCTGAGGTCATCCATTCTCCCTCGCGTCCATTCTCGTGACTTCTCCGCCCATCTCTTAGCTTCGGCCGGAGAAGAACCCGAGCGTAGCGCCGCCGAGTCAGGGCCGCTCTCGAGCCCGCGACCCCGCCACTGTGCTCCTCTCACCACGCCGCCTCCATTTTGCCCATCCCGGACCCTTGGCATCCAGTGGATCGCCTGGAGCAACTTCGTCGTCTCCGCCTCCGGCAGCCTCGGCCTCGCGGTCGTTTCGGCGTTCTGGTGAGCCTCTAGCCTCAGCACTTGGTCCTCTAGGATCGCATTTCTCCACTGAGACTGATGCTAGGCTCGTTTTCATCTTTGGTGCGTTGTTGAGGGCGTGCGACCGTTTCTTCCCCGAGCACGGTGTTCCGCCGCCGCAGCGATTCCGGCCGCCTCAGACCCTCTTCATCGGCGTCATCTTGGGCTTATCCTTCCTGTAGTCGAGGCGAAGCTGTTGCGCACCTTCCCGAAGCTTCTCAAAGTCCGTAGCGTCTTCTCCGCGGGAGCCGTGTCTTCGTCTCCGCCTCCGTTCGCCGCCAGCTCGCCGCCGCATCTCGTGGTCTCGTCGCCGCCATCGAAGTTCGCGAGGTCTTAGCGAACTGAAGGTATAACCCACTTGCCCAGAAACCCTCCGGTTCACTAGATCCGCTGGGCGGCAGCGCCGCCGTCCCCGTGCACGTCGGCGAACCGCCGGCACCGGTAGAGTTAATCTCCCTCCATTAGCGTTAATCATCTTGTATTTGTATCACTATCATGTGGGCCCTCCTAAGCTAATCGCGTTTAGAATCTTAATTCAGCCCGTTAGTTATCCTCTGAGTCGCTGTCATGTGGGCCCATGTTGTCAGTTAGTGTTTGTGCAAACTTGCTTAATACGTTTTCTCGGTTGGGAAGCGTATTTCTCTATACGTGTAAGTTAGGAGTACGTCTGAGTAAGCCGAAGGCGTAATCAGAAATTACGCCTTCGACGTCACCTTCTGCAGCGGGTTGTCTCGTCGCTTCGCGGCCCGCTGTCGATGGTGGGGCTCGTCGCTTCGGTAGAAAAAGGATTGAATGTTTTAGTATTTCTGAAATATAATTTATGTTGCACTGTTAATTCATTTAAACTTAGAAAATTCTTAACTAATTCAATTTTTCTTCAAATCGCATGAAACCAGTTCTGTTAATTTTCATTTTAAATGTACTATTTACTAAAATTGGGTTCAGATTTTTCTCTGTTATCAAAAATCTGTTAATTGATTAAATGGTGTATTATGTATTTTTCCAAATTAGAAAATTCATATCTAATTCAATTTTGATCCAAATCCAGTGAATCCAATTTTGTAAATTTTAATTTTTAGTGTACTATTTATCAGTATAGGTGTTAGATATGTCTCTGTTCTTAAATTTTGTTAATAATTAATTGATGCTTTCATGTGTATTGTTAGCTTAGAAAATTCCTAGAAAATTCATAACAACTTAAAATAAATTGTTCTATGTTTCTAAAATTTTGTTAAATCATGCTTTAGCTGCTGTGTAAAATTGGTATGTTTTTGTTGTTGTTGAATGTTTGAGTTTTGGTTGTGTTATTTGTTCTTATTCGTTGTTTTTGCTCGATCGATAGTTTGCGACGATTCTGGTATTCTCGAGAGTGATCCTCTGCAACAGGTTGAGCATCCTGAGCAACAGCAGCCAGGCAAGCAGTTTGATCATGTTAATCCCAATATTTTAAAGTCTAATATTTTGTTTCAACTATATGTATGCATTGCTTAATTTGTGTTAAATTGATTAGTTAAATCCGTAGCTGCATATCCTGTAGGTGAAATATTGATCTCTACTACCGAGCCTAGGTTACTTGCTGTGATTAGAGTTCGTTGGATGAACTCTTATCACTTAGTAGATTACGAGTTCGCTTGCTTAGCCATGCTTAGCTTTAGGTAGATTTGGGCGATCATCGACTTAGTCGATGATCTTGATCACATAAAATTATTATTGTTCTTATGTTCCGACTTGTGCTATGTCTAATTGCAAAACTAAAAAAATGAAAACAAAACGATTTAGACTTGGGCACAATGGTAAGTTTTGGTGTGATCTGTTGGGTGTGATCGAAAGGTGCCCAGTCAACAAGGACCGAACATCTTGTTACACTAAACCAAGCATTTTAGCGTGCTAACCACACTAGAGGGTATGGGACCTCTCTTGACCTAGTACTTTGGCGTGTATTGGCTCCGGTCGCAGGGGTCGCGGGAGGGATGGTGTTGGGAGCATGGTAGTTGTCCAAAAGCTTTACCCCAAAGGTAGTTGTCTTTTCGGCTTTACCATGTAAGCGTATGGATTTCTATCCATACGAGCGGCTCGTAGTTAATACACAATATTGGAAAAAGTCTCAGAGGACTTAGCTGTGCCTGCATACCTTCTAAGTGTGCTTTGGCTTGAATGCGTCCAAGTGTGGATGCAGTGGTACACCTGCGGGTTAAATCTATTCGAATAGCCTCGTCCTAGGTTATGGACACGCTTGGCAAGGTCTTCCAAGAGTTAGACTACACCTTTTAAATTAAAACTTGACGGGTGGTACGAATCTGGGGGTTCGTACTATGTTGTGGTGGCTATTGGGATAGTCACTTCCAGGTGGTTACTTGTATCTATCTTTATTTCGCTGTTATTTCAACATTAAAAATGAATTGCAAACTTGCCTTCAAACTGTATTACATTGTTGCAAATAAAGTTGGCTTTATGCAAATGAAACATATGACCTCCACCAGATAAACCTGCATGTAGCATATGTATAGATCTGCTAGTTCACACGTCAGTCTTGCGAGTACAAAGACAATCTTTGTACTCATCGGCTTTGCTTAATGTTTTTGTTGCAGAGGAAGAAGGTGAGCCCCAAGGGCCTCACTTCTGTGAGTTGTGCTGCCGCTTCGTGTATGACGACTAGGCTTGGCGGTCCGGTCAGATGCCTTGTGGGTTGAAGGCACACTGATTGGCTTTGTTTATAGCCATCTTATGGCACTTTTGCTTCATTGTCTGTCTTGTTTATTTGTGTATCTTTTGGCGGTCGGCCCTGTGCGTAATAATCCATTGTTACTTTCTACTTAGTAGTGTAATGTTTGGACTCTATGTTTGGAATGGAGTTGATGCATAATTTTGTGGTGAGGTATGTATCTTGCTTTCTGGGAAGTATACATATCTCGAGGCTCGGTTTATTTGATTTGTGATGCTAGGGTCAGGTGGTTGGTTAAGCATTACAAGCCAAATAAATTGGGGTCCTCACATTGTCTTTCGGCTTGCAATGTAAGCGTATGGATTCTCGATCCATACGAGCGGCTCGTAGTCAATGCACAATATTGGAAAGCGCCTCGTAGGACTTAGCCGTACAAAGATACCTTCTAAGTGTGCTTTGTGGCTTAAAGGCGGTCTGAAGTGTGGGTGCATTGGTACACCCCGGCAGGGTTAAAACTATTCGAATAGCCTCGTCCTAGGTTATGGACACGCTTGGCAAGGTCTTTCAAGAGTTAGACTACAACCTTTTAAATTAAAACTTGACATGGGTGGTACGAATGGGTAATTCGTGCTATTGTTGTGATGGCTATTGCGTTAGTCATCTCCAGGTTGTTGTTATTACTTATTGTATCGTTGTTATTTATGCGAATAAAATTTAGATTGTTAAACAGCCTTCAATCTATTATCTATTGTAAATAAAATCTGCTTTATGCTGAAAATCAACCTTGAGACTTCTCCTTTGATGAAAGCCTGCATATAGTAGTAACTAAGTTTTGTTACCCGTAAGTCTTGCGAGTACATTTTTGTACTCATTTGCTTTGCTTAATTGTTGCAGAGGAAGATAAAGTTGATCCCCAAGGGATTGGCTTTTGTGAGTATCGCTGCGGTATGGACGACTAGCTTGGCGGCCCGGTCGGTTGCCCTGTGGTTATGTGGCTAACCGGTTGGCTTTTGTCTTAGCCATCTTATGGCACTTTTGCTTCCGCTGTTATTGGTACTTGTTGTTTTGGCCATTTGGTTCTGTTGTAATTACTTTATATTATGTATGTCTTTTGTTAGACTTGTTATTATGTGTTGTATGGAATTGATGCATGATTTTGTAACGGGGTGTGTATACTGCATTTCTGGGAAGTATACATATCTCGAGGCTTGGTTTATTTGATTTGTGGTGCTAGGGTCAACGGAAGGCTAAGCATTACAAGTTGAATAAATCGGGGTCCTCACAAAGTTGGTATCAGAGCCATACTGACCGTAGAAACCCCTAGCTTGGTCGTCTTTAGGGTATTTTGAAAACTTATTTTCAAGTGTCAAATAGTTTATGAAAATTTAAGTAGAGTTTCAGATTTTACTTCTCATCTATCCTAGCTTGCTCATCTCACCTTATTCTTGATTGACTTTGGAAAGTTGTTTTCCCTCTCATCTCCTTTTCAAATATAGTTGTTTAATCGATTAAATTGGTTTTGGGTAACCCATGAGAGTTATAATTTGAAGTGTTGGCTGTTTTGGAGTGAAGATTAGGAGCTCTCGAAGATGAAGATTTGGTTGCACACCGATGAAGAAAATCTGACAGCAAGTAAGAATTTCTAGACAGCTAGCTTTTAATCAGAAAAGTGCTGAAAATGAGAGGTAAATTCAATTAAAACTTGTGGGGATAAAAGGGTAAGAAGTGATATGAATTAGCTAAGTATCTAACCTTTTATTAGGAGACTTTACCTTGTTTTCTAGCTATTTTGAACCATGGGTTGCATGCTGAAATTGCCTTCCTAAAACTGATTGCTCGTTCTTCTATACGAGTCAGTCATGTCGGGAAGTTGAGTTTGTAAATTAAGATCTTGCGTTGATTTTATGCTAAGTGTTAAGCTTCCAGAGTTCATTTGGTAGAGATGTTAATTGTTTTCCTTGCCTTGATTCGCGGGCTTGTCCTTACCCATCTTAGTATTTATCCCCACCCCAAACTTTTAGCAGGATCCCCTAATCGCGTCTTTCAGCTTCTAGTCTTCGGGTTGCGTTGCTAACCCATCTCTTAAATGTCGGGATGTCAGACAGACCAGCACAGCGGACTAGGTCGACAAGTCGGTTGGAATGAAGATCTTCCGATCTCCGATCGTCCGGACAAGACTTGCTTACGCCTCCACTCAAAGCGACAGACGAGTTTGTTCCCATTGCCCGCTGGGACGGCGATTACCTCCCTTTTTCCTTGGCTATGGTGAAGTGAGCTATGTCGTCGAAGGTCGTGAACTAGAAAGGTCAAGGTCCGCCGCTTGTGTGGTGAGGAAGGACACTACAAAGAACGAGTGTACTACACCGCCCAAATCTGCGACGAAGACCACTTGCTCGGAATTGTCCTACTACCAAAGTCACTTGTTTCTCGCGAGGAAGCAATCACTATCCCAAGGAGTGTAGTATGAACTAGGTAATCGCGTGTCATTAGAACTATAACGATCGCTTCTTCTCGCGTCAGTAGGAACCGCGACCACCAATGCATCCAAATCGAGAAGTTCTGGATGATCTATCCGAGGAACTACGGACAAATTACAGATCTATACTTTCCCAACTTTCGATTGTGGTCGAAGATCCCGTTGTTGCCGTGTGGCGAGTAAAAGAAAGCTAAAGGATCGCCACAAGCATCAACGGATAGTCGTTGTCACTTGTTTCTTCTGCAACAACAAGGGTCACTATGCTCATAATTATCCTAAAGAGAGTGCAGCCACCTCGCCCTCTCGCAGCCGTGCCCCAATCTCGTGCACCGCGAGTCGCCAGAGCGCTCCGCAATCTAGCCGAAGTCACTTGTTTCTCTCTGCAAACTCAAGGGCCATTATGCTAATAATTGCCCTAAGAGGCTTGCAGCAACCTCTCGTTTCTTTTCGCGGCTCGTGATTCGATCCCATGCACCTGCGAAACATCGTGACCTGAGGGTTGTTCGTACTCAAGTCAACTCCATCTCAGCTGGGAAAGCACAGGAGGTACCCGACGTCGTGTTAGGTATGCTTCTTGTTACCTCTTGCCCGATACTATTTTATTCAATTCAGGAGCATCTCGTTCCCTTGTATCCCCATCTTTTGCTGCTATTGGCGGTTTTTGTTTTACTCTTTTATCTGATGCCCGGCACCACCTTGGTTTTATCAAGCCTTGCTAGCCTACCCCGTTTCCCCCAAGAAGGATGCTACCATCCGGGATGTCCTCGGTCGTTTGACTTGAGTGACACCCTTCTGTCCCTACACATCCAAGGGCATCACCTATTAGGTATTGCCTCAAAATTTTCGTGGCCTAAATGCCCATAGCCCCTCTAATCAACTAGCTACGGAGGGATAACTCCGTATAGCTAGTTATCGCCGAGGTCCCATTCGTTAGTGGAGTAACGGACAAATTGCTTCACCAACCGAGAATGGTCTTGTTTCTCTAAGAAGCTAGCCATGAGGGATGAATCCGTGTAGTCGGTTAATGATCGATATCCCGTTGTTGGCGGATTAACCGCACAAATCGCTCCACCGCCTAACAACGATCTTGCCTCACCACCCTCAAAATCAAGAAAGATCTCTCATCACAACCCTTGTCCTATCTCGACTGTTAAGTTTCTCTGTGTCAACTAAAGTGGCATATTGTTCTACCTGTGTCGAACCAAGATTCGCACCGGCCACTTGGCCGAGCTTTAGGTCTCAAAGATCGCGAGCTTGCATGGTGTATCGGCGATTGTTTTAGATCATGATTCTCTGCTCACTTCATGACTATGTCATAGTCCGCAAGGGCTATGAGATTTAAATCTTCCTCCTCCGAGCAAACGGAATCTCGGGACGAGATTCTTGTAAGGGGGAGAGTTGTAACATCCCAAGTTTTAGACTTGTGTTTCAAATGTAAGAAAATGAGTAGAAATTAAAACTTTTTCTTACATCATGTATTTCCTGTTGTACCAAACAATTCTTGTACAAAAGTTATAGAAATACAAAGTCACAAGTCTTTTTAATCCAAAATCTCAGCTTCCAAAAAAACAATCTTGTCAAACCTTTGGATCATCTCCTGGAAACACTTTTCCTAAGTTCTAGGATTGATGTGTTACCCCTCTGAAAAATTTCACAATTTTTAGAAATTGTTTGAATATTTTTAGAGGGCAGTCAAACCTGTTTGACTTTCAGTCAAACCCTAAATTAGAACCTTGCAGAATTTTTAGAGAAAAATTCAGTGTATAAAAACCTCTGAAAATTTTACTCAAGGTCAATATATAAGTTAGCAAGCTCCTGTAAAAATTTCAGAATTTTTGGAGTTATTTTGCTACATCAAATAAATTCGCAAAGGTCTCTGTTCTAATTTGAAAACCAAATTTGGTTTGTACTGTTCCTCGGGTTCGAGTCAGACTCGAGCTCGGGTTAATTGATTTAGTTGAGTCAACTAAACCGCACCAGGCTCTTTATAAACCCGCAAACATTTTCAACCGTTAGATCAAGATCTAACGGCCTTAATTGATTGGGCTGTTCGGGGCATCGAGAAGAGCCCATCAATCTGAACCCTTGAATCGAAATCTAACGGTCCAAAATAAGTGTGCTGATTGGGTCACCCGAAGGGCGCATCTAATCTCAGGCGTTCGATTCTGATCCTAGGGTTCCCGATCCCCTCCATTGATATTTAAAACCTAAAAGGCTGGGGCGATCTTAGCCGTCCACGATCAATCCAACGGCCCAAAATCGCCCAAGAGCATTTTGTGTCATCTTCAACCTCAGTCGTGTGTGAACAAAGAGTTCTGCATGGCTATGTCATTTCATGCTCCCTACAGCCGCCCTAGCCGACACTTGGGAGTTGTGAGAGGTGCTTTCGGCCATGCCATGCCCTATCCTACCATCTACTACCTTTTTCACTTTCGGACGTGCCTTGTGCCTTGCACATTGTCTCCCGAAAAGCTCTTTGTCCAAACCCTAATGCTTTCAAAGCTTTATAAGCACCTAACACACCTCCTGGTATCTCTTTACACTACCATTGAGCTCCATTTTCAATTTTGAAGCTTAACACCTCAAAACCGACAATCCACCATTGTTGACCCGTGGAGCTCCATTGGTGTTCTTGGTGTTCCAGTGGTTCTCCTTCACGTTTCTTTACACCATTATTAACTTCTCACTATTTTGAATGTTTCCCCTCACTCAATTTTGGAATTGATTCGCAGGAATTATCCAATTTAGGGTTTGTTCAACTTCGGCCGATTTAGGTCATCTTCTTCCTCAGCTCAGGTCTTCATTTTCGTCATCTCCCCCTTCGGGTCCGGCGAGCTCCTCCGTGGACCAGCTGCTCCGGCCAACTGTGAAGCTTCCCTCCTCTTAGGTAATTTCTTATTAGTCCATAGATGTCGGGGAAACCGTTTCTTTGGGCCTTAGTGGAGCTCTCACTGTTTTCAAGTCGGCGCAGACGCCTCCCTTATTCGCTTTTTCCGCCAGCTGGCGTTTAGAGCGCGCCACGCGAGGTTGCCACCACTAGGTTCCTACCGCTTTGCGAGTCCATTTCAGCTCTTGTTTGGCGCCGCATGCCAGATCGCCGCGCAAGCCGTTGTAGCCTTCGGGTTTTGCTTGGGAGGCGCTCCGCTGGTCAAAATTTTAGGACACGTTAATGGCGCTGTGATTGCTAATCATTTGAATATTAATGGGGTCTTAAAGCGGTGCCGTGAGCCACCGCCTCGTGGGCCCGAGTCTTTAAAACCCGCGGCGATTCCCGCTCAATTAATGTTTAGGACCAGTGATTTATTGTGTTCTCGCCGTTAGTGTCGTCGGAAAAGTCTTCTCGGTCACTTGCGCGTGGGCCTCACCTCTCATTGCCGGATTTTAAGCCCCGCCGCACCACCCTTACGACCTCCTCGGGTTAATCCTAGCCGCTCACGACCTCTCTAGAATAGATCCGGGCCTTAGGCTCTTTCCAAAAATTTAACCCTGGACCTTCACCGGGGTCCTCTTTGCAAAAATACCACCTCGGTCACTTTGCAAAGACCACCCCAGACCTCCCACGGGGTCCTCTTTGCAAAAGACCTCCCACCGGTCCTTTGTGCGAGGAGCTAAGTGAAGGGAAACGGGTAGGTTACACTAGCGCAAATTAAAAATTCTACCCAGTAAACCAAGATCACTGCAGCTATAGATCACGGTCTTACCACTAGACGCGCAGTGCGAAGTTGATGCGTGGCGTCGAGGCAAAGCAGTAGTCGCACTAAGTTGATGCGACGTCGGGCAGAGTAGTCGTACTACTTCCTCGTCCTCGTCGTGGCGCCCCACGCATGCCTCCTTTCTTGCGGTTCGTCCCAACGCCACGCATGCTGGCGCCTTCAAAGGTATCCACACGCACGGAGAAGCGACGCACGCCGGACTACTAGATCCGCGCGAGCGACTAGGGCGTGGGAGGGTGGCGGCGTGGTTTGGGGATGTCACGAAAAACTCAAACCTTAACCAAAGGCGCCGCCCTCCTTTTATAGACGTCCTTATAATGGGCTTCTACGAATAGAGGCCCATTAGGACTCAATGCCCGCCTAATTCAGATCCAATCCGAATTAGGCTTCACTTCTAAGTGTGTGACCTATAGGTTCACGATGTTTAGACATGACGCAAGTACACACACTTGGTCAATAGTTGGTAGCGACCTCTAGCAAGACGTGCCAACTCCTAAACGCACGTAAAGATCATATCGGACGAACCATCACAACGTTATGTACATGCCAATCCCTTTGCCTCACGATATTCGGTCGAGCTCCAACCGACCACTCTTTCTCGATCCCGTGATCCGAATCCCTTACTAGGTTAACTCTTAACCTTAAGTAGCATGGCCATGCATTTCTCGATCCGATCACTGAGGGCCAGAGATATCTCTCTCGTAGAGAGGGCAAATCCCATCTCGATCGACCATGCCTCGCAGCATGCTTCATGACAAACCCGAAGCTACCTTTATAACTACCGATTCACGAGTAACGCTTGATAGCCCCTAAGTAGGTCGATTCACATCTCAAGTACATGCGACAATCTCAGGTCTAAGGACAAGGCGTACACATTGTGTAGAGAGAACCATAAGTATAAAAGCTATGTCTCATGTTGGGTCGGTCCAACCCCATGTTCTAAACATGTGTCCACATTATTAGTTTGACATCTCCATGTCTATGACCTGTGAAACATGGTCATCAACAGATACATGTGCTAATCCATCATTCACGTGTGTTCTCACATGAACTCCGACTAGGGACAACTTTAGAATAACCATACAAGTAAAGAGTTTCACAAAAAAGTCATATACTTGTTAATCAACACAAAGGCAATATTCAAGGAACATTTATTAAATCATGGATACAACGAAATATCATCATCAAAATGATTGCCTCTAGGGCATATCTCCAACAGGCTCCCACTTGCACTAGAGTCAATCTAGAAGATATCTAATACCCATAGCTCTTGTGTGCGCCACATGCTTAGGTCAGGAGAGGTTTCACAAAGGATCTCAAACATTCAAATCAGTGTGTATTTTGCATATCTTTAAATCTCCTCGATTAAGGATCTCTCGAATGAGATGAAACCGCCGCAGATGTGTTTGTTCTTTTGGTGATTCTCGGCTCCTTGGCTTATGCAATGGCCCCACTTGTTATCACAAAGAAAGATCCGGAGGATCGCACGCACTAGGAACCACACCTAGTTCGCTTATGAACTTCCTTATCCAAACAACTTCCTTTGCTGCTTCAGAAGCCACAATATACTCGGCCTCCGTTGTAGAGTCAGCAACAGTCTCCTGCTTTGAACTCTTCCAACTTACCGCACCACCGTTCAAAAGGAACACAAAACCCGATTGCGATTTGTAATCATCTTTGTCGGTTTGGAAGCTTGCATCGGTGTAACCATTTACAACGAGCTCTTCCTCACCTCCATAGACTAGGAACACATCCTTAGTTCTTCTCAAATACTTGAGGATGTTTTTAACCATTGTCTAGTGACTCTCACCGATCACTCAGTATCTCGCTCGTAACACTTAGAGCATAGGAAACATCTGGCGAGTACATATCATAGCATACATGATAGATCCAATGGCGAAGCATATGGAATCTTACTCATGCGATCTCGCTCATCGGTTGTCGAAGGACACCGAGTCTTGCCAAGATTTATGCCATGAGACATGGGCAAGAACCTTTCTTTGCCTCCTCCATGTTGAACCGTTTCAACACTTTGTCAATGTAAGTACTCGGCTTAATCCTATTAGCCTTTTGATCTATCTCTATAGATCTTAATACCCAAAATATATGCCGCTCCCTAAGTCCTTCATTGAGAAACTATTTTTCGGTGTGGTCTTAACGGACTCGAGCATAGGAATATCATTTCCAATCGCATATGTCATCTACATATAAGATTAGAAATACGAGTGAGCTCCCACTTGTCTTCTTGTAAACACAAGATTCTTCTTCGTTTTTGATGAAGTCAAACCCTTTGACCACTTCATCAAAACGAATGTTCCAACTCCGAGATGCTTGCTTCAATCCATAAATGGATTTTTGAAGTTTGCATACTTTTCTAGCATTGTTTGGATCGACAAAACCTCGGGCTGTATCATATACACGCCTCGGTTAAATTTCCATTAAGGAAAGCCGTTTTGACATCCATCGCCATATCTCATAGTCGAAATATGCAGACAATAGCTAGAATGATCCGTATTGATTTAAGCATCGCTACTGGTGAGAAAGTCTCATCGTAGTCAACTCCTTGAACTTGCCGAAACCTTTGCGACAAGTCGAGCTTTATGGATATGAACATTTCCATCCATATCAATCTTCCTTTTATAGATCCATTTGCACTCTATGGTTTTAACACCATCAGTGGTCAACCAAATTCCAAACTTGATTGTCTCCCATGGATGCTATCTCGGATCTCATGGCACTATGCCATTTCTCGAGTCTGGTCCATCATTGCTTCCGCATAGGTCGTGAGGCTCATCATTGTCTAACAATAACATATCTCGCGCATTGCGTGAGCCTTCCGACCTTCGTGGTGGTGGTGCTTCCTTTGCCACGGGGTCCTCAACTTGTTACGCCACATGGGCATCATTCGTCGAGTCTTCCCGATTGGTTCATCTTGAACCTCTTCAAGCCGCACTGTTCTTCCACTTGTCTCCCTATTGAGAAACTCTTTCTCTAGGAAAACACCACTTGACGACAAACACTTTGCCCTCTAGTCGGTTGTAGAAGTAATATCCAAAGGTTTCCTTCTGATATCCCACGAAAATGCATTTATCGACTTGGGTGTGAGCTTGTCCGATTGTAGTCGCTGACAAACGCCTCACATCCCCAAATCTTTAGAAAAGACAAGCGTGACTCTTCCTACCCATATCTCATATGGTATCTTAACTACGGATTTAGACGGTACCTATTAAGTGTGAAAGTCGTTGTTTCTAGAGCGTAACCCCAAAAGGATAATGGTAACTGATCGCTCATCATCGATCGAACCATGTCCAACAAGGTCCGACACGCGCTCGGATACCCCGTTTCTTTGAGGCGTTTCGGGCGGTGTTAGCTCGTGGAATAATTCCGCAACTCTTCGATGATTGCTAAATTCATGACTCAAATACTCGCCACCACGATCGATCGCAGAGCCTTAATTTTCTTGCACGTTGATTTTCAACCTCATTCGAACTCTTTGAACTTTTCAAAGTTTCAGACTTATGCTTCATTAAGTAGACATACCCATATCTACTAAAATCATCGATGAAAGTTATGAAGTAATGAAATCCACCTCTAGCAGTCGTGCTCATTGGTCCACATACATCAGTATGTATGATTTCCAACAAGTCTGATGCCCTCTCAAAAGAACCTTTGAAAGGTGATTTGGTCATCTTACCAAGCAAACAAGCTTCACATGTCTCGTATGATTCAAAATCAAACGAAGTTAGAAGACCATCAGCATGGAGCTTCTTCATGCGCTTTTCACTTATGTGACCCAAACGACAATGCCAAACATAGGTGGGATTCAAATCATTAGGTTGAAGTCTTTTAGCATTTATGTTAAAGATAGGCGCATCATCAAGATTTAAAATAAATAACCCATTCACAATGGGCGCAAAAGCCATAAACATTCCATTTTTAGAGATCAAACAACCATTGTCTTTACTTGCAAATGAATAACCATCTCTCATCAAACATGAGGGGATAAAATGTTTCGACTCATACTAGGAACATAATAACAATTATTCAATTCCATAATAAATCTTGAAGGAAGCTGAAGTTGCATGGTGCCGACGGTCAACGCGAGCAACCCTTGCTTTATTTCCGACGAAAATCAACTTCACCTCTTGCGACTCCTCTACTTCTTATTAGCCCTCGCATCGAGTTGCAAATGTGAGCAAGCGATCCGTATCAAATACCTAAGAGTTAATAGGAGAATCTGAGAAAATGTCTAAAACATTTATGACAAGTGTACCATGGGTGGAAGTCTTACTTCGACCTTCTTCTTAATTCATCGAATCCATGTACTTCTTGCGTTTCTCTTCCAATGGCGGTTCTTTACAATAGAAGCATCTTGTCTCGGCTCCAGTCCAAAGATTAGGCTTAGGCGTTGGCTTTCGAGATCATATCTTTAACCTTGCCCTTATTCTTTGGCCATGGCTTCTTACCCTTTTCTTGAAGCTAGACTTGTCTCTACATGACCATCACATGGCTAGGCCCCGCACACTTCTTAATGTCACTCTCTGTTTTGAGCATCCCACAAAGCTCATTAAGGCCCTTATCCGCCCCATGCATATGGTAGTTCGAAATGAAATGCCCATAGCTAGGTGGAAGAGACGCTAAATGAAATCGATTGCCAACTCTTGGCCAATTGGAAAGCCAAGTTTATCCAAAGTCCATCAGTAACCAACCATTTTGATCACATGTGGGCCTCTGGTGCACCTTACGTTAACTTGCATTCGAAAAAGCCTTAGAGACATTGAACCGTTCGGTCTGGCACGTATGCGTAACATGTCCTTAAGCGCTATGATCATATCATACGCTTCGATCCTCAAGCCTTTTGAAGGTCAAGTTCCATGCATGCAAGCATAAGACAGCCTAATCTCAAGAGAGTCATCACATGCTTTCTTGTAGGCATTTTTAACAAAGCAGCAGGCGCATTGTTAGCGAGTTCTTACGGGATTGGGGTGTCGAGCGTTTTCCTTTTATACGCCACGAGAACAATTCTCGGAGTTACGGACCAATTCGAATAGTTTGTTCCATTTAATTTCTCTTTCTCAAGAATCGATCGCAAAGCAAAAGGGTGTGCGTGGTTGCTAGATGCCATTGATCTACAATAGGAAATGCAAAATACTAAGACAAATAAAACCATGATAGAGTAAATCTGATTAAACAAATTTAATAGAATGTACTCCCACTAAAATCAACATCCTCTATTGATTCTTAGCGATTCAAGATCCGCAATTAACGAGTCTACTAGTGAGCTTTGGCATCACCGCTAGGAGACAAGGTATTTGATAAGCAACACCTTGCTAATCATATCTCTATATGACTCTTGTTGTTGGGTGACATCTCTATGCCCCGGCGCCAACCTTTATGCCCCAAGGCCCATAACCTTTATGATAACCTTGTTAAGTTCACCTATCCTTATGCATGTAAGTATCCGATACAAAACCCATCTAGTCAAGGAAAGTTGATGGTGCCCTAATTTTATAGACCCACCATCAATTTACAAGACATGGGATGGTGCAAAGTTTAATTGGGAGGGCATATGTTTAACTTAACATTTTGTGAGGATCGCTATACTTCTACCATTCAAACATGCATAGGAGTAAAACAACAGAATAGGATTCACACAATTGTGACTCGGTATGGCCCATTTTCTCATGGTGATCTCCATCGCCATAGAATCATCCACCATGATGTTCTCCATCTCCATGGTTCATGTGTGCCA